>CAJQZJ010032114.1:7751519-7805393 GCA_907164525.1 Lophiomys imhausi
AGAGAGAGAGAGAGAGAGAGAGAGAGAGAGAGAGAGAGAGAGAGAGACGAGCCGGAGAGATGGCTCAGCAAGCAAAGGAGCTTTCAAACCAAGTTTTATGATCTGAGTTCCATCTCCGGAACTAAAGGTGAAAGAAGAAAAGCTATTCCACAAAGCTGTCCTCTGACCTCCACACGTGCATCATGGCAAATGCACACACACACCACACACACAAATAGATAAAACCAGGTTTAAAGATCAGGCATCGTGCTTACTCCGTTGGTAGCATCCAGTACATCTATTTCCAATCCCACTGTTATTTGTTTTGAGATAGGGTCTCACTCTGTAGCCCCTGCTGGACTGGAACTCACTATGTAGAGCAGGCTAGTCTTGAACTCCCAGAGATGTGCCTGCTTCTGCCTCCAGAGTGCGGGGGGGGGGGGGATTAAGGGCGATCACCACCTCCACGGAGGGTACAAAGCCAGTTTTGTGATGGAGGAAGCCCAGGTTCCACAGAGGCTAAGTGCTGCCCGTCTGCTGGGTGGCAGCGCTGAGTCAGAATACCAGCCTTTGCGCTCTACCTTCCCATGACGTGCATTCTTGACAGCTTTTGGGACTTCTTCCTCGATGGTTCAAGGAAGAGAGCAAGAGGCCACTGGCAGCAGACATTCAGAAATGCAGAGGGATCCTCTGAAGGCCAGCTGGAGGCTGTCACTGACACGGCACAGTGGGAGCATCCACCAGACACTTCCTCTTGGTGTGGCCGCCCCATCCTCTTGCAGTCTCCTACTTCCTGGAAGGGCAACATGAGCTCCACAATGTACGCTCTTGTGCATCAGTCAATGGCTCAGCCTGTTGCCACCCGAGGAGCCCCCAGCTCTACCTGCCCTCGTCACAGAGCCTGGTATTTGGCAGGTCTAACCTTGAAACTTGGTTTCTTCGACCCTTGCTCTTTTGTTTACAGCTGGGATGTAGGGTGATAATGACAGTAGGAATCTTCCTCGTGGTCAGTGGGATGATTACTTTTAAAATAAAAATAAAAACAGCAAGGGCTGGCCCGTATCGTCATTGATAAAGGGCTCAGTTTATGTGCAGGAGGCTCTGGGTTCCATACCCAAAATGAATAAATCAGACCTGTTGGCTTCTGTCTGTAATCCTGGTATTCTGGAAGCAGAGGTGGGAGATGGGGTTCACAGTTGCCCTTGGCTATACAGTGAGTTTGAGGCCAGCTTGAGCCATCTGAAACTGCCTAGCGAAAAAAAAAGAGGGGGAAGGAAGAGAGAAAAAGGAAAGGGAAGGGAAGGCAGAACCAGAGATGGGCAAGTGTTTGCCATGCAAATCTAGAGACCTGAGGTCAATTCCTGGAGCCCATATAAAGGTGGAAGGAGAGAACCAATTTCACAAAGTTGTCCTCTGACCTCTATGTGAGTGTTGTCCCATGCAATCCCCTCCTACAACAGTAATAAATTTAATTCAATTTAATTTAAATTTTAAGGGTTGGAAAGATGGCTCAGTAGTTAAGAGTATTTGTTGCTCTAACAGCCAACCCAGGTTCAGTTCCCAGCACCCACATGGTGGCTCACAATTGTCTGTAACACCAGTTCCAGGGAATCTAAAGCCCTTTTCTGTCTTCCACTGCATGTGTGTGACACACAGACATACAGGCTAAAACACTCGAACACATACATAATAAATAGATAGATGATAGAGAGATAGATCTAAAAGATACATAAAATAAAAGTAAAAGGAGAAAAGAATCAAAAGAAGCCAGACACAGCGATGTGGAAGACAGTCCCAGCTGCTCTGCAAGCAGAAAGGAGCTCAAAACCAGTCTGAATGACAAAGCAAGACCTTGTGTACAAAAGCAAAAGGCAAAAAGTCACAAGTGCTGATGAGGGTGAGGAGCTAGGAGCCTGCATGTGACTGCTGGGGACAGAAACTGGCAGCCGATTGCCACAGCAGGCCCTATTCTAGGTCTATACCCCAAAGAACTGAGAGTAAGTACCAGGAAAGATATTCCATACCACCTGGCCAGCAGCAGTATTCACACAGCCTGGAGCGTCCCAGTGTCACTGGGGGGAATAAAGGGAGCACGTGGAATATCAAGCAGGTGCATGATGGACTATTGTTCACCCATAAAAGGGAATGAAGCTTGAGGATATAGCTTGGTGGACAAAGGGCTTGTCATGCTAGAGTTTGAAACATCGGGTGGGCTTGGCCATCTGTAAACCCAGCGCAAGGGACACAGAGACAGGAAATCCCCAGAGTGAGCTGGCTAGACAGACTGGCTGAAAAACTGAGCACCAGGTTCAGTGAGAAACCCTGCCTCTCCATATGAAATAGAGACAGATCAAAGAAGATCTGATGTCAATCATCTTGGACCTCTACATAAGGTCCAAGCTATCTGTCCAGCCACTTGAAACTTTTTTATTACACTTATTTATTTAGTATCTACATAAATATGCATCTATATGCAAATATACACCCATAAAGACAAACATGTATGAATACATACATACATATATACATACATATATATATACATAGCACATGCAGTCAAGAAACAGGAGGTCCTCACAGGTGCTATTATGTAGACAAGGCTTGAGAACCACACTAGTCACAATAAGCCAGTCACAGAAGAACATGGTCTATAGGATCCCATTGACCTGAGGCTCCTAATACAGCTAAACTCCTCAGGACAGAAAGTAGAATGTTAGCTGCAAAGAGTTCAGGGTGGGAAATGGGGCCACTGTTTGCTTTTTTTCTGAAGAATCACATTTTTAAAAAGTGTTTAACTCTTTTTAAGATTTATTTTTCTTTTAAACTGTATGTCTGCATCTCTCTGTGGTGTGTGTGTGTGTGTGTGTGTGTGTGTGTGTGTGTGTGTGTGTGTGTGTGTGTTTACACTCATGGATACAGGTACCCACAGAAGCCAAGAGTTCAGATCCCCTGGAGCTGTAGCTACAGGCATGTAAACTTCCCAACATGGATGCTGGGAACTGAACTTGGGTCTTCTGCGAGAGTTACATACTTTAAACCCTGAGCCATCTCTCCAGCCTCAAGAGTCTTGTTCTTAAGGAGTACCCCCCTCTGTCTCTCTGTCTCTCTCTGTCTCTCTCTTTGTCTCTCTCTCTCTCTCTAATTTATTTTTTAAAATGTGTGCATGCATATGTGTTTGGGTGAGTGTGTGGGGGGTGTGTGTGTAGAAGTCAGAAGGCAATGGATCTCCTGAAGATGGAGTCACAGATGTACTGCCTAAGTGGGTGATACGTACTGAACTCACTTGTGTCCTCAACAAGAGCAGCAAGCACTCAGCCACTGAGCTCTCTCTCCAGCCACTTGAAACTTTTTTAATTACACTTATTTATTTAGTATGTATGCGTGTGTGCATGAGTGTGCACACATATAGACATATGGAAGCCAGAGGACAACTTTCGAGAGACCGAGTTTGTCCTTTCCCTGTACCACGTGGGTCCTCAGGCTGTCAGGCTTAGCAGCAGGCACCTTTCCCAGCTGAGCCCTCTCACAGCCCTGGAAGCTGACATGAGCTGGATGCGGTCAGTCTCACTTTGATGAGATGAAGCTTTTCGTGGGTGGACAGAGACTCCGGTTTTCAACATGACTGTCACCATAGATCTGCTCATTTACTAGGGAGTGAGATAGGGCCGGGGAGGTGGCTCAGCTGGGGAGGTGGCTCAGCTGGTGACACTCTTGAGAACCAGACTTCAAACCCCAAGGCTCATGTGACTTCAAACCCCAGGACTCAAGTGTTAAAACTTTTCCAAGCTCAGCACTGAGGAGGCAGACAGGCAGATCCAGGGGCTCTTCCGTAACAGTTGACCTCGTGCTGTCAGAGAACTTCAGATCAAAAAAGAGAGAGCCTGTCTCAAAAAACAAGTAGGAGAGAGATGGCTCAGCACTGTCAAGAATAGGATACTCTCAAAGAGGACCTGAGTTTGGTTAACTTACAACTGCCTGTAATTCTAACTCAGAAGATCTTAAGGCTCTGGCCTTCACTGGCAGCTACACTCACATGTGCATGCCTGCACACAGATGGGCAGGCACACACACACACACACACACACACACACACACACACACACACAAATAACTATTTGAAAAAAGTAAAACCAAGGTGGACAGCATCTTGATAATGACACTCAAGGTTGACCTCTGACCCTGATACATGCACACATATATATGCACACACACATGCACACATACACATGCACACTCATGCACACATACTCACACACATGCACACACACACATGCTCACACACTCACACACATGCGCACACATATACAAAGCAGGTAAGATGATACATCTTATGTAATGTATATAGCACAACTTTAAAAATAAACAATATTTTCTCACAGTCTGAACTGGCAATAAAGAATGCACATTGGCTTGTCTTTGAGTGGGTGGCTGACTTGGGCTGCTCGTTCTTCTCTGTGGTCCTAAACTCTGAGAGGTTCAATCTGTTGCTCCCAAACTCAAATCTGGATGGACTCATGGTTGGTTTGTTTCCAAAACAGTATCACAGAAGTGACAAGTGACTTCCAAAGCCAGGACTGTCTGGACAGTCTGTTCAGTTTCTTCCTTGTCTGTTGGTCATTTGCTTGGGGTCATAGGACACTATGCCTGTATTGCCCAGTCATAGAGCTGATCCTAAAGGCATTATGCTGTGTGAAAGGCAGGTGTCAAAAAGCCCATGACTGCGGCCTCAGTCCCTAGCCACAGATGGTCTTCCATGTTCAGCACGGGTGAGCAGCTACCACAGGAGTTCTGTCTATGACTCTACAGTCCGTATCCAGACAGCACCATGCAGATCCAGATACCCTCTCTGGGCTCGAAGCCTGGACTGTACCCCTGAACTATGGAAGCCATGGTCACAATCTTTAAAGAGCTGTTTTGCTGGGGATAGTAGCACACCCTGTGTTTCCAGTTCTTGGTAGGTTGAAGAGAGAGGATCAAGAGTTTAAAGCCAGCATGGTCTACAACAGCGAGGGAGACCTACTCTCAGAACGCCATTACAAGTCCTTGTTGTTTTGTTTAGTTTCCAGGAACGTGTTATGTAGCGTTGTACTGGACACGGAAGCACATCTGGAAAAGGGTAGTATCTGAGATTAGAAAGAAAGCAGCCCCCATTCTTTCTCCCTCAAGCTCCTGTACTCTCTTCCCTCCACAGAGACAGATATATACACTTGGATGCTGAGGATATGCTTTAGTTGACACTGTTTGGCCAGCCTGCAAGAACCTAGGGGTTCAATCCCAGCACCACATAGAACAGGAGTGGTGATATATACCTGCAATTCTAATTCCAGGGAAGCAGGGGCTGCAGGGTCAGAAGTTCAAGATTTTTCTCAACTAATTAAGTCAAAGACAGACTGGGCTACATGAAAGCTTGTCTCAAAACAAACTAAGCATTTTTTTAAAAAGAAAAATGGCACATACTTTCAAATATAGCACTCAGGAGGCAGAAGCAAGCAGATCTCTGGGAAGAGAAGTCAACCTGGTCTACATAGCAAGTTCTAAGTAAGACCTTGTCTCAAAAAAAAAATTTTTTTTTCAAGATAGATGAGGTTAAGGAGGCTCAGCCTTAAAACAAGTGCTTGTTGTGCAGGCATGAGGATCTAAATTCAATCCCCAGAACTTATGTAAAAACATCTGGGCTTTGGGGGCTGCAGAGATGGCTCAGCAGTTAAGAGCACTTGCTGCTCTTGCAGAGGATCCAGGTTTGGTGGTCCCAGCACCCATTCCAGTTCCAAGAGATCCAATGCTCTCTTCTGACTTCTGCAGGCACCATACTCACATGGCAAACTTAGATACATGCAGGCAAGACACTTATACACATAAAACAAAATAAGTCATATATATATCACATATATCCATTCACTGTGGCAAAAAATTGGGGAGGTGTAGACAGGAGACCCTGGGCCTAACTGGCCTATTTGGTGAGTTCCAGAACACTGAGAAACCCTGTGTCAGGCATGGCGATGCACGCCTTTAATCTCAGCACTAGGGAGGCAGAGGCAGGCGGATCTCTGTGAGTTCGAGGCCAGCCTGGTCTACAAAGTGAGTCCAGGACACCCAGGAATACACAGAGAAACCCTGTCTAGAAAAAACATGGGCAGAATCCTAAGGAACAATACACAAAGCTGACCTCTGACCTCCACTTGCATGAGTGTTTGTGTGTCTGTGCACATGAACGCACACAGACACACATACATACCTGTACACATGTGCATCTGCATGCACATGAACATGCACATACATACGTGTTTAAAGAAAAGAAGGGCTGGCAAGATGGCTCAGCAAGTAAAGTCGCTTGCCACCAAGCCTGACACCCCGAGTTTGGCCTTCCCTATCCCCAGGACCTACGTTGTGGATGATGATGGTGACGATGCACAAACAATTTAAGAATTAAATTTGGAATCTTTCCCAAGATCCACACTGAGTCACCAAAGAACATTCTAGAGCATTCTTGTTTTAGAAATGGCCTGAGTTAGTAGTCAGCAGTAAAGCTGGGCTTCAGGTTGAAACGCTGCTTTCTTAGGAAGAAAGTCAGAGACTCAGGATCCAGTCCTTGCACTGACTTTGGCTCAGGCCAATCGCTTGGTACAGGTGTGGCTTCCCGGGGCTGGGACTCCTGTCCCTTGTCTCTCTGCTGAGGGAAGTAGAGAACTGGGCTTAAGGATGTCTCTACCGCCTGTTCTGGGCCACAGAGTGCCAAGGCTGCAGTACTGAACAGCAGGAGGAAGAGGGCACAGTGGAAGTGAGTACTCAGGTTTAAGATCGGTACCCTACTGTGTGGTGAGGTTGCCATGGCAACTCCTCCTGATGTAAAGACCATGGGGGAAGAGGCATGGCCCATGCAGTGTGTGGCCATCATCACGCACTTGGCAGACAGCCGCTGATGCTAAGGGTATGGAGGACGAACAGGTCCAAAGCTTGACAGTCGAAGCTCTGGTATTGTTGGGGCAAGGCAGACTATGCAGCAATGGACAGGATATCTTTTATTTTGGTCTTCTTGAGACAGTCTCATGCAGCTATGGCTGCCCTCAAACTCAAAATGTAACCAAGGATGACCTTGAACACCTAATCCTCCTGTATCCGTTTCTTTTTTTTTTTTTTTTGGTTTTTCGAGACAGGGTTTCTCTGAATATCTCTGGCTGTCCTGGACTCACTTTGTAGACCAGGCTGGCCTCGAACTCACAAAGATCCGCCTGCCTCTGCCTCCCAAGTGCTGGGATTAAAGGCGTGCGCCACCACCGCCCGCCTGGCCCATGTATCCGTTTCTTAAGTGTTGTCATACATGCCTGGCACACACAGCCAGTGCTGGGAACAGAATCCAGTACTTTCTGCACTTCTGCCCACTAGGCGAAGCCGTCAGCCCTCCCTTGGGTCTGACACTTGAGGTGTACTTGGAATTGACACCAAGGCACCGGCTGCTGTTTATCTCACCCTCAAGTGCTGCCAACCAAGACACTGACCAACATGGAGAGCCCTCTTCACCCCTTTCTTCTGCCTCTGTCTCACGTTCCCTGAAAACAGAGGTCCTGAAGGGAGCCCACACTTACCCACAAATAGCCAGTGGCTCTCACTTCTGACCACGCAGAGCCATCACCCTGACACCACGAAGGATTGAGGTAACCAGTGCTCCAAATGACCCAGTCTCAGAGAGTGGGGGGAGTGACGGACGGCTCCTTTATGGACTAACAATTCACACTGTAATGACCTAGCATTGCTCCTCTGGGAACAACCCAAGAAATATATTTCTTCAGGCAAATAAGAGCCAAGTCTGCGAAGACTGGGACTGAATAAATCTCCTGTCCCAGGAGAATCAGCACCCTGAGACAAAAGCAATCGGTAAGTACTCTGCTGAATGAGAAACCAGATCGGATGGAATTCAGTGCTATGGAGCCCATGGGAGTCGGAATCCTGTCCCTCTCACAATACCTCTTAGAAGGTAGCAGAACTGGAATGGGAGTGTCTCTTGAAGACCTGAATGGCTTTCCCAGCTTGTGGGTATGTTGAAAATAGACAAGATCAATCCAAATGGCTTCTTGGATTGGTTCTCTGGCAAACTCCTATTCAACCTTCAAAACTCTGCTTCCGAATTACCTTCTCAGAGAAGGCCTCCCTGAGAAATGTGAAGTAGAGTCAGTGATGTTTTGATCCTTCAGGATACTGCTCTTCAACCTGACAGATCACTTTCTCTGTGACTCTCAAGAGACAACAGGTGGAGGCTTTTTCTTCCCCGTGTAGTTTTATTTATTTAATGAAAAGAATTCCTGAGGGGCTGGGGATGTGAGTCATATGGTAAATGCCTAAAAAAGGTCTTGGATTCAGTTTTGTCTGTAATTCAAGCATTCAGGATTATCAGAAGCTCAAGGTCACCCTTGGCTACACAGGGAGTTTGAGGCACGCTTGAACTACAAGTGGTCCTGTCTTAAAAACAAAGAAGATGGAGAGGTGGCTCATCAGTTAAGGGCCCTGACTGCCCTTCCAGAGGACCAGGGTCCAAATGCCAGCATCCACATGGCAGCTCACAACTCTCTGTAACTCCAAGATCTGACACTCTAACATAGACTTGCATGCAGGCAAAACACCAATACACATTAAATAACTGTAAACAAATTTTTTAAAACAAAACAAAAAAAAAAGATGATGGGCAAGATGGCTCAGCGGGGAAAGGAGCTTGCTGCCAAGGCTGGCAACCTGAATCTGACTTCTGGAATTCACAGCGTGGAGAGAACTAGCCCCTACAAGTTGTCTTTTTTTTTTTTTTTTTTTTTTTTTTTTTTGGTTTTTCGAGACAGGGTTTCTCTGAATATCTCTGGCTGTCCTGGACTCACTTTGTAGACCAGGCTGGCCTCGAACTCACAAAGATCCGCCTGCCTCTGCCTCCCAAGTGCTGGGATTAAAGGCGTGCGCCACCACCGCCCAGCTACAAGTTGTCTTTTGACCTCTACTTATGCACCAGGACATGCTTCACACCACCCAGAAAATAAGTAAGTAAATAAATAAATGTCATAAAATTTTAAATTTATAAAACAAGAAACAAAGCAAAACACTGCCGGAAGAGATGTGGAGCATCGACCAGTCTGCCCCAGTCTGGGGTCAGGCAAGGGAGAGAACTCAGAAACATCTGAACGAGCAAATAACTGACTAAAGAATGAAAAGACACGGGCTGGAGAGGTGGCTCAGAGGTTAAGAGCACTGGCTGCTCTTCCCAAGGTCCTGAGTTCAATTCCCAGCAACCACATGGTGGCTCACAGCCATCTACATTGAGATCTGCCCGGGCATATATGTAGAGCAAATACTGTATACATAACAAACAAACAAACAAATAAATAAATAAATGTTTAAAAAAAAAATGAAAAGACTGGAAAATGCCTCGTGACAGTCTTTAAAGGCCGAGGCTTTGCTGTGGTGCGACCCCAGCTCCCCCACCCGCCGCCGCCGCCGCCACCGCCACCGCCACCCCACCGCACTTTACAACCCACCAACAGAGTCCCCTGAGGAGTCTGTGGGCACCTGCCTCATGCAAAATCACCCCAAAGGACAAAACAAAACCAGAGCCTCGCCCTGTAGGAAACCCCAGCAGGTCTGTCAGCAAGACAAAAAAGGGTTTTTTTCATTAAGCACTAACTGATTTGGGTTCCCCCCCCCTCAAATCTCCATCTTGGGTGTGGCCCACCCCCTACAGGGGCTTCTGGATCTGGGAAGATCTAAGGGTTTCTACGAGAGGAGGAGGGAAGGAGAGGGCAGGGCTCACTGCATGACATGGCTGATGCTCACCAAGGAGAGGCCACCAACTTTCCATGCCAAAGTTCCATCATCTCATACTTACTCAGTCTTGACACCATCTCACCAGTTTCCATATTGTCTCTGTCTTAGGCTTCTTCCTCCTTCTCTTCTTCCCTTCCTTTCCCTCTTGTTCAGGTAGCAGAGGTTGGCCTCGGTTCTATATGGTCTGACCTTGAACTTGTTTGTGATCCTCCTGCCTCCGTCTTGTGAGGATTACAGAAAGCACCACCATGCTCTGTTAATGCTGTGCTTGTACTGGGCAGGGTGAGCAACAGCAGCCCTAGACCAGCTTTTCTAAATCCAAGCGGTGCCCATGGTATCTGACACAACAACTCCTCCACCTTCAGGCTCTGTCCTGAACTATTTTTCCACATCTGTGCACACAAGAATGTTCCTTGTAGCCACAGTGCTGTATTCCTGAAATCCCAGCCCTCATGAGGATAAGGCAGGAAGGTTGTAAATTTAAGCCTACCCTGGACAACAGAGTGAGTCCCAGTCCAGCCTGGGTTACAGACTGAGACCCTGTTTCCAAAGAACTACAAAAGAATAGAGTGTCCTTTGTAAATCTCCGAATGGTTAAACCTGGAAGCACCCTCAATACCCATCCCCAGCAGACTCGTCAAATGCAGTGCCTTGACACAAATATAGCTTCACCGTGGAATTGCCACCAAGAAAAGCATTTGGGTAAGAGGGAAGTTTTGGAACCGTACGCACAATGGCGTGTGGCTTTTCCGAAGGTGATAACTGTGAACAGTCCTGGACCACGAAGGAAGGTGAGAGGAACGTTTGAGAGGCAGGGATCTCCCCGGAGTGAGTGGCAGATATTTCAGCTGGCACTGGAAGGAGGAGGCAGAGAAAGCAGAGAAGGGAACCCCTAGTGGAGAAGGGGTGAAGGGGACATGGGTCACCACCACCAAAGCTGGGAGAGGGAGAGCAGAGGCCTGAGGGGTGGATGGGCTGGCTAGTGCTTTGGATGCGCCCCTAAGAGCAAATCCTTGGAGAGACAGCAAGAAGGGGTGGGAGAGAGGCAAGACCTACCTTTAAGATATAGGGTCTGATGCATGGTATGTACTCACTTATTACCAGCCATAAAAACAGGGTAACATGCTACAATCCTCAGACCCAAAGAAGTCAAGTAACAAGGAGGGCTCAAGGGAAGATGCTTGAATCTCACTCAGAAGAGGAAATAAAATGATGAGGGGAGGAGGACTGGGAGAGAGAATGGAAATGAGGGGGTCATCTCTGGGATGAGGCGGAGATCTGCGATGGGCGAGGTTCCTGGGAGTCTATGGGGGGGGGAGGGTGAGCCTAGCTGAGACTCCTAGCAGTGTGCTATATGGAGCCTGAAGTGGTTACCTCCTGTAGCCAGACAGGATTTCCACTAGAGGGATGGGGACATCAACCTACTCAAAAAACCTTCAACCCAAAATTTGTCCTGCCTACAAGATGCGCAGGGATAAAGACTGAGCAGAGATCCAGGAAATGGCCAACCAATGATTGGCCGAACTTGAGACCCATCCATAGGAGAGACCCACCCTCTGACACTATCAATGATACTCTGCTATATTTGGAGACATGCCTAACATAACTGTCCTCTTAGAGGCTTCACCCAGCAGCTCATGGAAACAGATGCCGAGACCCACAGCCAAACATTACGTGGAACTTGGGGAGTCTTGTGGAAGACTGGGGTGAAGGAATGAAGGATCCAGGAGGGGTCAAGGACACCACAAGAAAACCTGCAGAGTCAACAAACGTGGGCCCCTGGGGGCTTACAGAGACTGAGCCACCAACCAAGGAGCATGTATGGGCAACACCTAGGCTTCCTGCACACATGTGGAACTTGGTCTTCATCTGGGTCTCCTAACAACTGGAGCAGGGCTGTCTCTGGCTCTGCTGCCTGCCTTTGGATCCCTTTCCTCTAGCCGGGCTGCCTTGTCTGGCCTCAGTGGGAAAGGATGCATCTAGTCTTACTGCGACTTGATGTGCCAGGGTAGGTTGGTACCCATGGGGCCCTCCCCTTCTCTAAGGAGAAGGGGATGGAGGGGATAGGGGTGTGAGGGGGGATTGGGAGGGACTGTTCATCAAGGCAAACAGTGACAGGAAAGGTCTGAAGATGACAGTGTAACTGACTACTCAGAGCAGACAGGCCCAGATTGAGGTGGTACCTTCTGCCTCTGCCCAGATCATCGGAGCCCCCAAGGAGCCATGAAGAGAGAAAGGAGCAGCAAAACATTAGACACAGTGGAAATAGCACTTTTGATGAGATTGTCAACACTGTCCATCAGATGCGGCACCATTCTTTAGCCAGAGAACTTTTTAGAACTATCAAGGAGATCCTGGGTACTGCACAGTCTGTGGGCTACAGTGTGAATGGCTGTGTCAGTAGTGGTACAGTGGCCACCACCCTCATGACATCATAGATGACACCACCAGTGGTGCAGTGGGATGCCCAGCTAGTTAAGAAGCAACAAGAGAAAACATTTGAAAAAAAGAACATCTGAACAAAATAAAACACTAGGGTGGGGCTCAGTTGGTAGAATGCTGGCCCAGTACACCCAAAGCCCTGGTCCCAGGGCCAGACTGAGTGAAACAGGCATGGTGGTACACATCTGTAATCTCAGCATTCTGCAGGGGGAGGCAGGAGGGTAAGAAGTTTGGGGTCATCCTCGGCTACATAGCAAGTTTGGGGTCAGCCTGAGCTATGTGAGATTCTGTCAAAAAAGGAAATAAAAAAGAAAGGGAAGAAGAATAAGGAGGAGAAGGAGAAAGGAGGAGGAGGAAGGAGAGGAGAAGGAGGAGGAGGAGGAAGAAGAAGGATTTCCTGTCTTGAAGGCAGGGAGACACACAGAGAGATCTTAAAATGCAGTTGAGTGTGTAAGAGACCCACATGATGGCAGGATCTTCTAGAGGGTATCTGTCTATCCATTAGAAGGTGAATTCTTGTCCAGGAGGGCTTCTTGGAGGAATGGCAGATTGTCTTACAGCTTCCTTCTTGAGACACAGTGTATGTTCAATTTCTGTCCCTATGAAAAATACCGGAGTGTCATAGGTGCTTCATTTGTTACTGTGTAAAGTACCCACAAGATGACTTCAGGAAGGAAGGCAGGAAGGGTTCATCTGGCTCATGGTTAGAGGTTTCAGTCCATCCTGGCACAGGAGCGTGATGTATCTGAAGTTAAGAAGCAAAAAGGTGAAGGGGCCAGGGGAGAGGGTCAGTTCCCTTTCTTTTCTCTAATTTGGTCCTGGATCCCAACCCAAAGAACAGTACCACCCACACTCAGAGTATTTCTTTCCACCTCAGGTAACCCAGAGATTTGTCTGCAAGGTGGTTCTAGATCCAGTTGACAGTAAACCTTAACAACCACACCCAAGGAACTCGGCTTAGAAAAAGTATAGTCAGTGTGATGGTACATGCCTGTAATCCCAGTACTCGGGAGGCAGAGGCAGGAGGATAGGAGTTCAGGCTAGCCCAAGGTACATAGTGAGACCTCTCTCAAGAAAGAGAGAATGGACTGGGAAGAAGAGGGAAAGGATGAGGGTGGGAGTAAAAGGAATAAAGGGAAGGAGAGAGAGGGAAAGATAGATGATAGATAGATGATAGATAGATAGATTGATTGATAGATGATAGATAGATAGATAGATTAACATGGAGAGGGAAGGGGTGGGAGAGAGGGAAGGAGGAAGGGAGGAACAGATAGATGCATATGGTTTCAGTCTACAGTCCCTTGGCCCCATGGGTTTGAGCCTGTGCTGAGGCAGCGCATCAGTGCTGGAGTTCATGGAGTGCACCGTAGAGTAAGACCCATTCACCTCATCACCAGGCAGCAAAGAAGAGGGAGGACATGGGGCTGAGATCCCTTTAAGGACAAGCCTTCAGTGCTTTAATGATCTCTCTTATTTGTCCCCATGTCTTAAAGGTTCCGCAGGCTCTCCAGACCACTACCTGAGAGCAAAGCTTTTAGTACATGAGCCTTAGAATACATTCAACATTCCCCTATAGCAGGTAGCCAGGTGTGGCTTGGCTCATGGAGGAGCACACTATCAGGGAGGCCAATGCCAAAAGAGGAGCATATTAGGGAGAGAGATGTCAAGTAGCAGACTGGGGCTGATGCTCAGTAAATCTCTCAGTACATTGCTCTCAGAGCTGGCAGATAACCTAAGCCTGATCCCTGCAACGCACAAAAAAGCCAGGCACTATGGAGTGTGCACTTTGTAATCCTGGTATGGGGAGGCAGAGACAGGATGATTCCTGAGGTTCACTGGACAGCCAACCTAGGCTACTTTGTGAGCTCCAGACTAAAAAGAGAGCCTGTCTCAAAAAACAAGGTGGGAGCTCAGTGGTTAAGAGCACTTACTGCTCTTTCAAAGGACGAGAGTTCAGTTCTCAGTATCCTCATTGGGGAGCTCACAGCTGCCTATAATTCCAGCTCCAGTGTGTGTGTGTGTGT
Source organism: Lophiomys imhausi (assembly GCA_907164525.1). Classification (NCBI taxonomy): domain Eukaryota; kingdom Metazoa; phylum Chordata; class Mammalia; order Rodentia; family Muridae; genus Lophiomys; species Lophiomys imhausi. Next base: position 7,765,763 of record CAJQZJ010032114.1, read on the forward strand.
GTGTGTGTGTGTGTGTGTGTGTGTGTGTGTTCCCCTGAACACCCTCAAGTAATAACATAAATCTTAAAAAAAAGGTGAATTGGGACTGATGTATTGCTAAATCTAATGACCTGAGTTAGATTTCCTCATGACTCACATAGTGAAGGAATCAACTCTTGCAAGATGTCCTCTGCCTTTCACATGAGAGGTGTGGTATAAACACACACACACACACACACACACACACACACACACACAATGTCTGGTATATTGGTGTGATCCTGACAGACAGACAGGAGAGCTCCCCAACTGGTGTGGGGTATGTGGACTTGGGCTGTTACTACTTCCATTTTATAGAGGGGGATGTCAGGCCAAGTACCATCAGATCACAACATGGCTAGTACATGGCAGAATTGAGCTCCAAATCCCAGTTCAATTGTGTGGAAGCCTGCGAAGCCATTCCCTGGTCTTGTAGAGGGAGACAACCATTCACAAGCTCTGATGGTCTAATTAGCTTCATGCCATCTGGCCCAGAAATGTCTTTCAGTCCCCCCCCCACCTCTCAAATGATCAACAGATGACGGAGGTTTTAATTGATAGGAACCAGGAGGTGGAAATGGCTCTCGTATTAGGGTGAGCTCACACTCTTGTCTGATTTTCTTCTGATGAGAAGATAAGGAGAAATGGCAGGATGTCAAATTCCACCCAAACCACCAAGAATCCATCCCTGTCTGTCATGCCTGCAGGCTCCTACCCATCCGGCCCTGAGCCTGCCTTCACCCCCCACGTTGCCTGCCTTACACAGGCACACCCCTCAGGACCTCCCTAGTCCTCCATCTCCCCAATTCCAGGTGGCAAGATCTCAGAGAAATGTCTAGGAGCTCCTCCCAAACAGATGTGGCAACAGTCAGTGAGCAGAAGACATTTCTTCAGTCAGTGCCCATTTTGAGGACAGAGAAACTGAGGCCTGCTTTACAGGGATTTCAGCTGAGTATGACCCACTGGGCCTTCATATTTCCAATTCCCACCTTGGTGCTCCTGGGTCCTCAGTCCTCCCAAACTGCTGTAAGGTCAATAAACAGAGTTATGGGTCCTTCCAGAAAGGCCTGGATTGGGGAGGATGTGCTGCTTCAGCCAAGACCTTGGCCAAGTCAGAAAGAAGAATCACTGTGTTTAATCATCCCCCATTTGAGGAATATTTGGCTTCCAGAAAACATGATTTTTTAACAAAAGCCAAATTTCTCATTTTCCCACGGCTGTACTCTCAGATTTTTTCCTTCTTTTTTTTTTTTTTTTTTTTTTTTGCCAGTGGTCTTGGTTTTATTAATCAGGAATGGTCTCTAGAGACCCTGCTGGAGGCTGGCATGTTGGCTAGAGGCCTGTCTTCAGCAGTAGGGGGCTGATTTCTCTGCAGGAAGCTTGCAGAAGGCCTACTCTGCAAATGTGTGTGCCACCACCCCGATCCAACGCTTCAGAACTTCTGATGGGAAGAGGGCTGGGGCTCTCAGACCTCCCAGGGCAGGATCAGGGAATGGTGGCAGGGTTGTGTCTCCTGAAGTCTGAGAAAGAATTTTGTGGCATATGCCAGCAAGATGGTTCAGTGGGGAAAGGTGCTTGCCACCAATCCTGGCAACCTGAGTTTGATTCCTAAGATCCACATGGTGAAAAGAGAGAATGTCATGTTTTCCAAGGCATGACATTCTTGCATGCACTCACATGCACACATGCAAATAAATGTAAAAGAAAAAAAATAGAATCCTTTAGCTTCTGGGCTGGTAGTTGTGATGGCTATTCTTGGTTGTCAGTGGGATTACATCTGGAATTAGCTGAAACCCCAAAACAGAGGGCAGACCCGAGAGGGATTTCTGCTTAATTTGACATGGGAAGATGTGCTTCTACTCTGGGTCTTCAGGGTGGGAAGACATATCTTTAACCAAGATCTTTCACCCAGATCTAATCTGGGCCACGCCCTCTGCTGGGAGCTTACATAGGGACATCAGAGAAGGACACTTTTGCTTTTTGCCTGCTAGCTGCCACCTAGCTAGCAAGCCTGTTTCTGCGCTGCCGCTGGCGTTAGGGCCTACTTCCTTGGAATCCTGGAGTATCCTAAAGCCCAGGTTCCACATCTGCACGTGGGACTGAGTAGACTTTTGGGTAGTTGGTAGATTGCTTATCTAACATGCACCCAACCCTGAGTTTCATCCCCAGAGCTGCCTGAATGTGTGTAATGGCACATGAATGTAAGTCCAGCATTCTGGAGGTGGAGATAGGAGGCTAGGAAGCTCAAGCTCGTTCTTGACTACATATCTAGTTCGAGGCCAGCCTAGGTTATGTGAGACCCTGTTTCAAAACCAAATGAACAGAGAACAACAAACAGACAAACTATTCTGATTTTATCACTGCAACAATCTTCTTTGGATAAGTACTCTTTACTGTTTGACAAATGGGGAAACTGAGGGTAGGCTTTGGGGAACAAGTGACTTTGCGATGGGATCCAAGCACCTGCAGAGGTGGTCCCAGTTTTGGAAGGTGTGGCGCTCAGGCAGGGTAGGGAACCCCAAGCCACGGAGGCCTCCCACATTCCAAACTTGGCTGAGGCCCAGCGACAGGAACAGACAGGGAGCACCCGGGCCTGTCTATGCCAGCTCAAAGCACAGGGTTGGAGGCCTCAGAGCACTAGAAGGAGAAGACGTGGCCTTGGAGCTATCCTGACTTCTTGCCCTCATGCCAGGCCCGCCCTCTATCCGGGTGCCCCAGAGAGCAGTCTGTGAAGGTGGGTGGGAATATGAGGAACTAAGTCTGAGAAGGCGCCTTCAGAAGCTTCGATATACGACCAAGCCTAACCTTACAGGGAACTTTCAGGCGGGCCTGGGAAAATCAGGGTGATCTATACTCATCTCCCCGACTCCACGCCCCCTAATCCCTGCAGGACTCACAGACAGACAGGCACATGCTCAGTTGAGTGCGAGGCACTTCCTCTGTAGCTTCCCTTGACCTCACCCACTCCCTGTAGTCTTCCTGGTGAACACAGTCGGGATCCTGGGCTTTATAAAGATAAAAAAACTTAACTTCCTTGCCAAACTTCAAGGCCAGTAAAGGACACAGAGGACAGAGAATCAGAGTGCAGGAGGCCAAAAAGAGTCTATCATAACTTCCTCTGTGGAAGAAGGAAACCCCAAAGCTAAGGGCTTAGGAAGGACACACAGACACTACAGCCAGACCCGGACCTCGTGTGGAGATAAAAGGACAGAGTGTAGGAGCTGGTTCCCATCTTCCACACTGTGGAACCTGGGAATGGAACTCGGGTTGTTAGTCTTGGCAGCAGGTGCCTTTCTCTCCTGAGCCATCTCGCCAGCCCTTTTAGTTTTCCACGCGCCCACTAACAAATAGCCACAGATTTATGGCTTAAAAAGACACAACCGTGCAACTCTGCTGTCTGACAATCGGAAGTGGAGACCTCACCAGAGTAACTCTGGGGATCAAGCTGAGCCCTGTTTTGAGGCTCCAGTGGAGGATGGCCCCTGCTCCTGTGGGCTGCTGGAAGAAGCTGGCTCCTGGCTGTTGTAGGAGAGCTTTGTTTTCTTGCTGGCTGTGAAAGAGAGTGGTTGCAAGCTTTCAGAAGCTGTAGCCCAGGGCCTTTCCTCCATCTTCAAAGCCAAGAATGGGGGCTGGGGAGATGGCTAAGTTGTCTCAAGGACAAGGATCTGAGTTTGATGTCCTGCACCCACTCAAAAAGTCACCTGTGGTGTCTGTGATCCCGTTGCTGGTGGCTGGTTCTGTGGAACCAATGACTGGCTAGTTTAGCCTAATTAATTAATGGGCAAGACCCAGGCTCTAGTGGGAGACTATCTCAAAAACTAGGAGCAACATCTGAGGTATGGACAACCTGTAATATGGACACACACACACACACACTCACACACACACACACACTGTGTGACCGTGTACACACAATCCTGGATAGGCAAACACACAAGCAAACCTAAAAAGAACCAGAACAGTTCCCAGCTTCCAGAAGCTTCCTTAAGCCAAGGCCCTTCACCCATCTTCAAAGCTAGCAGTGGCTGTGGAGACCAGTTTCCTCACCCACTGTCTGTCCTTCTCTGCCACTTCAGAGACTGACTAGGTGGACTGACCCAAGCTCTCTATTTCAATGTCCCTAACTCAATCACATCTGCAGGGTTCCCTTGTCATGTTAGGAAACTGCAAAACACAGTTTTAGCATTTCTTTGCCACCACACTGGCTATGTCACCAAAACCAATATGTATTTTGACATAGCAACATGAAAAGTAACTGATACAAATTTAAAAAACAAAAGTCACTGCTGAAATTGTCAAACATTTCCAGCATAAGGAAAATCATATAGTCATTCTACTTGCCTTTCTGTTTCTGTGATAAACACCAGGATCCAAAGCAACTTTTGAAGAAAGGGGTTTACTTGGCTTACGTTTCCACATCACAATCCATCATGAAGGGAAGGGAGGTCGGAGCTCAAGGCAGGAACCTGGAAGCAGGAACTGAAGCAGAGACCGTGGAGGAACAATGCTTACTGACCAACTCTTTATGGCTCGCTCAGCCTGAGTTCTTACACAGCCTAGGACCACCTGTCCAGGGGTGGTACTACCCATTGTGGGCTAAGCCTTTTTGAATCAGACAGTAATTAAGAAAATACTCTACAGATACACACACAGACCAGACTGAAGGCAATTCCTTAATTGAGACTCCCTCTTCCCAGGTATGTACAGATTTGTGTCAATTTGACAAAAAAAACTAACCAACATAATGTAAAGACCACGAACTCACATTTGGTATTAACCATCAGCTCCTGGCTGATCTGATTTCACCTCTATGGCCACCCACACCAGGATACCCTATAGTCTTGAAGCCAGTCTCCAGGCATTTTGGTATCTCTCTTGGATCAGAGCTCTGAAAAAATAACCCGGGGCTGGGGTGTAGCTTGGTGGCAGAGCCCTTTCCTGGTGTTTGTAAGGCCTGGGGCTCTACTCCTGCCATGCAAGAACTTGCCAACATTCAGCTTGAATTTCCCCAGTAGCTGGGCTGACAAACCTGTGTCACCAGGACCAGTTGGTACTTTATCTGAAAAGGGAGACTTACTTTTATCAACTATTTGCTTTGTTTGCTTGATTGTTGTTGTTGTTGTTGGTGTGTGTGTGTGTGTGTGTGTGTGTGTGTTTCCTCTGAGTGGTGGGATTAAAGGTGTGAGCCACCATCTCGGACCAACTATTTTGTTATGTTAAGGTGAAGATAAAGTAGGAAAGAGGAATAAATCCTTTCTTTCTTTCTTTCTTTCTTTCTTTCTTTCTTTCTTTCTTTCTTTCTTCTTTTTTGCCTTTTTCCTCTTGGTCTCGGAGATGGGACTCAGGACTTTACACATGCTATGTAAGTGAAACACACCATGAAGGATGCCTCTTGCTTTCACTGCTTCATTCCCTCGCCCCAACCCTGGGCCCCCAGATCCTGGTTTCTCCTTTATATTCATCTAGGATTCTAACTCATAGTGCCACTACAATTAGGATGGGTCTTCCCGTCTCAGAGAGCCCAGTTTAGAAGCTCCCTCCCAGACAAGTCCAAAGTCTAACCCAGTCCAGATCATTCTTTACTGCTGTGGCTAGGGGTTTCTTTGGTGATTTCACACCCTCTAAAGCCAACAATCAATATTAACCTCATACAACTCTTAGTTAATATAGGACATCAACTTCATCATTATTATTGTTATTATCATTATTATTTGTATTTGGTCTCTGAAATCCAATGTGCAATTCTGATGTTAAATCTTCATTAGATATGCATGACTTGGAGTCAATGAGATGGTTCAGACAGCAAAGATACTCCCCACCAAACGGCTGACCTGAGCTGGATCTCAGGGACCCATGTGGTAGAGAGAGAGGAAGACTCCCAAACTGTCTTCTGACTTCCACATCTGTGCTATGTGGAACACTTGTGAACAGACACACACACACACACACACACACACATCTACACAAATAGGTAAAACAGGAAAATACTTGGTGGCAGCTGCGTTTACCCACTAAGCCATCTTTCCTGACCCTGAGATGATCAAAGGAGAGAAATTTTGGGGGGTTCACAGTTCCAGTACTGTACATTTTGGCAGAGAGTGTGCTGTGGAGAAAGTGTTCACCTTCTGTCACCTGGGAAGCAATCACTGAAAGCCTAGGCGAGGATCCCAGTATCCCCTCCCAGGATGTGTGCCCAGTGACCTAACTTCTTCTCACTAGGCTCCACCTCTTAAAGGACCCACCACCTCCCCGTGATGTCACCAGGTAGAAACTAATGCTTTGACACTTTGGGAGGGCCTTTGGGAGACACTTAAGACACAAGCTACAACAAGTAGACTGTAGTTACCACTATGCTATGAGTGAGTGGCCTAGCCTAAAACAGAGACCCACGGAGAGCTGCAGACAGGAGGGAGCTGTTTTACCCTGGCCAACAGTTGGTTTCAACCTCGAGGCATGTGGTCACCTAAGTCTTAGTAAACTTTTTTACATTTTTTAATTTTAATTTTTAGGAACTGGGGAGATGGCTCAATGGTTAAGAGCACTGGCTGCTCTTCCAGAGGACCCAGGTTTGGTTCCTAGCACCCACTTGGTAGCTCACAGCTGTCTGTAACTATAGTTCTAGGGGAGCCAGCACTTTTTATGGCCTCTGTGGGCACCAGGGCACACATGTGGTACACAAACATGCATGCAGGCAAAGCAAATACACATAAAACAAAACATTTTTATTTAAAATATATGCATTTGTTTTATGTTTAGAGATAGAGCTTCCCTATATAGTCTTGGCTGTCCTGGAATTCTCTGTGTAGACCATGCTGGCTTGGGATTCACAGAGATCTGCCTGGCTCTGCTTCCTGAGTGCTAGGATTAAATGTGTGTACCATCATGGTTTGGTTTATTTTTGTAATGATATGTGTGTATATATACCAGTGTTGAATACGTTTATGAATGTAGTGCCCACTGAGGTCAGAAGAGGGTGTTGAATTCCCTGGATGGACTAGAGTCACCGGTGGTTGTGAGCTGCCTGATGTGGGTGCAGGGAATCTAACTGGGGTCCTCTTTAAGAGCAGTATGCACTCTTAATTGCTGAGTCATCTCTGCAGTCCCTCAACCCAGTCTTTGGTTGAGTCCTTGGTGCCAGCCAGCCTTGGAGCCTTCGACTTGAGTCCCCAACACTGAGAAGCAGAGTCAAACTGTCTCTTTTCTTGTCCAAAATCTTGCATTTACGCCACTGAGTTCTGGGTGACTTGCTTCCTTGTGCAGTTGTGTACCACTACAATTTGGTCAATGACAGAATGCTAGGATGACAGTGGTCTCATAAGATTGCAATGAAGGGCTGGAAATGGCTCAGCCAGTAAAGAGTTACTGGGAAAGCATGAGGATTCTGAGTTCAATCCTCAGCACCCAGGTAAAAAGCTGAGCATAGTGCTGCACACTTGTAATCCAATACCAAAGACAGAGACAGGATCTCCGGCTCTTGCTGGCCAGCCAGTCTACCCTAGTGGGTGAGCCCAGGTCCCAGTGAGAGACCCTGATTGAATTACACAAAGGTGGGAGTGGGGGCTGAAGAGATGGCTCAGCAGTCAAAAACATTTATTGCTAGTGCAGAAGACCCAGGTTTCCAGCAACCACAAAGCAGCTTATAATCACCTGCATGGAACTCTAGCTCCAAAGGATCAATACCCCTTTTGGCCTCCACAGGCACTGCAAACATGTACTACATAGACAAACATGAAGGCAAACACCCACGTACAGAAATTAAAAATAAATAAATCTAAAAAATAAACAAATCTAAAAAAAAAAACCCAAACAAACAAAGAACTCCTCCCAAAATAAAGGTGGATGGCTTTTGAAGAACAACATTGGTGTTGTCTTCTGGCCTCTATACATACAAGCATATGCTCTCTAAAAAAGAAGACAATAGATTTATCATTGCCTAATGATATCATAGCCATTGTGATACCATATTACAATGTGTTACATTTGAGCTGTGACAATGGGTTAAAGAAACCACACTACCAATCATGTGTGGTTGGGGGCCTGTGGCTTAGTAGGTACTAGCCCAGCTTCCATAGAGTACCGAGTTTGATCCCCAGTGGGTATCAGACTGTAGAGTTTGTGTTACATATCTATAATCCCAAAACTCAGGTGAAGGCAGAGAATTAGAAATCCAAGGTTATCATGGTGAGTTTGAGACCCACATGGGATCCTGCTTTTAGAAAGCTTTTTTTTTTTACATACCCACCCCCACACTCCCACACAAATATGAGGGGATGGTAACATGGCTCAGAAGGCAAGGGTACTTGCTGGCAAGCCCAGTGACCTGAGTTTGACTCCTGGAGCCCACATGGTAGAAAAAGACAACTGAAGCCTGAAAGTAGTGCTCTGATCTCTATACAAGCTCTGCGGAACAGGTGCATGCCACACACACACACACACACACACACACACACACACACACACAAATAAATAAATAAATAAATAAATAAATAAATAAATAAATATGTAATTAAAATAAATAAATACATAAAAAAAGATTCAAAACACAATTGTGCCATGCCACATCAGTATCAGACACAGAGACACTTCATGTACATTATATCTCCTGATTATATCAAGAGGGCCTGCTCAACAGTTGGTGGATACGGTCTAGGTTTCTGTCAGAACACTCTACATTTGTATGCTGATAAAACTACCTAATAGTGATGGGATTTTAGAATGTACCCATTATGAAGTACACAGCTGTGAACTGGGGACAGCTTCTCTTGGAGACAGAGTTTCACCCATTCAGATGGTGTTTTAGTCATTGTTCTATTGCTAAAAGGAGACAACATGACCAAGGCAACTCTAATAAAAGAATTGCCTTTGCTTTGTGGTTGTGCTTGGTGGTGCATGCCTTTAACCCCAGCACTCGGGAGGCAAAAGCAGGTGAATCCCTGTTGAGTTTGAGGCCAGCCTGGTCCACAAAGCGAGTTTCAGGACAGCCAGTTTTAGAGGGTTAGCCTAATATCATCACGCCAGGAAGCAGACAGACATAGCTCTGGAGCAGTAGCTAAGGACTTTACATCCTGATCTGCAGGAAGCAGGCAGAGTGGATGAAAAGGGAGAGGGAAGAAGGGAGAGGGGAGAGGAGAGAGGGGAGAGGGGAGGAGAGCAGAGGAGAGGGGATGAGAAGGGAGGAGAGGGGGGAGAGGGGGGAGAGAGGGGAAGAGGTGGGGAGTGGGAGGTAGAGAGGAGGGAGAAAAGAAGGGAGTAGGGAGAGAAGGGAGAAGGGAGAGAAGAGAGATGGGATTGAGGGTGGAGGGAGAAGAGAGAGAGAGAGAGAGAGAGAGAGAGAGAGAGAGAGAAATTGGCCTGGGTGAGGGTTTGAGCCCTCAAAGCCCACTCCCAATGACAGATCTCTTCACACAAGGCCACACCTCTTAATCCTTCCCGAAGAGTTCCACTAACTGATGACTAAGCATTCAAATCTATGAGACTATCAGGAACATTTTCATTTAAACCACCAAGAATGACTAGAAAAATCACTTCCCACTCTCCCCTCCCTGTCTATCTTTCTGCACTTCTTCACTTCCCCAGGACAGGCCTCTCTGCCCACAGCCCCATGCTCTCTCAAAGAGCCCTCCTTGTCTTTTTTTCTCTACCCTGTTTGTGGTTACATATGAGTTTGTGGCTATGAATGAAGCATAAGGAAGGAGGGATGCTGTGGCTGCTATTCACTGGGGTGTCAAGACACTTACCATCTGCTACACAGAAAGCTGCTGAAGGAACCCAGAGCAGAGAAAAATCATACACTGAATTTGAGATCTGGGATGAGCACCCAGTGTCCCAGTGCCCAAGAGGGCTTCCTATACAGCAACATCATTGTATTCCAAGCCTTTTCTTCTTCTTTCTGATGCCCCAACTCCTGACCCTCTGGAGAGAGTAGGATGTGATGTTTGCACAGCTCTCTTCAAACCCCAAACATTCCATCTTCACCTCCACTGTCACCTTCTTGCCAAAATAAGCCAGGGAGGTTTTGTGAGTTGCCTGGATTCCAGCAGGAGTTGAGCTGGTCTGAGTAGAAAAACAGAGAAAAAACAATCTCTCTGAATGTTGATTTGTTTAAACTTCTCCACAAACTTTACAACACAAAGAAACCAACAGAGACAAGCTGGTAATGAAGTAATCAGCTGACTTCGCTAATATTCCAGCCAGGAGAAATGAGTCTTGGTTTCACAGGGCAGATATTAATGGGGTCATTAAATGCAGCCAAGGGAGGGAGACTGTTCACTTTTCTGTCTATGTTCTGAAAGCTCTGCAGGAGTAAAATCAAGCAGCTGGGAGGAGTGACAGTCTGGTATTTTGAAGTTTAAAGGAAACGGCTTCTTTGAAACATCTCCTTTTTGTTTTGTTCTTTACATGTCTTTCGCAGCGGGGGGGGGGGGGCTCACATGTCACAGATGGTATGTAGAGGTCAGAGGACAATCTGCTGAAGTCTGTCCTCTCACTTAAACGTTAGTCCCAGGGATTTATCACTTCTCGACCTTTTGGCTCAGACCAAGTGTAGTCCTGGGGATTCTATCAGGTAGAAGGTATCTGTAGCAAGTGACCTTACCCTCTGATTCATTTCCGTGGCCCTTTATCCTGCATTATATACATTGGCTTCTGTAAGTTTCCTTCTTTGTTAAAAACATAGGGTCTTACTATGTGACCCTGGCTGGCCTGGAACTGGCAATGTAGACCAGCCTGGCCTCTTACTCTCAAGAGATCTGCTTGCCTCTGGAGTCCTAAAACTAAAGCCATGTGTTGCCTAATTTAGGTTTCCTCTGAGACTGAAAGAGAGTCCTGTCATGCAGAGAAGCAAACAACTCAAAATAGCTTCAGGAAGTCCCTGGAACTTACCAGATTCACTAGGCCCCTCCCCACAGAGTAGATAATAAAAGTTGAGAGTCTCCCTCAAATGAGGGAGCTGAGCTGCCAAGGAGACTCTCAGATAAGCCAAGCAAGCGGCAAAGAAGGCTCTGAGGACAGACCAGCTGCTGGAAGAGGTAGAAATTCTGAGGCACCTAGGAAGGAAGTTCTCCAACCTCTTGAGCTGCCTGCAGGCTGTGCAGTGTGCTCCAGGTTCCCAGCTTTGAGAGAACTGTCACCCATGCTGGGGTGGGCTTTGCTGGTGCAGCATGTCTTTGAGTCATTTCTGCTCCTGTAAGTAGCCCCTCACCGGTACTCCTGTAAGTAACTCCAATAATACTCATCAATAAAGAGATCTGCTTGCCTCTGGATACCATCAAAGTTATACTTCGGTGCTATTCATACTTTGTACTGTGTGGGTTCCTAGAGGGGGTGGGGGAGTAGACATGGGTTGCATCTCCCCAGGAAAAATTTTGTCACACAACACCTTGTATCAGAAAGTTTTACACTTGAACACATCCCCAGTTTCCCCTCCCTGCTTCCAATCTGGGAAATCTAAGTGGAGGAGAATAAAATTAGCATCAATTTGTTGTAGTATTTCCTGCACCCCCCCCCCACAGGTGAAGAAGAAGTTGTTGCTTCTCTCATGTGAGGGGAACAGCAGGAAGGAAGGTAACAAGACATGAAGAATGGAGACATAAAACTTCCCCTTTTGTTAAAAAAAAAAAAAATCAAAGCCAGTGAGATGGCCAGGCCAATGAAGGTGCTTGCTGCCAAGCCTGGGTTGGAGTCTCAGGACCTGCATGATGGATGGAAGGAGAGGAACAGTTAGCTTCTATTTTGTCTTCTTACAGCTGCCAGAGGGCTGTGACCTCACACCCTGCCCAACAAAATAAATACATGTAATAGAAGTTTTAAATGTAAAAAATGTAAAACTCAGGGGCTTGGAGGTGGACTCAGAGGAAGAGTGCACATAGCATTTGGATGGCCTTGGGTTCTATCCCACAAAGTAAGTAAATGCTCACTTACAGAAACAAATAGATAAAGTTAGGGGAGAGCCCAAGATATAAGGGGTTCAGTGAGTAAAATGGACCTTTGAAAATCCTTCTCCTAGGCAGGCTGGAATTGGGTCTGGAGTCTTGGATTCCCTTGCATTTCAGACAGAAAAAGGGGCTGGAGGGAGATGCTAAGGACACTCTCAACAGGGCACGTCGTTTTTGTAACTGTACTAACCTAAGTTTTGCGGCTTTCTCAGGTGGCAGTCTTCCCACCTTAAAAGGGGAAGGAGACCCTCCGACCGAGGTTAAATGATACAAAGGAACCAGAACACACCAGTTTCCACAAATATCAGGAAGAAATATAAAGAAGTCCGGCAGGCAGCTTTCTAGGAGCAGCCCAGAGCCCTGAAGAGGAAGCTGAGTCCCATGGCTTGGGAGGGCAAGACCATTAGCTTGCTTCTTGGAGTGGATAGTTCTGGACTGTATGGAAGACCCATGGCCTCTTTAGCAAACGCTTTCACGCGCAGCCTCGTCTACACTGTGGCCTGCAACAGTGAGCCTATTTCTTCCATCTCCCTCTGTTGCTGTTGAGTTCTGATTACTTCCATCTGGCTGCAGCAGCTTCAGTGGAGTCTCCGAAAAAAATAAAACAAGACCCTCTCACTACAAAACATATTCAGCAAGCCTAAGGCTGGCATCACTGATCTCCGGCGCGCTCTCATATGGCGGGGTGAGCAAGCCGCGGCGAGGGGCGACTGGGACCCGGGGCACCTGCACTGGCTGCCAGGGTGAGGAGGGCGCGGGTGAATCCCCTCTTGCTTTCCATCCCACGTGTCTTCCTTCTGCCGCGGCGCACAGACGAGCCGGGAGTTTTGAGATCAACCGTGGAGGACTGAGGGGGTTGGGAGGGAAGGGGGAGTTCAGATATTGAAACCAGCAGTCGCAGCAACAGAGCTCCAGAGCTCATCTGACTTGAGTTAGTAACCCCCCACCCCGGCGCCTTAGAAAAAGTGTTGGAGGCTGGCGCGTGCTCTCGTCCCCTCGCTGGAACTTTCCAGGAGGGGTGCTTCCCATACTGGGAGCTGAAGTGGAGGGGAGCCTGTGAGCGCCCCTGACTATCCCCCTCCAGGGTGGTGTCTGCCCCATCCACATCCCCACCCCCACCCCCAGGGGCGGGGTGCACGAGGCGGAGGCGGGCAAGTTTAGGACGCGAGTACTCGGGAGTGCCCGAGCTCAGCGCGCGGGGGCGCTGCGTCGCACCGGAGGCGCTGATGGATTGCGGGAGTGCCGGCGTTCGCCAGCCGGGGCAGCAAGGCTCCGCGGAGTTTTTTTCAAACTCCTCGCATCCATGAGACTTCGAGGAGGAGCGGGAGGCGGCGGCGGCGGCGGCGGCGGCGGCTACAGAGGACGCGGAGGAAGGCGAGGAGGAGCCAGGGGAAGGAGCGCGGGCCGTGCGTAGCAGCATCGCAGCTACCCGGAGCTGCTGGCCCGGTGTCCTTAGGGGTTGCCGGGGCCCCCGCCCGCCTTGGTCCCTTCCTCTGCCTGGCCTGCCCCGCCCCGGCGGCCCGAGTCCCGGCACTCGGCAGCCCCACGCCAGCCAAGTTGGGATGGGGCCCTGCAACCACTGCCCGGCGCCCGAGAGGCCACCTGCGTGCTAGAGGCAAACTTTTGTCTCCTCGGTAAAGTTGCATTGGCCTTTTCCCCCCACCCCCCCTCCCTCTTTTTTTTTTTTCTTTCTTTCTTTTTTTTTCCCCCTTGCTCTTGGTGGCGAAGCACTTCCTAGCCTGGCCAGCCTCGGCTGGGATGCTGTGCGGTCTTAGGAGTGTCTCGGCCGGTTCCTGGAATCGAGATACTGTCACTGATTTTAGGGGTGCCAGAGAGGGCAACGTTAATTGTTGCTCTGGTTCAGTAGCGGCTGGGCTTAAGGAGGATCTTGGAGCTCAGAACTCGTGGCCGGGGGTCACGACGTCCTCCACTTGAGGGGAAGTGCTTCTTGTTCTTGGGTTGTTCGGGTAGGCCATTCTTTGACGCTGGTACTGTTCAGAGCCTGGGACTGTTTTGGGGCGACTGGGGGCTGGGTTGCGCCGAGGCTCTTTTAGATGAGCAGCTGGGAGCGCGCCCGCAGGACTGCGCGGTGTGTGTTGCAGTCGCCGCTGGCCACTGAGGAACTTGCAACTCCACTTCTCCGCGCAAGTCTGCATCCTGGAGCCCAGTGTTTTCTTTTTTCCTCTCTCCTTTTCCCTCCTTGAACCCTGTTGCCCCTTCCCCCCACCGCCAGTTTCTGGGCCTCTGTTCTGGCTTCCTTACCTTCCTCTCCTACCCTAGGTCCCCAGATCCCTTTGACTTCCCGAATGGATCCACGCGTAATCCTTCGCCGAGGGATCGGTCCCCCCTACTCCTTACTTTCATCCTAGACCCCACTTAAACACCCCCCCCCCAGCAATCTCTCAACAAGTATATTTGCTGAGGAATTTGAAAAATCCACTACTGCAACTTGATCTGTATGTGATGGATGAGGAGCGGCGCGGACAGAGTTGGGCGCCAATCCTATTAAGGGTTTAGAGAGAGGGGAGCGTCCGTCCCCCCCCCCCCCCCCCCGGGATAGGGGGAAGGGACCATGTGTTTGAGTGAGTTCGAGAGGGCTCCCGCCGCAGGGAGCTGGAAGTCCACTCAACTCGACTTCTTTTCTGCCCGGCAGTAATTGCTCCCACTTCCTAGGAAACCTGACTTTTAGAACTCGGAGAAGCTGAGGATGGAGCCCCTGCGCGCCTCACCTCTGGTGACCTGGCCACAGAGGCGCGCTGAGGTTGTGAGGATCCCCCAGGGCACCTCTCCTTCCCCGCACTCTCTTTTGTGTAACTGTGGTTCCCAGAGCTGATCCAGTTGGAGCCGGGGTAGGACAGACCTCTCTTGGTAGTCTGATCCTTCAGAGTCCGGGAGGGAGTGGGTTCTGTACCCCTCTGTGCTCCAGTTAGGGCATCCTTCATCTTGCAATTCGGTGGCCACACGATGTCCTGGGTCCCCAGCCCCTCCGCCCGCGCTGGGCGTGTGAAGGTTTAATCCCCACAGCTTCAGATAAAGGGAACAGTTGTAAAACGCTCATATGCTGTTTGCAGACGAGGCTCTGGGGGATGTTGGAGAATTTGAAAGTAAACGTTTCCCTCGCAAGCGGCATAAAATAGTGTTTAAACAAATATTGTATTGGCATGCTCCAGGGGCTCGGTGCCAAAAAAGTAAAGTAAATAAACTGTGAAATCCAAAATATACAGCACGGGGGGATATCGGGTGGAATAGGCGGGCTTGTCACAAGTCTCCCTGATGCTATCTGTTTGTTCTAGCCACCTCTCCTTCGAGCCCTCTCCCCGCCCATTTCCTCACCTTGGCTGCGGTTTCCCTTGTTGAGTAGGCTTCCGTGCGTCTAGGGACTAGCCCCGCCCGGCCTGGAACAGCCCCTCCGAGAGCTCAGGCAATCTGGAACCGGGAAGGGACAACCTTGTGTTCCTACCCGGATTGGTCTCTCCATCATGAGGGAAGCATTCTGGGTGCTTGTTTGCTTTGAGTTTTGAGTCTCTTGCCTTCCCCCAGCTTCTGTTCTAGCCTGGGGCGTTAATCCCAGAATGTCTAACCGAAACCTCGTCCCGCTAAAGGCTCCACTTCTGGAGCCTCCTCATCTTGCTTTCGCTTTCTCCAATCCGCTACTTCTCTCTAGAGTGTTCCAGGAGTTGGAAATGGCCTCTTCCGGATACAGCTTCTACTCAGATGCCGCCTGTGGTATGGAAAGGTCATCTGATGAGCGTTAACATTAATTATCCTTTGGAAGATTTAGGATGCCCTCAAATGTCTCTGGGTGTTTCCTGATTATAGGGGGTCTTAGAGTAACACAGAAGAAGGTCCTGTGTAGGAGGAAGTCCCACAGGAGATCCACTCTTGCCTCCATCCTGTATCTGAGAGTGAGGTTGACAGGGCTGGACTCATCCGTGCACTAGGTGGAACTGGGCTTGCTTGGTAAGTCTGTCCTGGGCTTAGGTGGGAACTGCTATGGTGGGAGTATGCCCAGAATTCAGACTCACTGAGTTGTCTTCCCAAATTCAAACCAGGCCTTGCAAGGAGGACCACCTTGAAGTGTGAATGGTATAAGCCATGATGTTCCACTTTCTCAGAATGTTCCTCTGGCCTTCAAGGCCAGGGAGAACATGGAGCACTGAGCACTGAGAGAAGATGTGTGTCTTTGAGTTGCTTAATCATAAGAGGGAGGCCCGTGGGGTTACTGGTCACAGGCTCATTTCCTAGTTGCTGTGGGGGTCTCAGGGGTTGTAGCTGGCTTGTTTGCACTGCAGACTGAAAGATACACAAATACTTCACTCTTTTTTGTATTCCTACAAGAGCCCTGTACACAGTGCAGCCCCCGGCACTGGATTAGTGAATCAGGGACAGTCTGCAAGCAGACAGACAAAATTGGATATTTGCCTACACTAAATACTTCCAACAGCACTCTCCCTCCCACCCCCCGGAAAACTTCAGTGCTCAGACACTAGCAGTTCCCTTTAAATGAGACCCTGAGGTTGTTGTATACCCCTTGGGAAGCTGCTGTGACCTCTCACACCCAGCTGGCTTGTTAGAGCTCAAAAACAGAGTCCTAAAATCTTGTGGGTGCAGCTGGCCCTTTCTGGTACAAACCGCAAGGAACAAGGTGGGGCCACCTGCCCTGTATCTTTGGGTTGGGGGGGGTGGGAGGTCTACCTGGACAGTGCCTGTTAACTGGTACATCAGGGTCCACAGGCCAGGTGGACCTCACTGTGGAGAGCTGCAGCTGCTGGGCTGGGGGGCCCTTTGAAAGGGAACCCCAGGGAAGCAGCTCCCTCCTTTTTTTTCTTTTCTCTAATCGGCAGAGGCATGGACAAGGGAAGAATGCCAACTAGAGGAAGGCTGTATTCTCAGATTCGAGAACATCCAGAGAGGCAGAATTGGTGATCAAATGGACAGACAGCCAGACTACCCAGACGCTTAGTGCACAACTTGCTCTCACTTTTAAAGAATTTGGGAGGGAATAAATACTCTGAAATTGTTTGCTAATAGGTAGGGGAGAGGTCAGCAGCACTGGCTGGCATCTGGCCGACAATACCCTAGAGTAAAGAAGGTCACCTTCTATATGCTTTCGTGGCTTTCAAATAAACACACCGCCATTTCAGTACTAATCATTTTTTTTCAAATCCGAGGGTTTGTGGAAAATATAAAGGACTTAGAAAATGAAAGCTTTGGTCATTGTTTTTAGATTTTTTTTTTGGAGGGTGACAAAAGTGGCACTTTTTAATTACATAAGTATTTAAAATCCTGGAAAAACATAGGGAGATGACAGTACACTCTCTTCGTGTGACTTACTGTCCTGGATTCTTCAAGCAACTGAAGGAGTCGTACTGTTTCTGCTTAGCTTTTTCCTCTGGCTTTTAAACTAGCATGCATGTACTGGGAACATAACTCTCTTAAGATGTGACCAGACAGTACCCATTAAATTGTTTTGTTTGTTTTTTTTTTGAGGCTTGGGTTTAAATAGAATTAATGTGGGATTATTTTTTTTTTTTTTTTGGTGTGTGTTTCACATGTGTGGTTTTTTTTTTTTTTTTTAAGGCAGGTTTCTGGGAAGTGTGTTTTAACTGAGTGCTGGGTATCAACATTAGCATAAGAAAACCACTTTTAGTGCCTCTGCTATTGTCTTGAATGAGGAGTTGGTACTCAGGGGAGGCAGGCTGGGAAGGGTGATGGCCCATTGAGATTCTTCCAGCAACCCCTGCTCGGTCCTCTGCCTGAGAATCTGGGATCAGATATCACTTTTATCTTGCCTTTTCCCCATTCTCTGCCCTTTTTTGATGCGGCCACTTTTGTCCACGTTTATTGACTGCTTTCTTCTCTGCAAATCTGTGGAAAATTTAATGAACCAAAAAACCAGCAAATGAAATAAAGAGAACTTTTTTATTCATTAGCAAGGGACTGGGATTGAATCAGGTCTTCGGTGCAGAGGGTCCCAGCACTCCAGTCGGGGAGTTCAGGAAAGCAGTAGGGTGGCCCTATGACGGACGGGGTTCCCACCCAAGGGAACGTGAAACACTGGCCTCAGAGGACGGTGGGTGGCTAGTCTTGCTGCAGCCCCCAGCCTTTTCCTCCAGGATCCAGGCTCTGAGGGGTTGGCATGGGCAGAGGAGACAGCCCCACAGCCCATCCCTACCCTCAGCCTTCCCTGGGACACAGTTAAGTATCTCCCTACCTCTAGACCTAGCTTTCACCCTGTAATTAGGCAAAGCCCCGGGTGTGATTAAGACTGCTGACTTGGCGGGGCTTGGAGCCCTTTCCCTGTATGAGGGTGAACTCTTGCTCTTTCTTGATTTTACTGGATGTCCCCCCTCCTATTCTTTCTTCCCCGTTTTTTTTCTTCTCTCTCTGTCTCCCTCCCTCCCTCCCTTCCTTTTCTCCTTTCCGACCTTCCCTTCCCCTTTTTCTCACCTTCCTTTTCCCCTTCTTAACTTCCTCTCCCTTTTCTTTTGCCCGTCTCTCCTTTTCTTCTCCCTGCCTCCACTTTCTTCTTCTGCCTTCTTCCCTCAGCTCTCCCCACCCCCTCTTTTTCCTTACCCTCTTCATTCCTTCTTCCCTCTCCCTCCTGCTCCTCTTTGTCTCTCCCTCCTCCGCCCCATCCCCCGCCCGTCGTCCCCCCCCTCCGACCCCACCCGGTCCGGTCCCGCCCCGCTCCGCCCCTCCGAGGCTCCGCCGTCCCCGTGGGGCCGCGCGGGCCGCGTGTCCGGGCGGCGCCGAGCGCGCCCCGTCCGGGGAACATTCCGTGCCCGAGCGCCCGGGGCCTCCCACCTGCGCGGCCCGCCCGCTCCGCGGCGCGCGAACAATGGCCACATTGTTGCGGCCGGTGGCGGGAGCCGCCTGGGACCCTGCTCGTGGCCGGGTCGAAAGAAGGGCCAGAGGGCCTAGTCGTGGCGCTCGCCTGGGGCGGCGCAGTGCCCACCTGAGCCCGTGGAGGCCCGCACCGTGTCCCCAACCCACTGGCCCCCGGGGTCTCCTTCCCTGTGTCTCCCGCAGATGCTCAAGTGTAGAGCGCCAGAGCATTTGGCGGGAGAGAGAGACCCGCCCGCCAAACTTTGCGTGGTGTTTGAAACTTTCCTTTAAGACAGTGTGCAGCTGGGGAGGGACGGGTGCTTCTCGGGGGCCTTGCCCATATGTACTGACCTCTCAGCTGGCAGAAAAAAAGATCCTTGAACACTTAGGACGGAATGTTTAAAAGAGCATCGTGCGGGGCCACCGCATAGCCACCCCCCGCCCCCCGCAGCCCCTGCGCTATTAGGGCCCGGTCTTTGTGGCTTGGACAATGAAATAAGTCGGGCCGACTTTGGAGCCTCTTTTATAAGAAACTGTAAGGGCCGCTCAAGTACACTTGTGCTAAGTTGAATTGATTGAAATTTAATGGCGGTTAGTGGCGATGAATGGTAATGATTTTCCAGCGTATCTTTGGCATACTTGACATTAATAACTGGAGTGTGTGTGTGTGTGTGTGTGTGTGTGTGTGTGTGTGTGTACACGAGGCTGAGTCTGCCTCGAGCCTGACACACACATACACACAGGAGGCAGCTGCATAATTCATCTTCCTACATGCCCGTCCTTTCCTCAGATCCTTTCCGTTTTTTGCTAGATTGCGGTTGCTTGCATGATTTACACACACACACACACACACACACACACACACACACACCAAAAAAAAATGGTAGAAAGAGGAAAAGAAAAATCTTTCTGCATTGAGTGTGTACATCATGTCAGCATAAATTTGAGCTCAGGATTTTTTTTTCATTCCTTACATAAATCAGCTTCTAATATACGGAATGTGATGAGTTAGTTTTAGATGGCATCTTGAATTGATAGTATGCAAATCGAAGCTTTGCAGGTGGAGTGATTTACTTAATAATTTCAACTTCTAATATTTAAGCTTATTCATTACGTTGGGGGTTAAAAAAAAGTCCATATTTTAAAATCCAAGATGGGGAGATCAGTATGCAACTGCTTGCACCGTAGGCAGAGATGGAGGACTGGGAAGAGGGGCTTAATTTTCTACTTTCCTTTGAGAATGTGCAGTGGGCCAAACATTGGCCTAAGGAGCTGGGGATAGATTCAGTATGGTCTGGGGCAAAGACACAGAAATACACTGCCATCATTTGAAGTGTGGGGACACAAGTGACTGTGCTGGGGCAGAGGGGTAAGTGTTGCAGTGTGGGTTCTGATGTGTCTGCGGACTCTGGCTTGAATCTGAAGAGTTAGTCATTAGATATGTGATTATGACTTGGTGATGGTGTGGAAACGTGGGCCTGAGGATCACCCAGGCAATTCACAGAATTCCTTTTCTTACATAGGGAGTTTTCCTTTGGGACAAGTGGAGGCAGAAAGAAAGAATAGGTTTTGTAGAGAAATCAGGCGGAACCTCTTGTGTTGCCCTCAGGAAAAAGAGGCCAAGCCATGCTACTGCTTGGTGACCTTCAGAAAGCTCAGGCTGTGTATCTTATTTTCTCCATTGCTTCCACCAAATACCTCATAGAAGCAAGTGAAGGAAGGAAGGGTTTATTTTGGTTCACGGTTCCAGGGGATGTAGTGCATCAAGGCAGAGAAATTATGGTGAGCAGAAGTGTGAGGCAACTTAGCCTGCAGCATCCACAGTTGGGAAGCAGAGACCCATGCATGTTGGTACTTCGCTTGTGATCTCTTTCTTCTTCAGTCTAGGACTCCATCCCATGAGATGGTGTCGCCCACATTTTGGATGGCCTTTCCTACTTCAATTAACTAATCTAGAAAATCCCTCACTGATATGTCCAGAGGCTTGTCTCTCATATTGTTGATAATCAGTGTTAAGCATCACGTTGTGAAGGGGAAGGTGTTGGCAGCTGCAGCCTGTTCTCCCTAGCAGCCAGCATCTCCTACTTCCTGGACAGCACTCACCAGGGACCCGAGGGAGGCAGGGTGGCAATGGGATAGATAACCAGTGTGTGTGAAACTCTGGGGTCTGTGGCAAGGGATCTGCCAATGATCTGCCTCCCCTCATTGATCCCTTTTGCTAGGCAGCTTCAGAACTCAGTGTAACTCTAGGGCAGTGGTACTTAACCTTCCTAATGTTGTGACCCTTTAATACAGTTCCTCGACCCATCAACCCCTCAACCCCCACCATAAAATTTTTTTATTGCTACATCATAACTAACATTGCTACTGTTATAAATTGTTATGTAAATATCTGATATGCAAAATATCTGATATTCAAACTCCCGTGAAAAGGTCAATGGACCCCCAAAGGGGTCCAAGACCCACAGGTTGAGAACTGGAGCACTAAGGGGTTGTGAGTGGTTGAAGGGGTGGAAAGGTCATGGGTACACTGATAGCTACTTGGTCAGTGATGGCCCTTTCAGACTCCCTTGAAAGCTGACGGCAGCTGAGGAAGGGCTGACACATAAATATGTCTCGAGTCTGGAAAGATGAAGGCAGCATTTTGACTTTGCAAAAAAAAAACCAAAAAAACCAAACTGATTTCGCAGCCATCCAATGACAGGTTGAAGGCCCATCACTCAGACATCTCCACAGACAGCCCTGGGCTGTGCCTTTGTGATGCATGGTGTGTGTCCAGGCTGAGACAGAATATTTAGGGCCATCCCTCCCTGTCTTGGAGAGATCAAGGTGAGGGGACAACCCTAGTGCCGGTCACCGTTCACAGCAAGGTAGGCTTGAGGAGCCTTGTTTATGCTGGGAGAGAGGAAGTCAGCAGATCATCCAAGGCCTCTTAGATATGCAGGTCAGGAGTGGAGCAGGAAGGGAGGGAGGAAGTGAAATGGGATGCGTTTGTCTAGAGAAGATGGAGTGTGTAATAGGCATAATAGTAGGTTACACTTGCAATATAGTGTGTTCCAGGGCTCTTTGTATTGGTAAATATGAAGAGAGATATGTAATATGTATTTTTATGAGGAAATCTGATTACGTCGTAAAACTGTAAGCGAAGCACTCTGTGAATTGGACTGTTTTCTGGTCTTAAGAAAAACAAGAAATAGAAGTGGACCTGGGGACGTGGTTCATGTGGTTGAGTATCTGCAAACTTGAGGACTTGAGCTCCTCGGATCCCCAATACCCACATAAAAGCCAGGCTTGGCAATGTGGGTCTGTAATCTCAGCTCTGGGGCGCGACAAGTTGATCTGAGTTTAACTTGGAGCTTATTGGGCAGCCAGTCAAGCCAAATTGATGAACTCCTTGTTTCAAATAAAATAAAATAAAAAAAGATGGAGCAGATGGCTCAGGGGATAAAAGGGCCTGCTGCCACTTCTGATGACCAGAGTTTGATCAGGGGACCCACATGGTAGAGGAAGGAACTGACTCCTCTGACTTCCACATTCCTATCCACATGTACATACATAGTACACACACACACACACACACACACACACACACATGCACACTAGGCAGGCACACACATACACATGCTCATACGTGCACACACACGCATAGTATATACACACACATGCACACATAGTATATACACACATGCACACATAGTGTACACACACATAACACACATGCACATAGTATATACACACACACTCACACATAATATACACACTGTGTACAAGACTAATAATAATAAAATTGAGGAAGACTTCTGCCATTGACTTCTGGTCTTCTTCGTACATGTGTATGAACACTCACGGAGCTTGTACATATAACACACACACACACATACACACCTCTCAAAATGAGTGAGTAGCAGCAGATCTGAGGTTGAGTTTCATAGATTGTCTCCAAGTGGGGTTCCTGGGACACTCAGATGAGGTTCAGGTGGGAAGCCCATTAAGGATACAGATCCTCAGGCACCAGGAAGAATCTTCTACATGAAAAGTTTGCCACAGTGGGCACCATTATCATGGTGGGTATCAGGCTGTCCTCAAACTAAATACTTGGCTAAGATGACCTTGAACTTTTCTGATGCCCCAGCACTATTTTCCAAGTGCTGAGGTTATTATAGGTGTATGCTGCCTTGCCTAATTTATGCCATGCTAGAGAAGAACCCATGGCTTTGGTTCTTCTACTCACATGCTTAGTGAGTATTCTACCAGCTGGTGCTGTATTCCTGGTTGTCATCCATTTATATATTTATTTATTAATTTAAAGACTGTGATGGCTCTTGGGGTCAGGTCTGTCTAGGACTGCATTATGAGCAGATTAAAAGACTCTTACGTGCCTTGTCTACTGTTGCTGGACTAGGTCATGGTCAAGCACATTAAGTGAAAATTGAGTCTTCACTTAATAGTTTCTGGGCTAAAATAGCACAGAGAAGTGATCTCTAGGGTAGGGTATCTCTCATGGGGTAGAGACAAGACTGAAAGATCAGTCCACTGCTCAGTATAGTCCACCTGAGGGTCAGGATCCTTGGTCTGGTGGCCTTGTCAGTCACTACACAGCTGTGGCGATGGGGACTTTCTCATGACTTCATTTCCATTTCTACAATAAAACATTCTGACATAAAGCAACTTAGGAGACAAAAAGGTCTATCTATTTTAGATGATAATTCCAAGTTACAGCCCATTATGGTGGGGAAGTCAGGGTGTGAGGAACTTGAAACAGCTTGTCACATCACATCTACAGTCAAGAGCTGAGAGAGGTAAATACATGGGTGTTGCTTGCTTGCTCACTCATCCCTTACACAGTTAAGGAGACCCTACCTAAGGAGTGGTACCACCCACAGTGGGCTTCATCCTCTCACATCAAGTAACACTCAAAACAGCCCCCAACAGACATGCCCACAGGCCAACCTGATCTACATAATTCCTCAATTAAGACTTTCTCTCCAAGTGATCATATGTTGTGTCAACTGGAGGTTGAAGACCAACCATCACAGGCTTTTAAATACCTAAGGTTCTGGCCATGAGGGTTAGCCTTCGGCGCTCTGATACATATCATCAGGCACTGTAATCTGTTCATTTTATAAGCACACATGAGTCATAAAATTCAGAAGGAATCAAAGAAGAAAACATCTTGTCTTGATGTGTGCATACACGCGTGTGTTCCTATATTTGTGGGAGTATGTACATGGGCAGGTTCTTCTGAAGTCCTGAGGTTAGTCTCACAGCCGTTCTCAGACACCTTCCAACTTTTTTTTGAGACAGTTCTTCACTAGCCTGTGGCTTTTCAAGTATGCTAGACTGGCTTGTCAGCAAATCTCAGGGACCCACCTGTCTCCTCATTTCCTCAGCACAGGGATCAGAAGCTTGTTCCACCCTACCTGGCTTTAGATTTTATTTTTATTGCATTTATCTATCTATCTACCTATTTATTTATTTATTTATTTATTTATGTGTGTGTGTGTGTGTGTGTGTGTGTGTGTGTGTGTGTGTGTGTGTGGAGGGGTTCCATGAATGGTACTGCATGGATGTAGAGGTCAAAGGACAACTTGTAGGAATCAGTTCTCTCCTTCCGCCATTGAGGGGTCTCAGGAATCAAAGTTGGTTTGACAGCCTTGGCAGCAAGGGCCTTTACCTAATGAGACATCTTGCTGGCAACATATCCAGATGTTTACGTGGGATCTGGAATTGGAATTCAGGTCTTCTTGCACTATACTGCCTAAGTTACTTCCCCAGCCCAAGAAGAAACTATCTGATAGGCTGAATTTGTGATATATGGACCAGTCCTCATTCTTGGTCAGAGGGTGGCCACCAGGAGAGTCCAGCAGGTCTGAGAGCAGGATTCTCACCTGACTGCATTTATGGGAGTTGTTATGCTTCACTCAGATCCCCAAGGGTCGATTTGTGAAGGAGGCAGAGAGGTAGAGGCAGGAGGGACAAGAATTTAAGGTCATCCTTTTCTCCAAAGGGAGTTTGAAGCCAGCCTGGGCTACATGAGACCCTGCCTTAAGACAAGAACAGACAGGACAGAAGGCAGAGAGAGGTGTCTATACATTTATCTCCATCCATCCATCCACCCATCTATCCTTCATCTACTCCACTTATATATATGATATGAATTAAAGATCTGAGGCAAAGCCTGAATGGTCCATTCATAGCAAACAGTGGGGAGGCTGGAGCTGGGTCTGTTAGATAGTTCTCTTAAGTTCTCACTTGTATGTTGTTTTCAGGACATCCATGAACCCAGAGACCCTATCCTACTTGTAGCTTCTAAGGGCTTCCCTAGGACCAGCCAATGTCTTCAGGGAGCAAGGGCAGGCCAGGGATATCTGACAAGGTCAGGAGGCGTTTTGGCATAGCTGGCTGGGTTTATGGTATTAAGTGGGTAGAGGTCATGATAAGAGGCTGTCCAGACTAAATGTCCCAATGTTGAAGTGCCGTTATTGAGAAACTTGGGTGGGTGATGGTCACCCACAAACCCTGCCACAGGTATCCCTGCTGACTGAGATCGAAGATGCTGCTGATGAAGTAGGAATCTTGGGGTCCCTAGTGCGGGCTGTGACAGCAAGCAGCAGTGTTTCTTACACACTTCATCCTCACCTGGAAGCCCTAAGTGTCTTTTCTGTACCCTGTATTTGAAATGGTTTGGCCCATGCCATCAAAAAGAATTCCTTGTGTAATCCATTAGTTGATCAGCTGACACCAGAACATCTGTTAGGTGCCTGGTGCTGATTACGGTTCGGCACCATGGGCACACCTTGCTAGCCTGGTTTAGCACCTAGCAGCTGAAATTCCAGGCTTCTCTAAGTCTATCAGGGCAGCTGAGCTGTGGTGGGGAGTCTATGTGAGGTCATTGCTCAGTAGGGATTCCCCTGTTATTCAGGGAAGCTGGGTGGGGCTCTTTCCCTGGGTGCAGCCTGGCAAGGTCCCAAGAGCATAACAGATTTGGGGTAGGTTGCCCTCAGAGTTCTTAGGCAGGGAAAGCAAGTCCTGGGTCACAATAGAGTCTGGGCCTATGCTGGGGGCTCCTCTTTTCAAAAACATTTAAAAGATTTGCAGTATTAGTTTGCATGTATGTATGCATGGCACATGTGAATGTACTCATGTACCTGGGAGTGATGTTGCCATCAGAGGACAAGTCACAGGAGTTGGTTCTTTCTTCTTATGATGTGGGTCCCTAGGATGGAATTAAAATCAACCAGGTTAGAGGACCATCTGACCTACGGCCTTACCCTTTTCTTGGTTTGTTTTTGAGACAGTCTCACTATGTAGCCCTAGCCTGGGGCAGTCCAGCAGAGTGGAGGAGAGCAATGGTGGCCTGGGCAGAGGAACTCTCAGGGATAGAAGCCACGCCGGAAATAGCCTTTCTGGGCCTTGGGTGTGGAGTGGGGATTTGCCTAGAGACTCCCTAAAGGGCAGCTTGTGATGCACGTGGCAATGCCAACATGCTGCAAACCTCTGACACTAGATCACTGGTAGTATTGATGTGTGACAGTTCCTCCCCACCCTTCAAAACAGGGTTTCTCTGTGTAGTCCTGGCTGTCCTGGAATTCACTCTGTACACCAGGCTGGCCTGGAACTCTGTTAGATCCACCTGCCTCTGCCTCTGCTGGGATTAAAGGCGCGCACCAGCACTGCTGGGTTGATGAGTGACAAATTTAACCCCCCCCCATAACCTTCTTATTCTCCCCATCTTGAGTTTGGGCTGTCAGAGTTTTGGGTGATGGTTTTTATTTATTTATTTTGAGACAGCATCTGAGGTAGCCTAGGCCGGCATCCAGCTTGCTAGGTAACCGAGAAGCTGAGGATGACCTTGAACTTCTCATCTTTCTGCATCCATGTTCAGGGTGCTGTCATTCCAAGGGTGCGCTACCCCTCCAGGGTGGTGTGGTGCTGGGGTTCAATGCAGGCCATTGTGCACCCCATGGGGTGCACATTTCCAACTGTGCTAGCAGTCCCAGCCCTGACTTGCTTTGGTATTTCTTTTTCCTTCCGAGTGGGTCCGATACAACTGTGGAATTCCTAGCACTCTTCTTTTCCTGCCAATCTCTGTCTGTATGTGGGCGTTGGAGGAGGTGGAGAGTGGTTGGTCCCTGCTTGTTCTGACCTCCTTCCTGAGGATTGGTCCCCCAGGGATGATCTGTTGGGCATGTAGGAGGAAATGGCTGGCAGGATATGGGGACATGGGATGAACTTGGTTCTCAGAGCACTCCACTGTGATTTTAGGAATGGCTTTAGTGACATAAGAGCAGTAGTCATGTGAACATCATCCCTTTGTCTGCCCATTATTCATTCAGTATCCTGTACCCATCCAAGTATCCATCCTCTACCCACTTATCCATCCTCTCCCACCCACTCATCCTTCCATCTTCCCATACCTGCTCATCCTCTGCCTATTCATTGTCCACTCTTATATCTGTCCATTTATCCTTCCATTCCCCTCCACCACTCATCCATTCATCTACCTATTTTCTATCCTCCTGACACTTACTCATCTTCCTCTATCTATCTATCTATCCATCTATCTATCCATCTATCTATCCATCCGTTGCTCATTCATCCACTCATTCATCTTTCCATTATCCATCCATCATTCTTCGTTCCACCCACCCATCCTTCCATTTTCTATCTTCCATTCCATTATCCATCTATTGTTTATTTACCCATCCTTTCATTCTTTAGTCATCCACTTTTGACAATAAGGGTTTTAGGCCTTTTGTGTTGATGCTCAGTGTGCCCTCTGTGCCCCATCAGTGAAGCAAAGGATCACTTCTGTGGAGTCCTTCTTGTTTTAGCCCTAGGCCTTTGAATCTCACTGAGGTTTCCTTATTTAATAGCACTCAATACTGTCTTTTTATAATCTGTTTATTTATACTTAGTGTTTGATAAATGAGTTTGGTGACTCTGTGTGTGTGTGTGTGTGTGTGTGTGTGTGTGTGTGTGTGTGTGTACTGGTAACTTGCATCAGCATATGGAGGCAGCCAGCACAATATATCAGATAACTTTCTCTATCACTCTCTGCCTTGGTCTTGAGACAGTCCCCTCCTTGATCTGGAAGCTCACCTAGCTATGCTGATCTCAGGACCCGTCTGACTGTTCTCTCCGATGTCAGGGTTACAGCCACATACACCTCGCTTTTTACCTACTGAGCCTTTCATCCTTCTCTAGCCTCTGGGAACATTTTTTGATGAGGGAAACAGTTATACATCTCCTTCAGTGTCTGTCTCAAGAAATCCAAGCCTGCCACGCAGAATCCAAGTTGGCTTTCTTGATCTGGGAGAGCTGCTATGATTAATGATTGATTTTTTGATGTTATATTTTTACATCATCATGTGTTTACATGCTGCAGTTTGTTCGGACTCCACACATAATGGGAGGCTTTTCATTTGAGCTACTACCAGGCAGGCCCCTTTCTCTCTGTGATCCTCTCCTAGTTTGTTTCACAGAGCAACCCATTTCTGATTCTATCTCTTTCTCTGACATTTTATCTTCATTTTTGTTGTGTGTCTGTATGTAGGAACACACAGGCCATGAATCACCTGTGAAGGTCAGAGGACAGCTCTCAGGGGTTTGTTCTCTCCCGTCTCCAGGTGGTTCCTGGGATTTTAACAGATGTGGTGCCAAGCACTTTTATCTGTTGTGCCATCTCACTAGCCCATCTCTGTGACTCTTTAATCTGTCACATTCAACACCTGGAATTTACAGTTCTCTGTTTGTGATTGGAAAGGGCTGTATTTGGGCTTTCACACCCGTTGATTCTCAGTTTACCCTGAGCTTGGTTACCTGATGGAAGGTGCCATGCCCTTGAATGCTAAGTACTTCCAGGATGGAGACCTGGCTGCCCCAGTCCCAGGTGCCTGCTGATGCCTAGTTGTGAGCCCATGAGTTTTACATGCCACTGAGTCTTTGTGGTGTTGCTGGCATTGCTCAAGTTCCCAAACATAAAACAACGGTGTCAAAACTCCCTCCTGCCCTGGGGTTCAGCTCTGCCATTTCTTCTGGGGAAGAGGTGCTAGTGGAGGAAAAGAGAGTGGAAGGGTGTGGCAGGTAGTACAGGGCACAGCTTGATCTGGGCTGAGAAGATTCCAGCAGTTCAGAATGTGGCTCTGTCATCAGGTTTAGTCTGGCTCCTTTACTGCTTGCTCTAAGAGGAAACCCACCCACTTGTCCCTGCTGGTCACTGGCTCTCTGAAGGAAGGCTGTAAAGATTGTCCAGATAGGACTGGGTGCTTCAGCTGGGACATGCCACTGGGGGTGGGTTTGGCTCACAGCAGGCATCTGAAGACAGATTATGAGCAAAATGCAGTCCTGTAGAGCTGGGGTTGTGGCTAAATTGGTATAATGCTTGCTTATCATGCAGAGAGCCCTAGGTTCAGTGCCCAGCTCCACATAAGCCAGATGAGGTGGTGCACACCTGTAACCCCCACAGTTGGAGGTAGAGGCAGGAGGATCAGAAATTTGAGCTCAAGCTGGGGAGATCACTTGCAAGTATGAGGGACTGAGTTCAAATCCTCAGTACCCAAAAAGCAGGGCGAGGCACGTGTGTGGGGCATGCAGGAGGATCACTGGGGCTTGCTGGCTGCTGCCAGTCTAGCTCCAGGTTCAGTGAGAGACCTTGCCTCAAGGGAGTAAAGAGAGGGACAGAACAGGATACTTGCTCTTTTTTTTTTTTTTTTAAGATTTATTTATTTATTTATTTATTATGTATACAGTGTTCTCTGTGCAGGTTAGGGCCAGAAGAGGGCACCAGATTTCATTATGGATGGTTGTGAGCCACCGTGTGGTTGCTGGGAATTGAACTCATGACCTCTGGAAGAGCAGCCAGTGCTCTTTTTTTTTTTTTTTTTTTTTGGTTTTTCGAGACAGGGTTTCTCTGTGTAGCCCTGGCTGTCCTGGACTCACTTTGTAGACCAGGCTGGCCTCGAACTCGCAAAGATCCGCCTGTCTCTGCCTCCCAAGTGCTGGGATTAAAGGTGTGCGCCACCACTGCCCGGCTGCAGCCAGTGCTCTTAACCGCTGACTTACTCTTTTTTTTAAAAAAATATATTTTTATTTTATTTTGTGTATGTGTGTTTTGCCCACATGTATGTATCTGTGTATTACATGTATGCCTGGTGCCTCCATATGCCAGAAGAGGGCACTGGATCCCCTGGAACTGGAGTTACAGACAACTCTAGCTGGGTGCTGGAATCAAAGCAGGATTTTGTGGAAGAGCAGCCAGTGCTCTTGACCATTGCCCATCTCTCCAGCACTTGATGTCCTTTCATTAATGGGTGTACCCACTCCTGGTCCCCAGCACACACAGCATGCACACATGCACACACACACACACATACACACACATTCTCTCTCTCTCTCTCTCTCTCTCTCTCTCTCTCTCTCTCTCTCTCCATACTCCTGCACTCCATACACCCTCTCACACTCTTCCCACACAAAGGAACCTTTTTGTTTGTTGTTGGTTATACAGCTCTGGCTTTCCAGGAACCTAATATGTAGATCAGGCTGGCCTCAAACTCAATGAGATCCACTTGTCCCTGCCTTCCTAGTGCTGGGATTAAAGGTGTGTACCATCATGCCTGGGCCACAAAACAACCTTAATACCATTTTTTTTTTTTTTTTTTTTTTAGTTCAGCATCATTTTCAGCTATATCTAAGTTTGAGGTCATCTTGGGCTACATGAGACCATGTCTTAGCCTTTCTCAAACAAAACAAAGAAACAAGAATGACTGGCTCCATCTCATAGATGTATGTACAGATCTTACATAGTGTGTGTTAAGTGCCTGGTGCATAGTAAACATGTAAATCTTGATGATGATGATGATGATGATGATGATGATGATGATGATTATTAAAAAGACAGCCTGAGTGGGCCTGGGGCATCTGACAGCTGCACCACACTAGTGACTCACTTAGGCTGTGGTTGAGCATACCCCTCACTCTCAAGAGCTTCTGCTGCTGGCATACACTCAGCTCCCACCTTGCTGAGCCTTCAGAGCTTAGCTTCTGCTAGAAGTTATCTTGGTAGTGAATGGAGCTTACAGCACCAGCAAGTGGATCGCAGGCACCAGAATGTGTTTGTCTCTTTCTCTCCAGGACAGGGTCAAAGTTTGGCAGGGAGAATTGCCTTTTCCCCCAATTTAATTTCTCTCTTTTCTCTTCTCTTTTCTTTTCTTGTCTTGGCTTTTTCTTTTCTTTCCTGCCCTTCCTTCTCTTCTTCCTCTTCCTCCTTCTCTTCTTCTTTTCTCCCCCATCCCCTTGACAGGGTGTCTTAGTTTGGATTTCTTTTGCTGTGATAAACACCACGACCATAAGCAACTTGGGGAGGGAAGAGTTTATTTAATCTTACAGCTTGCAGCCCATCATCCAGGGAAGTCAGGGAAGGAACCTGGAGGCAGGAACTGAGGCAGAGGCCGTGGAGGGGTGTTGCTTACTGGCTTGGAACCCAGGACCACCAGCCCAGGGATGTCGTCACCCACAGTGGCCTAGGCCCTCCCACATCAATCACTAATCAAGAAAATGTCTCTCGTATAGACTTGCCCACAAGTCAGTCTGCTTGGAGCATTTTCTCAACTAAGGTTCTTCCAAAATGACTCTGGGCTATGTCACTATGCCATAAAGCTAGCCAGGGTCTCATGTAGCCCAGGCTGGCCTCAAATGCAATATGAAGCTCAGGGTGGCTTTTAACTGGAGATGCCCTTGCTTCCACCTTTTGAGAGCCGGAGTCATGACAATACAGCGCTGTGCCTGGTTTGCATGCTCAAGATGGGACCCAGGGCCGTGTGCACCGTTAGAAAGTACAGCGTTGGCCGGGCGGTGGTGGCGCACGCCTTTAATCCCAGCACTTGGGAGGCAGAGGCAGGCGGATCTTTGTGAGTTCGAGGCCAGCCTGGTCTACAAAGCGAGTCCAGGACAGCCAGAGATATTCAGAGAAACCCTGTCTCAAAAAAAAAAAAAAAAAAAGAAAGTACAGCGTCACTTGAATCACATCCCCGTTGTCTCTTTTAGAGACATTGCTCAGTTGCTTTACTTCACGTTTGCTTATTTTGTGTGTGTGCATGTGAGTCCATGCTTGCCATGATATGCGTGTGGGGAGGGCCAGAGGGCACCTGGGGGGAGTCAGTTCTTTTCTTCTGCCATATGAGGCTCTGTGATCAAACTTAGGACACGGATTTGGTGACAAGTGGCTTTACCTGCTGAATCCTTTCACCAGACCCTGGCTGCTTTGAAGATTTTCTATGTTTCTAGTTTTTAAATCGATATTGTGGGGCGCAGAAATGGCAATTATCTCCCTAGTATTTCTTCCTCCGACCCTCCTGCTTTGTTGGGTCTCCAGTGGCATGTGTGTTGGGGGTTGCTTCCTAGCTCGTTGGCTCTTTTTGTTTCTACTTCATTTTTGTCTCCCTTTCATAGTGTATAGTTGTCACTGCTGGCTCATCAAATTCTAGAGGCTCTCGCCATCCTGAAGTGTTCAAATCCACCACCAATCACACCCAGTGTAGCTCTAAAAGTTTGAGGAGTCTTTTTATGTCCCCCGAGTTCCTTCTTAAGTTCTTGAACATGAGCCGGGCGGTGGTGGCGCACGCCTTTAATCCCAGCACTTGGGAGGCAGAGGCAGGCGGATCTTTGTGAGTTCGAGGCCAGCCTGGTCTACAAAGTGAGTCCAGGACAGCCAAGGATACACAGAGAAACCCTGTCTCGAAAAAAAAAAAAAAAAAAAGTTCTTGAACATGTGGTTTACAGTTACAACAACTTCATGCTCTTGACAGCTCATTTTAACATGTGTGTCTTCTCTGGCTCAGGGATGGTTTACTTATTTCTTTACTCAGTATAGATTACATTTTCCTGCCTTCTTATCATGGGAAACACATGCCTGAGAATCTTTGGTAGATTCCTGATACTGTAATTTTGTGTTGTTAATTGATTAATATTTTTTCTTTCCTGAAAATCTTCTTATATTCTTTCCAAGACGTGGTTAATTTGCTGTGGGGTGGGGTTAATCTTTTCTTTTTTTCTGGGGTGAGGGGAAAGCAGGGTCTCATGTAGCCCGGGCTATGTACATAGCTGATGATTGCGTTTAGCTCGTGATCCTCTTGCCTTGACCTCCCAAGTTCTGGGAATGTGAACCACTATACCTGATTTATATGATGTTGAGGATTGAACCCAGGAGTCCTGCAAGCCCTCTATTCCCCAGTTGAACGCCCAGCTCAAAAGTTTAATCTCTGAAGTTTGTTTGATCGATGGGCATGGTGGGAGTTTGCAGTTAGTGATTCTTCCATACTGAGGCAAAGTCCTCCTGTGCTCTGTGCCTTCTGAGGCCTGGCTGGTGGGTGTGGGCGCTGTTCCTTCATATGTACGTCAAATAGTATTCTCCAGCATGCTTTTGCCTGCTTCTTTCTCTATACCCCAGGAAGAACAGAACCTAACTGAGCAGCATATCCTGCAGGGTCTCAAGACCCTCCTATCTCTTGTGTGTCGTCCTTGTCACCAGTTTAAATCTCCCCTCTCTGAAGTTGTCATGCAAACTCTAGCTGCCTTGTCTCCTCCACCCAGCAATCTGCGATCGGCTTGGCCTGCACTGGAACTGGAAACTCTTTCCAGACAGTAAGCTGGGCCTTGTAGGGCTCACCACCCTTCACTGCCTGGCATACTTTAAATGTTTTGTCTGGTTTTTGGTGGTTTCGGGTGGGAGCCTGAATCTGGTCCCTGTTATTCCATCTTGGCCAGCAGTGGGATATTTAATTTGCATTTTTTTCTCACGAGGAGGGCCATTCCAGTTTTAAACAGTGGAAAGTATTCCACAGTCCTGTGGTCCTCACCCTGAGTGTGTCTGTGGAGGATGTGAGGAGCTTACGGCTGGGAGGGCCAGGGACACCTCACCTCTGTCTCTAAAGCAGAGGTCTAAGAGAATATGTGTGGGCTGGAGCTTTGTGTTTTACCCCGAGTACCGCAGGAAACCTCAGCGGCTTGTCCAAGGGCTGTGTGCACAGCTGAGCGTGGGAGCCTCCTCAGAACTACAAAACCCCAGAGTGCTTGGGCTTGCCAGCAAAGGCACTCTCTCAAGATGTTGTCATGGGGAGAAAGGGGAAAGCGGAAGTGGGAAGGGCCTGGTGTGAATGGCACTGACTGGGAGGCCTGGCTTGCTCCCCCTGACTGGGCCTCTCAGGCCTGGCTGCAAGACCCTGGGCTTTGTCTCATCCTTCCCTTGACAGAGAGCTGGGGCCTAGGCACAGATGTTGTTCCTGAGCCCCTAGCCTGCCTATAAGCTCAGGAGAGAGGAAGCAAGGCTCTTTGGAATTTCTGAACTCAGCTGTAGGGATGGAAAATATCTGCTCAGCCTGTGGCCTTGAGAGCTGTGGCTGAAGAGGCTGTAAATCATCCACAGGCTGGAAGAGCCGCCTTTGGTCCTCTGTGGCCTGAAGAGAGGCTGTGGGTGGGCCCTGGGGAGCCCACTGTCCGAATGCCAGGCGAGAAGCCGGAAATTCAGAGTCAGAGTGAGGGTCAGTGGGCTCTGGAGACCTGCATCCCTAGGCCTCTGGTCGGCTGGAAGGGAAATGTAGTAACTGATGACTTGTCCGAGGATGTACAGCCTGACCCAAGGCCGAAGCCCAGCTGGCCTTCCCAGCTTGCACACACACACATGCGCATGAATTCAGGGACT
The DNA here is from genome assembly GCA_907164525.1 of Lophiomys imhausi. NCBI lineage: Eukaryota > Metazoa > Chordata > Mammalia > Rodentia > Muridae > Lophiomys > Lophiomys imhausi. The sequence goes on from CAJQZJ010032114.1 coordinate 7,800,239, forward strand.
ATTGGTCTATGTGTGTTTGTGGAGGTCAGATGGCAACCTCAGGTGAGGGGCTTTGCCTTCTACTTGGAGATTTGTGAGTGTGTATGTACAGGCATGTGAGGGCCACAGCACGGCTGTGGAGGTCAGAGGACAACTTGTAGGAGTTGTCCTTGTAGAAGTTTTTCTTCTACAGTGTAGTCTAGTCAGCCTGCAGGCTTCTGGTCATTCTCCTGTTTCCACCTCCACCTCTTCACTGGGATTACAGAGGCAGGCTACCTCAGCTGGCTGTCCATGAGATCTGGGAGTCCTAACTCAGGTCTTCGTGCTTGTGCTGCAAAGTGTTTACCTACTGAAGCCTCTGCCCAGCCCCTCCATGCCCTCCTGTGGAAAGTCTATGTTGGGAGTAGGTTTTTTGTCATCAAGGGGTCTGGTTTTACTTTCCCAGGCTCTCTGACTGGGCTTTGCCAGGGCTTTCCTTCTGTTCCTAAGAGATGATTGCATCTACACACATATGAACGAAGGAGGTGTGTGTGTGTGTGCGCACATGTATGTGTGTGGTGTGTGTGAGAATATCAGATGTCCTGTGCTGCCACTCTCAGCCTTACTCCTTTGAGACAGTCTCTCACTGACTATGGAACTAGCACGTCCCAGCAATCCATCTGTACTTCCCACCAACCCACCCACTCTGGGGTTACAGGCAAACCCGCTTGTTTTGGTAGGTTCTGGGGATTCAAACTGTGGGCCTCATGCTTGCACCAAGCACACTTACTCACTGAGCCGTCTCCCTAGACTAGCCTGTGTCTAGTGTTGCATGATTATTCTCAGGGTCCTACTACAGCTGTTAGCATTCTCTCTGCCTGTAGAAGCAGTTGGCTGTGTGTGAGGTCATGTGGTCAATAGGGGAAGTCTAGAGCCATACAGTCCAGCCTATGTCCCCAGTTGAGAGACACAGCAAAATATCACACGCACCAGGGACTTTGGCCAGAGGCTTCTGTAATTAAAGCCCCTCCAATGAGAAAAGGATGGTGACTGAGCAGGTGCTGCCCCCTGCTCTGTCACTCAACCTCTGAGGGCAGGTGAGATAGGCTAATTGTGTGACCTTGGGCCAGGCCTTTGCCTCCTGGGTCTCGGGGTTATCTCTGTCCAATGAAGGGGACATGCCACTTGGTCCTAGAGCCTGTCCCAACCTTAGACATTCTTAGAGGCTTACTTGCTCTGGGATTTGAGTCCTTCATGGGTGCCAGCTCAGAGAGGTCAGTGACTGGGGTCTGAGATGTGTGTGACCTCCCACTGGGCATCTCAGTGTTTTTGAGGGCATGCTCAGAGGGAGGTCAGGTTATCTCTGACTTCCTGAGGGTGTGTTCCTGAGAGTTTGAGGTGACTTTCCTCTTGTGTGTGAAGGTCTAGTTGCAGGGTTATGCAGTGGAGGCTACCACATTTTAATTGTCACCTGATGATATGCCTGGAGATGTGGCTTAGCTGGTAGTGTTTGCTCAGCATGCATGAAGCTCCGGGTCCCAGTCCAGATCTTAAGATACTGGGAGTGGTAGAGCACACCTGTAACCCCAGCATCAGGATGGTAGATACAGGAAGAACAGGAATCCAAGATTGTCCTTGGATACCTAGAGAATTTGAAGCCAGCCTGGGCTACACAAGACTCTGTCATCTTTCTATTTTTATTGTTTATTAGTTCTGGTTTCCTTGAACCCCTGCTAGGAAGACCACCGCAGGTCACCTTCTGTCTGCCCACTCCCCCTAATCATTGTTGCTGGACTTTGGTGGTCTACCTATCCCTCACCAAACTTCACCATCTCTTTTCATTCCCTCCTCCTTCCTGAAGTTCCCTGTCAGCCTTCTTGCAGAAGAAACCAAAACAAAACTTGCCTCTGGAATGCTTCCCTTCATTCCTGTTTGTTAGGCATGCTTCCCCAGCTCAGCCTGTCCTGGGAAGGTTCTCTGACCCTAGATGCCCTCTTGTGCAATTCTGCTGGGTGGTGGATAGGCTGTGGAGATGAACCTGCCATGCACAGGGCAAGGAGCCCCATGGGAAGTAGGAGGAATAAAAACTGGCCTGGGCTGCATCTTGGGGTTACCTGGGAACCTACGTCTTTGTGTTTTCTTACAGTTGTGGGGCTTTTCCTCCTGCACTGCCCAACTAGTCTATATTGTGAAAGGAAAATTTCTACTGAAGCCTATCCCCTTTCCTTCTACCATGTGGTCTAGCCTGTCCCTCCTTTTTCCCCTACATTCTTTCATGTATTCATCCATACATCCATCTATCCACCTACCTACTCATGCATCCGTTCATCCATCCATCTATGGCCCACTCTTCTTCTCCTTTCCTCTACCTCCCTTCTTCCCTCCCTCCCTCTTTATATTTGCTCATTTTGCCACCTGCCCATCTGTCTATCCTGTCTGTCCATCTCATCTAACCCATCCACCCTTCCATCTGCTCACCATCATCCAAATATTTATGGGCCACAAGTGAAAACCAGCCTTAGGTTGGTATGTGGTGTGTGTGTGTGTGTGTGTGTGTGTGTGTGTGTGTGTGTGTGTGCATGTGTGCACGTGGGTGCATGTGGGTGCAGGCACAAGGGTACTATGGGTGTTTGTGGAGGTCAGATGGCAATCAACCTCAGGTGAGGGGCTTTGCCTTCTACTTGGGGACAGACTCTTTGTCACTGTGAGTGTATATGTGCAGGCATGTGAGGGCCACAGCACGCCTGTGGAGGTCAGTGGACAACTTGTAGGAGTTGTCCTTGGAGAAATTTTCCTTCTACCATGTAGTCTAGTCAGTCTGAGGGCTTCTGGTCATTCTCCTGTTTACACCTCCACCTCTCCATCGGAGCACTGGGATTACAGAGGCAGGCTACCTCAGCTGGCTGTCCATGGGATCTGGGAGTCCTAACTCAGGTCTTCATGCTTGTGCTGCAAAGTGTTTACCTACTGAAGCCTCTGCCCAGCCCTTCCAAGCCCTCCTGTGGAAAGTCTATATTGGGAGTAGGTTTTGTCATCAAGGGGTCTGGTTTTCCTTTCCCAGGCTCTCTGACTGTCTGGGCTTTCCCAGGGCCATCCTTCTGTTCTTAAAAAGTGATTTGCATAGCTCTGGCAGGATCTCTCCCCTAAGAACATTTTTTTTTTAACACAGGGGGCTAATGGCTTAATGCCTCCAGGATTTTTATGCTGAGTAGAACCTCTGGATTTTCTTGTATTGTCACCATCTCTACTGATCCTAGAACTCCAGGGAGTTTGTCCTCTGCTGCAGATGCTGGGTGCAGAAAGGAGCATAGATGGATATGGCACCAAGGTGACCTGGTAGATGTTCTTGTTCTCTTGCCTCTCTCCACCTCTTGAGTGCTATGATCCATGCCTGGTTTTTATATGCCGGGAATGAAACCCAGGGCCTTGAGGGTGTTGGGCAAGCACTCTCCTAATTGAGCTAAATCCTCACCCTTCATTAGTGTCTTAGTAAGAAGGGCTTCTTCTTGTCATACGACACCTCTAACTGGCAAGTATGCCTAGGCCTCTTGTCCCTACACTAATGGGTAAATATATCTTCTTATTCTTTTTTTTTGTTTTGTTTTCTTTCTTTATTTTTCCAGACAAGGTTTCTCTGTGTAGCCCTGACTGTCCTAGAACTCATTCTGTAGACCAGGCTGGCCTCGAACTCACAGAGATCTACCTGCCTCTGCCTCTCAAGTGCTGGGATTAAAGGTGTGTGGCAACATGCCCAGCCTCTTCTTATTCTTTGTTTTTTGTTTTCCGTGACAGGGTTTCTCTTCTTATTCTTTATAGATCTCTCGCTTGAGGTGTCTCATCTTGGCGCTTACGACACATACCAGTCACCTTTTTTATTGCTGTGATAAAACATCATAACCAAGGCAACTTCTAAAAGAAAGTATTTAATTATTCTTACAGTTTCAGAAGGTTAGAGTCTGTGATGGGCGAGTGAAGGCAGAATGGCAGGAACAACCGAGAGACTACATCTTGAACCACAAGCAGGAAGGAAGGGGAGAGAGAGAGAGAGAGAGAGAGAGAGAGAGAGAGAGAGAGCTCTAGAAATGGCACAAGTCTTTTGCAACCTCAAAGCCTGTTCCTAGTGACTTGCTTCCTTCAGCAAAGCCTAATGCTTCCCACTAACCAGGGACCAAGTATTCAGATCTCACTTAGACCACTACAAGACCCCCCCTGTGGCTGAGAACTCCTTTCCATCAGCCCTCCTATCTCTAGGGACATCTCTGGGACCTGCTCTCATCTTCAACCAGCTCTTTGGTGTTGTTAACGGATGGCAGAGGGAACCTCGGGATGCCCTGGGGTCATACTTGCACTGATTCTGGTACCTGCCTTTGATGGCATCTGCCTTTAACTTTGAGGGAGACCAGTCTCCAGGTGTGAAGATAAATGGCCAATAGGAGCATCAGACAAAGCAGTTATGGCTGGGAGTGAACAGAGGTGGGTGGAGAGGACAAGTGTCCTGTTGCTATGATAATATACCCTGACCCAAACCAAAGTGTAACTGCCAGGCTTGGTGAAGAAGAACGAATCTTTGTTTGCTTATTGTTTATACTCAGGTAGTTCTTTCCACTTTTCCACTGTTCAGGGGCCAACCCAGGATGTGTTGCCCCCCACATCGTCACCCACTTCCCACCTCAGCTGACATTCAATCAACAGCCAAGACCCCCACCCCTCACCCCAGGCCAACCTGATCTAGACAGAGTCCCTCATTGAGGCGTTCTTCCCAAGTGATTCTAAAATGTGTCACTTGAACAATTGAAGCTAACAATAATGCCAAGTGTGAGAGGAGGGGAAAGGGTCCATGCAGGCAGGAGATCTCCTAGTGGGTGACACAACTGTCCTTCCCCGGAACTCTTCCTTTCTCCTGCCCATCAGCCGTCCACTGGAGATTCCCTCCCACCATCACAGCCTGCTCACACTTTGTCTGGGCTACATGTTTGAGGCTGCCAGGAGACTTGGTGTAGGATGGTCCCATTGAGTTTACTGAAGTAAAGAGGAAGGTAGGGGCTTGCAGGCTGCTGTCAGCCTGAATTTTGGAAGTCTGCAGCCTGGTTCCTCTGGTCGCAGGAGGCCGGGTCTCTGCTTAGCTGGAACTGGCTCAGGAGATACATGGGGTGTGTGTGTGTGTGTGTGTGTGTGTGTGTGTGTGTGTGTGTGTGTG
>CAJQZJ010032114.1:7810378-7834559 GCA_907164525.1 Lophiomys imhausi
GTGTGTGTGTGTGTGTGTGTGTGTGTGTGTGTGTGTGTGTGTGTGTGTTCGTGTTTGCGAGTGTGCAAGCAGGTGGACATTTTAGTACAGATGCATAGTCATTGCCTTTGGGGGCCAATGGGCAGCCTCAGGTGTAGTTCCCCCTCTGGTGCTGGCAAATCTTTTTGTTTCTTTTTTTTTTCTCTTTGAGACAGGGTTCACCATATAATCCTTGCTAGCTAGCCTGGAGCTCACTATGTGGATCAGGCTGGTCCCAAACTCCAGAGATCCTCCTGCCTCTGCCTCCCTAGTTCTGGGATTAAAGGCACGCCTCACTGCATTGTCAACTTTTTAAAGAATTATTTGTGTGCGTGTTCGTGTGTGTGTGTGTGTGTGTGTGTGTGTGTGTGTGTGTGTGTGTTTGCATATATCAAACTCCACTGCATGCCTGTGGAGGTAAGAGGGCAACTACGTGGAGTTTGTTCTCTCCTACATTTACATGGGCTCTGGTGATGGAACTAAGGTGAACAGGCTTGCATAGCAAGCATTCTCCCCGTTCTGGGCCACAGATCGGCAGTCTCCTCATTGTGCACACGAGGCCAACTGGCTTCTCCGTTCCCTGCCTCTAATCTCGTCACAGGAGCTCTGGCTTTTACATGGGTTCTGGAGATTTGAATTTAGGTCCTCATGATTGCACGGTGACCTCTATCTATGCAGAAGGCCATCTCCTCAGGACCCCATTTTCACTCTTTTCACGTGGTGTGCTTCTCCATAACAGACAGCTCTGTTGTGGCAGCTTTTGAGGTCTCTCTGTGGGGCAGAGCTGAAGGTCACAGGAAACATTTTAAGGCACTTTGGGGGTACTGTGTGACAAAATTTTTCCTGGGGATACATAACACACACATCTACTCCCCTCAGATAGGGAACCCACCACAGTCCAAAGTATGGATACCAGTGAAGTCCAACTTGGTGAACCAATGAGTTTCATTGGCATTGCTTATTGCTTACAGGAATAGAGGTGAGACATTTCTTATGGGATCAGAAGTAACCCAAGGCATCTCCAAGGTCCACCTCAGCATGGGTGAGAGCTCACGGAGCTGAGAAACCTGGAACCACTGCACAGTCTGTGTGCAGCTCAACAGGTTGGAGTGTCCTTTCCAAGGGACTCTGGTCTAAACCTCTTCCAGGCAGCTCGGATGGTTTCTGCTTCTTCCGGGCAGCTGGTCAGGCCTCAGTCTTCTTTGCAACTCGGCTTCCTTCTTCTGAGGTGACTTCTCAGCTTTTGTGATTCATTCTGGCGTGGAAGGGCCTGGTGGATCTGGTCAGCTTTTGTGATTTATTCTGGCGTGGAAGGGCCTGGTGGATCTGGTCAGTTGCAGGGACTTCCTGAAGCTGTTTTGAGTTGTTTAGCTTCCTACTTAAGGAGCTTCTCTGCAGGATGGAATCTCTTTCAGTCTTGGGGGAATCTGATATGCAACAGGGGACCAAGGTGAGAACTTGGAACTTCTCTCAGATTGTCTGTAGAGCCATGACAGGGTTAAGACCCTGGTGTGCTGACATTCCGGGGCTGCCTTACTAAGGAGACACAACCCGTACCACTTGAGCAGAGCAGACTCCTGCCTTTATGTGTGGCATTCTCTCACCACCATTGGTGGCAGCTTGGGTGGGTGTGAGGACTGGAAGGCTGTTGGTGGATCCTCCTTCAGGCTGCTTAGCCTAGCCCATTAATGTCCTCCCAGGCATCCTGTAAAGCCGCTGTTCCTGGTGGTGCTAGCCCATGTGTTAGTTGGCACTAAAGAGAGATGGCAGATGCCACTTGCCTGTTTTGTGCCCCCTGGAAATTGCCCACATGGACCACAGTGGCAGTTTGCAGATTGGCCCTGCCTTCAGGCAGCTAGCTCCTTGCTGGTCAGGATGGTAGGAGCGTTGGGAAGAGTGGTGGGTGGGGCACGGCTCTAGGGCTCCTGGAGGGTAGAGTGACCAAGTCATTTGACCAGAGGCTCTACAGGGAGGGAGGAAAAGATGAATTTGGGCAGTGTTGAAAATCAGTTTGCAGGGGCTGGGCCTCCTTACCAGGAGTGTCCTCCTTTCTACTTTCCTGATTTCCTCTTTTCTTACCTGTCCCCATCACCACTACCCACCACTCATGGCATCCTCTCTCTTGCTCTAAATTTTTAGTGTGTGTGTGTGTGTGTGTGTGTGTGTGTGTTGTGTGTAAAGGTCCAGGCCAACATGTGACCCTGTTTTAAAATTCCTGAAACACAGCCCTCAAGGTTGTCTGACCTCATATGGTGAACGCATGCACGCATGAACTCAAGCACGCACATGCTCAAACACATCTATCACCTAAACAAATTGATAATCCTAGGCTCAGAGATCTGTTCTCTATTTTAAAATTCAGGCAGCTTAAATTACGTTCAGTGTGTGACTGAGGTGTATCTGCTTTTGGAAGGCTGGCAACTTTTTCTGGGTCTGGAGACTCTTTCGCCATGTTCCTCACCAGGCCTTGCTGCTTCCAACCCAACTCCCTGTCTGACTCTGTAGACTTGGGAACTGAGTTTTCTTATTCTAGGCCTTTGCCTTCTCCCCCTGGTGGTTCATTTCCAGCTGGGTTTGACCTTTGTGTCACAGCTACTATTCCTTTCTGATGTCCACCACCGACACCTGGGGTGCCTACCCACCTCTTGTCTAGCTTCGAATCTCCGTTCCAAAAGGTGGAACCCGGCAGGGCCAATAACCACGTCCAACTCCAACTCTGTTAACTCTACCCCTTGCTTGGGCTGGCAGATCCCAGGAAGTGGGTGTGCTGGGATTCACTCTCCTGCTTGCTTCTCAGGCTGTCCCTTTCCGCCAGTGACAGGGGACACCTGTCCTCTAGAGAGAGTTAAGCTTTGTATGGCCATGAGGTTGACCAGCACTGCACACTATTTAACGTGCTGTGATTGAAACTGCGGCAATTACATTTTAATGGAGACACACATTGCTTAGGCAGACCCAAGACAGCCACAGTGACTGCTAATTAATTTTCTTCCAAATTGACAACATTTAATAATTATCCTTCGTGAAGCTGTGCCCTGTGTGTAGTGCATCTGCTCCTGGTTCTCGCCAGAGGCACCTGACGTTCAGGGGAAGTTAGTTGGTGGTGGTCTCAAATGTGGTTCTGCTCTGCTGGTGACAGAGGTGTCCCTTCAGACCTGTGAAGGAGCCTGCTGGCAGTGCACAGGAAGGTGTAGGAGGGGCACCGCTTGTTTCTAGGTAATTCCGTACAGAACCAAGGGCTTCACACTACACTCCTACCTCCAAGGCAGTTGGGGATCTGTCCTGTGTAGGCGGGAGAGCCAATTGAAGGACAGCCTGGGATCTGGAATATTCTGTGGCTTTGGCTTTGTGTCCACAACAGGGTGTATGGTGCATACTTGCATACATCCATGTACTGTGAGTACATGTGAGTGTGTGTGAGATATAGATGTGAGTGTGTTATGTTTTTATGGTGTGTAGATGTGTGTGGTATGTGTGTATGTGAGTGTGCGTGTTTATACGAGCAGAAGTCAGAGGAGGACAGTGCTCTGTCATGCTCCGCCTTATTCCCTTGAGACAGGGTCTCTCAATGAACTTGGTGGAAGGCTGACAAGCAGCAAGCCCCAGCAATCCTCTTGTCATCACTCCAGAGTGCTGTGGCTAGAAGCATTGTGTGTGAGCATGTGCTACTTTTTACATGGATACCGGATATCCCAATGCAGGTACTCAGGCATGTGCATCAAGCGCTGGCCTTGACTTTTAAGTGTGAACATGGGGAACACTACCCCAGTTTTCTTTCCTGTAAGATGGGAGGAGCCATTCCTCTCCCAAGGATATCTGAAGCAGATTAGCCTCCTGTGCCATGCTAGCACATACTACCTGTCAGAGGCCAGGTGTGGTGTGAGTCCTGTCCTCCCTCTGTCTCCAGTCACTTTGGGTTCCATGTCCCTGGATGCTGGGGTTCCTAGGCAGCTCTGGGGTTCCTGGGATCAGCCTGCCTGAAGCCAGGACTGTCTGTTTTAAGCTGAGGCAGGTGTTGGCATGCCCTCTGAGGACCCATTTTTTTTCTCCTCCAGTGTCGACTGTTGGAATCAGTCATGCCCAGCAAGTATCAGTTGGTGAGAGGCCCTGTTCTGGATCCTACTGCATAGCCCATGTTCAGTCTTTTCATTGTGGGCTTTGTAATTCTCTCTCCCTGAGGCTCATAGTGGAGAGATTTCATGACTGAAAAGGAGGTACTGCCAGCTTTGGATCACACCGGGCCCCCTTCCAGCTCTCAGATTTCAAGGCGAGCCCTGGGAGATCTTGAGGGGCTAAAGAGGTTGAGGGCTGAGTTGAGGGGCCAGTATCCTGGCAGCTGAACCCCTTTAGGGTGGCCAAAAGAGAGAGTGGTGTGAGGGACAGGTACAGCTCAGTCTGGGGCCACTTCTGTGTGTGGAGGGATGCAGTGGCCATGGGAGACTTTGTGGGGAGCTAGGCAGCCAGGGCTCCTTGCCCTGCAACTCTCCTCTCCCAGCTGGGACCCTGTTAAGAGTGAGCAATGGGACAGTTAATCCTGGGGGCAGTGCAGTGTGCGTGTCTGCAGGTGAACACAAGCTAGTGAGTGTGGCTGTATTACTGTCGTTACCATGACAAAATGCCTGGCAAAATTGACTTCAGAAGGGAGGAGTTTACTTTGGCTCACAGTTGGGGAGTGCAGTTTGTTGTGCAGAAGGCATGGCAGCAGGGGTGTGAAGCAGCAGCACCCACTGTGTCTACACTTGGCAATCGGAGAGAGAGGAATGCTGGTGTTCAGTTCTCTCTCTCCTTCCCAAATATGGGGCCCCAGCTCATGTAGTGATGCTGTCTGTATTTAGGTGTCTTCCCTCCCCATTTAACCCATTCTAGAAATTCCCTCACAGGTGTGCATAGATATCTGCTCCTTGATTAGTCAACTATAGGGGACTTTCCAACTTGACAGTTTTAACCTTCACAGTGACCTTGAGCATGAGCAGAGTCTGCCACGATGGGTGTGAGCGAATCCGTGGTGTGAATAGACAAGCGTGCGTAAGCGTGAGCCAGTGCATGCTAGCATGTGTGAGTGTGGGTTGATGAGCATGTGTTCACGAGGGAACCTTCGTGAGTCTGCTGGAAACAGAAGGGGAGTTGGCATGGGCGAGCAAGATAGCGTGAGAGGTGTGGCGTATAATCATGCTGCCTGGGCCCGGCGTGGACTTGGAGCATTGTGTGTAGGCCCACTGGGCGCTCTCCCTGCTCTGCTGCTTTGTGCTTTCCTTTCCCTTTGTGTGCATGTGTGCGTGTGTGTGTGTATATGTGTGTGTGTGCACGCGCGCACGTGCACATGGAGGCCAAGGTTGATGCTGGAAATCATCCTCTACTGCTCTCCCACCTTCATCATTGGCAGAGGATGTCTCAGTCAAACCCAGACCTTGCCTATATGACCAGTCTTGCTAGGCAGCTTGCTCTAAAGAATCCCTGGTCTTCCATGTTTGGTGCTTGGCATTCCAGGAAAGCCACGCGCCAACCAACATTTACGTAGATTTCAAACATGTAAACTTTGGTCCCTACTCTTGTGCAGCAAGCACTTTAACCACTGGGCATCTCCCCTAGATCTTCTGCTGACTCTCTTGCACCTCCCTGAATGGGCTGAGGTAGCCTTAGGGGTCAGGAGTCCTTCAAAAGTATGCCCATGAGTGCCCGGATCATCCTGGGGCTCAGCACAGCCGGGAGCAGGATCAGGCCCCAAGATACAACTGTGGAGTCTTGGCAGACATTTCCTCTATAGGATGTCCAGTGTGGGGAGGCAGTGGTGAGAGGCCCATGGGCATCTGTTATCTAAGACCTAGCCCTTGAGGCTGTGCATCTGAAGTATAGGTTATGAGAACCCAGGCCAAGGTGGGGTACAGCACAAAGCCCAGAGAAGGCAGGGTGGAGAAGACAGAGAACCTACGGAGTGTGATAATTGCTGTGGTGTGTGTCCCTAGCTGGTAGATGTGCCAGGGGCCCAGTTGTGATGGCATTGAACTCGGGTAGGCAGACCTGTGACTGGGAGGGGCACAGCTTATTGGTAGTAATGTAGAAATCCACTGCCACCCCGCTGGTGGTCCTCCTATAAACTTGTGACCTCCAGAACTAATGGGCACACGTGTCTGGGTTGCCCCGGCCTGGAGTAGCTGGGGCTGTGCCTTGTCCTCCTCTGCTTGCTATGAGGAGCAGCTGATTGCTTTCTTTGGTGGCTCCTTGGCAGATCAGAACCAGCAGTTAAGAGTCCTCATAGGCCCTTCCTCGCCTGTGACTCAGAAATCCCCTCCTCCCATCCTAATTCAGTCCCTGAGGCCCATGCCATCCCCCACACAGCCAGAGAAGATAATTAGGAGAGCTGAGAGGGCTACCTGCCAGGTTCCCAGGGCAGGTGATGTTGGGCTAAGCCAAACTCTGGTGTCTGTGGCAGGCATGTAAACAGCAAGCTCTGGCTGGCTTACTGGTGTCTGTCTGTGGGACTGGTGGGTGGAGCTTCAGATTCTGCTGGGAGCTGGTGGGTAAGGATGATGAAGTCACCTGAGGAGACATCTTCCTTGTTTAGTGGATGGGCAGCAGGGTGGGAGGGAGTGTTCAGGTGGCCAGGCAGGTGGTTGGGGAGAGCCTAGTTCTGCTCACTGTAGGTGCACAGGACCTCTTCTGCCTGCATGAGCTGTGACAGGGATATCACATGGTTGGCTTGGGAAGACAGAGGATTTGTGAATAACTTCCTGTGTTTTGCATTTTTTAAAATTACATTGCATGTGTGTGCGTGCGTATGTGGGTGTGATACACATACCACGATACACATGTTGTGGTGGTCTGAAGATAACTGGATCCTGAAGATTGAATTCAGGTTTTCAGGGATGTGCCACCTCCCTAGGCATGCTCCTGATTTTGCCACTGGAAGTGCTGGCTGGAACCAGAGGTCTTTCAGGCTGGGTTTAGCCTACAAGTGGCCTTGCCTGAGGTGAGAGGGAATGCTTAGAGGCCTTAGGAGCCAGGCTGGCAGGGAACATGCCTCATCCATGTGTATGTAAATGAGAATCTCATCAGAGGGACAACTATGTTAGGCCCCAAACATTTGCAGAGGATGGAGGGAGGTCTCTGCCACCAGTGAGCTTATCACCTTCTTCCCCCAAATACCCCTGAGGTCAGGACACTGTGGCTCAGGAAGGTGGGCCACTTTTCTCCAAGTTTGGAGAGATCAGCAGTTGTCATTGCCTCTAGTTATTCTTTTATATATATTTTTGAAAGAGTCTCATGCAGCCCGTAGCCCAGGCTGGCCTCACACTCACTATGTAGCTGAGGGTGACTTTGACCCACAGATCCTTCTGCCTCCACCTCCCCACGCGAGGATTGCAGGCATGCACCATCATATCTGGTTTAATGCTGTGCTGGGGATTGGATTCAGGGCTTTGTGCTTGCGAGGTGAATTCCCTATGAACTGAGCCATGTCCCTAGCCCCGAATGGTTTTGCACACTATGTGAGCACTGCGAAGGCTGGACAGTGGGGCTGAACTACCTGCAGTTTATCCCTGGCTTCCCTGCTTCAGCCTTGGCAACCACAGGGGTTGAACCAAGAGGATGCAAGGGAATGGTGTGCCTCAGTGTGCAGCAGAAACCGGGAATTGGCAGCCATTGCCAGTGGGGTCTATGCCTAATGTGTCTTCATTTTCCCTACCCTACCAGAGAATGTGGATTCCCAGGGTTGAATATAGCCACAGGTGGCATTTATAGAGTGCTTTCTCTACTAGGGACACCATATCCACTGTCCAAGGTACTCTTTACAGAGGGAAGCTGAGCCACATCAATCCCTAGCTTGGTTTGGGCTGGGGATGTATTCAGAGCTAAGTTGGTAGAGTGCTTGCCTAGCATGCAGGAAAGTGTTGGGTTTTATCCTCAGCGTGGCATAAACTGGAAGTGGTGGTCCATCCCTGTTACCACAGCACCTGGAGGCAGGAGGATCTGAAGTTCAAACTCTTCCCTGGCTACCCAGCAAGGGAAGTTTGTCAAAAGGAGGTGCAGGGCGGGGAGGAAGAAAAATGTCTAGCTTGCCCTAGGGCACACAGCGATAAAAAGAGGAGCCAGAGTTACCCTTACTCAGGCGTCCTGCTAAGCCTGGTTCCTAACTGCCATGCCTGCCAGGGCTGTTCCCCCCCCCCCCCCAGCCTGCTTTCTTTTTCATAGGGAGGAGGAATATGCAACCATCTAACCAGTGTGTGTGTCTGTCTGTCTGTCTCTGTGTGTGTGTTTGGAACTGTCTAGGCATCATGCGTGTGTGTGTGTGTGTGTGTGTGTGTGTGTGTGTGTGTGTGTGCATGCAAGTTCATGCATGTCTCTGTATGTGTGTCATTGGTGTTTATGTTTATGTAAATGGGAAAGAAAACAGCTTGCTCATCCCTCTGCAGCGTAGACATCACTCATGGTGAAGGAATGTGAATTCCCTGCAGGTTGGCCTCCTGGTAAGACTGTAAACATCCCTGGTCGCTCAGTTTCCATAAGACCTGGATCCCTCCACTATTACTTAGCAGTTCTTTCTGGAAAGGGAAGCATGATGTGAATACATGGAGACACAGACACACAGTTTGATGTGAACAGGTAGAAACGCGCGCGCGTGCGCCACACACACACACACACACACACACACATATACACACTTTGTATTTAGTTACTGGAAAGTAACACTGAATACATGTGGGGGCCTAGGTGTGTTTAATGACTGATCCTAGCCTGGGATGGCTCCTTTCTTCCTTCCTGATGAGCTCACAGCTACCTCCCCAGAAATTCTCCCAGAGGAAGTGCTGTCCCAGCACTGGATAAGAAGCAGGAAGGAGGGAGGGAGAGATGGAACGTAATGAAAAAGAGACAGAGACAGGAAGGGGAGCAGAGGAGGGAGAAACAGCAACAGCAGCTTGGAAGGGCAACCTGTTGGGGGGACCCCTTCCTGCTTACCCATAAAACCTTGCATGCCTTTAAAAGCACCTGCAGCTGAGAGAGTTAAATATCTTACCAGTGCCCTTACTAAGTGACAAAGCCAAGTCCAGACCTCTCCTCTGCCTGGCCCTGGATAAGCTGTCCCACATCCTCCCCCCTCCCAGGAGTAGGATGCCCCTCTCCTGGTCCAGGTTTCCATTACCCTCTCTAATGGTTCTTCTCAAGTGAGCCATTTCTCTCTGTCATATCTAATACCTTCTCTAAGATTTAGAAACCATGAGGCTAGGAGTCTACTTTGCCAGCTAGAGGAAAATCAAGGTGTTACACGGGTGTGGAAAGTCCCAGAGAGTGGTTGTAAGATAATGAGGGCCCACACTGTGTAAACTACCTGCTGAATGTGTTATTTCTTCTTCAGTATCCTTCTGTGGCTCCCTAGGACCTTCAGCCTGAGTGTGCACATGTATGCCACATGCAAGCAGATTCCTATTGATATCACAAGAGGATCTTAGATTCCCTGGCACAGGAGGTTGTAAGCATCCTGTCATGGGTGCTGGGAACAGAACCCTGGTGCTCTGCAGGAACACAAGTGCTCTTAAGGACTGGGCTGTCTCTCCAGCACCCCCTCCAGGGCCTTCAGAATCCAGTCTAGACTCTGGATCTCTTCTTGTGGCCAGGCACTGCCTGGGCCCTGCCCCAGTTTTCTCCTCTGGGCCATGCAGGCCTCCTGTCCCCAGCATTATTACAGATGTGGATCAGGGTCCAAAAGGCATAATATGATGGGCTTTCCTGGCTCTTGTGCCCCACAACAAAGAATTGGACCAGAAACACATGGGTAGTGGTAGAAATAGAGATGCTTTCCCAGTAAAGTGAGCTCTTCCGGGCAAGGAAGTGAGCCAGTGAACTGGGAAAGGTTAGAGGTTTCATGGTGCTGGTCGCTATGGTTGTGAGTCTATATGGATCACTCACACAGTCCTCACCTTGTCCTTGAATTGTGTACTATGTGTGCTGTCTCTTACTTATAGCCCTTGGTAATGGGGAAGGGAGGTCTAGTCTTTTTTGGTGTCACTGATTTTTGAAAAATTCTAATATGAGTGTGTGTCCACATGGGTCCATGTATATGTGTGTGTGTGTGTGTCAGGGACAGAGAGGTCATTTTCGGGTGCTGCTCCATGGGACATCTCTACCTTGTTTGTGTGTTTGTTTGTTTTTTGAGATAGTCTCTCAGTGGCACAGAACTTGATTTGGCTACACTGGTTAGCCAGCCCGCCTCAGGAATTGTGGTTGGCTAGTCCTCCCCAGGCATTCATTATACCTCCACGCCTGGCTGTCTTTACAGTAGTAGGTTTTGAGGATTGAACTCTGGGTCCTCACACTTGGAAGGCAAGAGCTTTACTGATCGAGCCGCTCCCCCACCCCCACCCCCACCCCCGTCCCTGACTGTGGCTCTTTCGTGTTCTCCATAATCCTGTGGTTCTCCCATGTCTAGAAAGCTCTCTTAGCAGAATGAGTCCCATTGCTTGGAGACAGAAGGCAGGAGCTTTCACACAGAGCCATTGAGGGAGGAGGCCTGGAGCACCTCTTCTAGGTCTATCCCAGCTTAGGGCTCACAGCCTCCACATGTCAGTTATGCCTTGGGCTGGGAATCTTGCTTCCAGTGATGACTGTAAGTGGCAGGCTCATGACTAAAAGGCTCCTAACTCTTGTCTGATTTGTTACTCCTTTCAAGTTTCAAGGACTCAACCTGGAACAACGGCTCCGTGGCCTTGTTTGCAGGCCATAGAATCCCTTGTACATCTTCCCAGTTCATTCCTGGTTGGGGAGCCTGCCTCCTCACCTACCTCAGGGCCCAGAGCCCTGAATGTGGGTCTGCAGGGCTCTGGGTACATGATCAGCTTAAAAGAGGGCTCTTAGTCTGTCTTTGGAAGCCTCAGAAGGTCCACCAAACTAAGGGGGCTTGATTGACTGACAACAAAGCCAGCAGCCACTACAACACCACTCCATTTTATAAAGAAGGAACAGGCAGGGGACCAACCTTTTGTAGGAGAGTGTGGGTGGCAGCCAGAGCCCAGGATGAGCTCAAGACAGCCTGCAAGTCCTTTTTACTTAGAAAACAGAACTCTTCCTATGAAGCCACTTTAGGGCTAGCTCCATCCCAGGGCCAAACAGCTCCACCTAAGTGACTGCCATAGGTGGAATTTTAGGTAGGGAGCCTGCGTTTCTGTTTTAGCCACTGAGGCCCAGCACTTTCCTGTTAAGGACCCATTTACCAGCCCTTTGCTTCGAGGTAGCCGGTTGTAGACGTGACCTGGGGACAGTCTAGGAGATAGCTCAGTTCAGAGATCAGGTGTTACTGCAGGTGTGGATCCTCATCCCAGGCTACCTGAAGCTTCCAGGTGCTTGGGTCCCATGACAAGGAATTGGGCTCAGGCACACATGGTTAGAAATAGAGTTTACTAAGTTGGGGAAAGCCCCGAAGTGGCAGGCAACAGATTTATGATTTATAGGTTCTTTATAGCTGTTGCTTCTCCCACATTTGTATAGCAAGGGTCTCACTAGGTAGCCCTGGCTGACCTGGAACATGCTGTGTGAAACAAGCTGGCCTTGATGTTTCTTTTTTCTTGAGCATGCACCATTTGTTATGTGAAACATAGATATGGAAGGGCTTCCAGATGTCCCTTGAAACTTATCTTCCTTCAATATGTTAATCATTTTTATTATTACATGTATTGTGTGTGTGTGCCATGGTGCATGTGTAGAGGTCAGAAGACAGCACTGAGGAATCCTTTCTCTCTTTTCACTATGTGAGTCTCAGGTGTCAGACTCAGGTCGTCAGGCTTAGTGGCAACCTCTACCCACTGAGCCACCTCAGCAGTCTCCATATTCTAATCCTGACACATATTTTTTTCAGTCCCTGTTCCTGCCACAGTGGGCTCACACTGATAATCTGACTTTGATGCATTTATTAGATGCCAGCTAGGTGCCAAGTAGTGTGACAGGGGCTGGGGCTTAAGGCCGGAGGATCAAGGCACCCAGAGGCACCAACAGTGAATCCATTGAAAACTTGCAGCCTGAGTAGGAGGTTACATGGCCTTTACTTTCAAGGAGCTGATGGCATAGTGGGACAGGCATTGGGAAGGGGGTGTGAGTGCACACTGGCAGGGCCTGGAGACTTCATGCTCTGTGCTGCCTTTGTAGTTCTGTGTTGACCTGACCTGCTCTTTCTTGACATTGTTTATTCAGGGTCCCCCCCCCAAGGCTTCTCTACTTAGCCTCCAGCCTTTCTTCCTCAGGAACCAATACTGGTTTGCCATTCTATGCCTTCCCCCACTCAGGCTGGGGCTTAATGCCCCAAGATAGCTGCAGGTGCTGCACAGAAGGACCCCAGGATCTTGTGTTAGTCTGAGTTAGTCTTGAAGCAGATAGTGCTTTCTTTCCTTGCCCTGCTGGGCAGGTGGGTGCTGGGCTGCAGCAGATCCATGGGCTAAAGTGGACATCAGAGCTCCAGGCAGGGGGTTCTCAAATAGCTCGCTTGGGATGTGACCAGTGGATGCTGGGAAACAGGGTTGAGTGTGAGGGGGGTCCTGAACATGGGGGAGGATGACCGGGCTGGGAGGCCTGGACTGGGCAGGGCTCACGCTCACCTGGGACTGCATGGCAGACTAGACCCGGGCTCATGGGTCCTGCCTCATGGAGGGAGATCCCAGCCAATCAGATCCTACTAGTTTTATTACAATAAAAAGATAGTCTACGTGGCAGGATAGGGCTGCCTGCCAGTAGCTGGAACACTCATGGCAAGCAGAGTGCTAAGTTTGGTGGAGGCAATGCCTTTGTATAGAGACACCCAGTGGCAGTGACTGATGTGTGGGGAGGCCTCCAGCTTGGCAAGTCAGAGCAGCAGCTGATCCTGGAGATGCCAGGGCCACACACGGGCTGAACTTGGGTCTCTCTAGCCTAGAGGGGGCAGAGCCTCACCCCACACCTGCAGTTAGTGCTCTCCCAGCCCTGCCCTACTTCCTCCCTGTGACCTCAGGCCTGGAAGACTTGATGGAGGGGCCCTCCCTTCCACATATAGTAGCTGGTTCACAACTCAGCTGGCTTGGATCCTGTCTGCACCCTGCCATCTGCCCAATTCCTATTTCCAACTACCTGCAGCCTCATACCATACTTCCCTCGGGCCCCAGCCTGCCTGTCTCACATTGGCCCTAGGAGTTGGGAGTGGCACTCACCCTGCCAGTCTAGGTTGGTAGATGATGCGGCTGACAATTGGCTATGCTATAAATCGGATGAGAAGCTCTGTGATTGTTCCTTTGAACTGAGCTACTGGTGGAGAAGCTAGGTGAGACTGAAGGCCATTGTCAATACCTGACTCTAGGGTTGGAGAGAAAAGGTCAAGAGGAATTGGGCCTAGGGATGGCCTCATCCCAGCCAGCTTCAAATCTTACTCAGCTATGGAGACTGTGTGATGTTGAGATGCTAGACAGAACATACCAACTGACGCAACAGTGGCGTGGTTGTTAAGGGGATAACAAACTGATTTTTAAAAATTGGATTTGAGGCTTGGTCTGAAAGAAAGAACTCATGTCTGGTACTGTAAACCTGGTCAGAAGCCTGTGAGTCCTTAGGAAGAAGGCTTAGGAAGGATGGTTCTTTGCACATCCTGGGAGGGACTAGATTGCAGTCACCAAGGTAGGGCTTTTCACTCTAGCTAGCACAGAACTACTGCCAGGATGGTTCAGCTGCTTCCCCAATGGATTTTGATTTTGAGAGTTGAGATCACTTGGGCCAAAGTGTTAGACATCAGACTTGTCCTGGGTCTTCACATATTCCCCAAGCCCATCAGGCTCCTGTCTCCACCCACTTTGAGTGATGACCTGGGTCTTCTTGTTCTTCAGAAGCTGTGGTGAGAATTTTTCTCCATAAGGGCATGGGAAGGTCACTTGCTCATCCCTGACTCTAGAAGACCATTCCTTAGTTTGAAGTTCCACCTGGAGAAAAACGTTTTTAATGATTCAAAAGACCCTTGACTTTTTTTTTTTAAAGAGAGGGTCTTTCTACACAGCCCTGGCTTGGCTGTCCTGGAACTCACTATGTAGACCAGGTTGGCCCCAAATTCCCAGAGATCCTTCTGCTTCTACCTCTTAAGTGCTGGGATTAAAGGCATGCAGGAAGCCCCTTGTCTTTTAATTGATGAAGTCACTTTTTTTTTAATCCATCACAAGAACCACTATGTGCCCTAGAACACAGCAGGTGCTCTGTAGACACGAAGTGTCTGTGTTAAGCACTTTGCAAAGTGAAGTTTTGACTCACTGTGTAGGTTGGAATTAAAAGAAGGTATGCATTCTTATGTAAACTGGGTTCCCCTGGTTAGCCTAGTGTCAGTAACCCTGCCCATGACAGACATTGCCAGTTAACTACTGCATCTTCCATGGCAGGCATTATATGTCGATGGTTATCTCTCTTCTAGTGTAAGAGTCTGATGCTGCCCTCAACCGAAGCCCTCCTCAAAAGAATGGTCAGCGGGTCATAGAAGCTGAGAACTGCTGGCCGCTCTGTTCTTGTAAGAACTAAGTCTTGAGGTGACACTAGGAGGAGAAAAGGGTGTTTGCTGAGTGCCCCGGTGAACAGAAAGAGTAACAGATGTATAAACAAGCAGGACAGAGGAGCCATCATTTTAGGGGGTCACAGGAACAAGTCAGATGCCCTCGCCTGGCCCAGCCCAATGGCAGTTTAGCATCCCCAGCAGAGGAAACAGCATGGCCACTCAAAAACAGCATGACTGTTGGGTAGAAGGGTGACAAGGTGAAGCTTCGGATGGTGTGGGACAGTGAGCTCAAACCAGTGAGTGGTCCAGGTCTGGAAGCGGGGGCCTTGGTGCCGCCAAATGACTCAGACCTCTGTTCTCGGAGAGTGCCATGATCCTTTCTCTGATGGTCCTTGGTCCTTGGTGCCAAGTTTGTCCTCAGCTGAAGGAGCCCTGATCTGTTCCTGGCATCTTTGCAGCCTGCTCCCCAGATAAGGACTGTCCTAAACAGTCTGTTTTCTCTCCCCAGGGCAGAGGCTAGCTTTGTTTTTTCTTCCAGAAATATACAACACTGTGTAACCCTTCAGCACTGGTCTAGGTCTGAGAGGCAGGCCACACAGTGCACCCTTGTTTACTTGTAGATGTGGCCTCAGAGTGTTGTCCAGTTCTCTGCTGGAAGGAGTGTCAGGGAGAGACTGTGGCCGTCTGGGCATCAACTCCCTGGGAATGAAAGAGGCCTGACAATGGGGTGTGGGTGGGAGGTTGGGATCTACGAGATTCTATCTCACAATAGAAGATTTTATTTTACAGATGGAGAAACTGAGACTTGGGCAGAGGTTGGCTTTTGTCCAAATAGGATCTATCTCTGGTGTCCACAGTCAATGTTCTTCCTGTAACAGTGACACACGCTATCCTGGGCACCTTCTGGGATTGTGGACTAGCTGCCCTTGGTGTAAGAGTTCTTTCTGGGTCTTGAAGTCCATGATGGTAGAGGAACAGAAAGAGTGAGTGATCAGCATAAGGAAGGACAGGAATGCCAAGACAGGAAATGGAATCAGCCCGTGTTCCTAGGGAATAGGCCTGAGTAAGAAACAGTGGGGATTGGTATGCTTTCTCAAGCCTGAGCCAGAAGTCTTACCCACAGCCTCTAGGAAGAAGGATGCCTTTCTGATTCTCATCTCATCTCATGAAGGAGTTCTGTGCTTCTCATCGGGCCCTTGGGGCCCAACCCCTGCCCAGCCAGTCAGTGAATTAGGGTTAATTACCACTTTTCCTAACACCAGCTCACTAGCCCAGGGGCCTTGCAAATCCAGGAGCTTTTGTACTTGGATGGAAAGGGGCAGGTGGATTGCCTTGGGGATGGATCTTGCTTGGTGTGGCTGCTGCCTGCTGCAATGCAGTGTGTCATTCTGTAACCTGCAGATTTCTGGGTAAAGCTGGCCAGGATGGGCAGTAGAAGTGATATCCCGGGTTGTCACAGGAGCACTTATGCCTCTGGAGTGTCTGTCTTCCCCAGAGCCCTGTTAGCTCTGACACTGCCGCCCTTGGCATGGTGTGATTATTTTTGGCCTGCTCACTTTGCTGCATTGCCAGCTCCCTTCCACTCTAGCTGTGTTCATGGTTTATAACATTTGCTATTAAAAGTGAGTAGGGCTGGGCATGCATTCACAAAGCCCCGTGTTTGATCCCCAGCCCTGCACAAATGAGGCATGGTGGTGCACTTGGAGGTGGAGGAAGAAAGATCACAAATTCAAGACCATCCTTGTTTGCCTAGTTTTAACAAAACAAAACAGAAAAGGTGTCAGGCTGATGAGATGGCTCATTGCATAAAGGCACTTGCCATCAAAGCTGATGTTCTTAGCTCAATTCCTGGAGCCCACAATGGCCAGAGAGAACCGACCCTGTAAGTTGTCTTCGGACCTCCCTCCACAAATGGGCATGTGTGTGCACGTACACTAAGTAAGTACATGTAAATAAATGTCTGCAATCAAGGCAGGGTGGGTGTTCACTAGTTCTAGGATATATATGAGCCTATCTGGATCTTGTGTGTCTTTGCACTTGTATGTGTGATTACACGAGTACATGTGCATGCAACTCCTTGTGACAACATGTATGTGGTGGGCATATGCACTTGTACTGCACGTGTCAAATGAAACTATGAGTGCATGAAGTTGCAGGTATATATGGCCACATGGTTGCACATGGCATGTGCACCCAAATAGTGCAGTCTGTGTTTCATGTGCTGTGTGATTCTGTGTGCATGTATTCCCATGTGCTCATGCCTATGGGTCTGGGCATGCATGTTGCCTGGCTGAGATGAGAAGGGATATGTGAGTGCGCCAGGGCCTGCGGTGGCTGGGTTGGCTGGGAAGTGAGGTCCTGCCTCCTTCCTGGAGGCTGATTTCGCCCCAGGAAGTGCTCATGTGAGTGACTCACTCACCAAAGGAGTTCAAAGCAGCCAGGTGGTGGGAGGTCTCCGGGATTCCAGGATTGGGGTGAGTTCCTCATTCTGCAGCAATTATTGGTGTTTTCCTGCCACTCCTGAAGGCCTCCTTAACCTGTGATGTCCCTGTAGCACCCGGTGTAATTATCATTCGCCAGCATGCTGTTAGTGATGGAATGGAGAGCAGGCCCGTGAAATGCACCGCTTACATCAAGTGCAGCAGCTGCAAGGCCAAAGGCTTTCTCACTCTCTGCACACCAAGTGCAAGGTTGGGGGTGTGTTGGGGGGAGTCTCATGACTCCCCAAACCGGAAGCCAAGGTGAGCAGAGCTGGCATTCAGTGACATGGAGGATTCTGGTAATAGGTTCGCAATGCTGCGGTCTATTGCCCCATTCCTTCCTAGAGGAGACACTGTTTCCTTGAAGGAGTTTGTTCTCTCCCTCAGCAATGTGGGTTCCTGGGTATCAAAGTCAGGTCCTCAGGATTCATGGCAAAGCCTTTACCCAATGACTCATTTTTTTTCCCTGACCCTAATAAACTACTTAGTCCGTAAAGTCTTGTTTTAAATGTAGCTTAGAAATTACTTGGAGACTGACAGTGATCGATGGACACTTGCTCACGGTCCTGCTCATGCCTGCTGGACAGAACCCTTTCTTGTTTGCTCTGTTTTTCTGAGACAGGGTCTTTGCATGTGTCCCAGACTGGCCATGAATGATTGGACCTCTTACTTCCAGGCTTTGGGTCCATGCCTGGGTTTACAGGCATGTTCTGCTAAGTCCTGCGCTCATGGAGCTTTTTAAAAAATTGGAGAGCTGGGGGATGGCTTAGTTGGTAAACTGGTTGGCACACAAATGGAAGGGACTCAGTTTGAATCCCCAGCATCATATAAAGAGCCAGGCTCAGCAGCCCACCTCTGTAATCTCAAAAATTGTCATCAACCTGAAACCATGGAGGATGACTGGAAGACTCCAATGTTGGTAGATGATCTCCACATGCACCGCCCCTCAACACATGTGAATACACACAAACACATACACGGTGTTTTCTTTGAATGTTATGTGGGTTCTCCAGTCATATGTCTGGATCCTAGATCTTATGGAAAGCCCAGGAAAGCCCCAGAGGGTCTGAGACCCGGTGCTCTCTCTAATGGAAAGGGGCTCCTCCCTAAGGTAGGCCCAGGCTCCCCTTGGTGTAGCAGACTCCTGTGGAATGTGCAGACATTTCCAGAGCTGTAAAAAGAAGGTGGGGGTCGACTCTCCTCCCCTGGGGTGTCCTGCAGCTCTCAGACCCTCCTGTGAAGGAGCTTTTGTGTAGCCCATGGGAATCAGCCCATAGGGACCATCACTCCCCTAGCCAGTGCCTGTGAAGCCATGCATTCCCAGGTGGCAGGAGTGGGGGGTCAGAGGACGACAACACACAGGCAGGCGCAGTGGTGACCAGGTCCCCCTGGGGAGTGAAAGTGTCTGCTTAGGACCCAGGGTGACTGGTGTTTACCCAGAAATTGAGCTAATCCCACTAATTCCTGTGAGTTATGAAGACTCTAGGCTCTGTCTCTTGCCTTCCTTTCCTGTGGCAGAGGTAAGGAGAGGCTGGCGTTGACTTGTAGGATGAGGCAAGGTCCTGGTGGGTCCTGCCGCCTGGGCTGTTTGTTCTCTACATCACCCTCTTGGGGGGTGGGGGTGGGTCCCCTGAATCCCAGGTGCTTCTGTGTGTGCTGCTGTTCCTTTTACTCAGAATCTTCTGCGACTTCCTGAGTGCTGAGGCCATGAAGCTTCTGTTTTCATGCCCTCATGGGCCTTTCCTTGTGGTGGCTTCCCTCCCCCTCCCCCCAGAGCTTTTTAGGTGGCATGTCAGCAGAAGACCAGACTGGAGGCCTGCTCTGCCACCTGTGTGGGAAGTGGGCTCAGGGAGCTCATCTCCCCACAGAACCTTGAGATTACTCCTCAGTGGAATTGGGGATGGCCAGGTGCTGCCACTTGTCAGGATGGGACAGAGGGGGCTCAGCTGCCACCACTGAGTCCTCCTGTGTCTGTGTTCCTAACACAGACCACCAGAGACTGGGAGTAAGGGAACAAAAGAGGTTCATTTCTCACCTGTCTTTCTCCCCTCACCTCCCCACTTTTTAGCTCTCCATATCAGCAGGGCCTGGTCCTCTTGCCAGGAAGATAAGGTATACACAGGGAGCCAGTCTCTCCCTCTGCTAGAGGCTTACACCTTTCTTGGTGGACCAGAACTGAGCAGGGGGAGCAAAATGACTCAGTGGACCGTTTGCTGCTCTTCCAAAGGACTCTAGTTCAGTTCTCAGGCCCCATGCCAGGCTGCCTGTAATCCAGTTCCAAGAGGGTCTTATGCCTCTGGCCTCTGGGGACACTGTAGTCATTCCACACAGACACAAGCATACACATAATTAAAAACATTAAAGATCTAAAAAGAGCCCAGCGGGACAGTAGAGGAATTCTGAGGGTGGGAATGTGATCAAGCCTCAGCCTCAGGGAGAGGGAGTATGCTGATAACATTTATTTATTTGTTTGTTTGCTTGCTTGTTTGTTTATTTTGAGTCAAGGTCTCTCTGTGTAGCCCCAGCTGTCCTGGAACTCACTATATAGACCAGTCTGGCCTCAGATTCACAGAGACAGACCTGCCTCTGCCTCTGCCTCCTGAGGGCTGGGATTAAAGGCGCGTGCCACCGTTCCCAGCTCTACTGGTTAATCGATCTTGATCGGTAACCTGGTGGGATTTAGAGTTGCCTAGGAGCTGATGGGCATGTCTGTGAGAACATGGTGATGTGGAGTGTCAGGTAGACTCAGAACCTGGCGGGTGCAGGGTTCTGACCACGAACTGTCCAGAGTACAGGGCTTCCTGGGGACAGTGGCGTCTTAATGAGGTTTTTGCAGGCGAAAGAGAACTGTATTCTTGGAGAGGCACCGCCGACTGCTCTCTCCTGGGTATAGCAATGGCAATCCCAGCTCTAATAAGGAAGTGAATAGTGACCTAAGAGTAGTTCAGGTGGCCTGATATGGTGGTGCTTGTGGCCAGGCTAAGGGACAATGCAAGAAAAAGAGGTTTCAGCTCGTGGCTGGTGACCGTTCTGATAGCAGAACTCCATAGTAGATTTTATTATTTTGTTATTATCGTGTGCATGTGGCTTGTATGGAGTGGCATGCATGTGCTGTCTGTCAGAACTTCGTGGAGTCAGTTCTCTCGTCCCACCTTCATACAGATTTCTTTGTGCAAACTCAGGTTGTTAGGCTAGTGCAATGAGACACTTTTGCCTGCAGAGCCATACCACTGACTCCAAAGCAACGGATTGCAAAGATAGCTTAAGCCAGGCCCGATGCTGCATACTTATGATCCCAGAAGGCAAGAGAATCAGGAGCTCAAGGACCTCTTTGGATACATAGTAAGCTTTAGGCCAGCCTGGGCTATGTGAGCTTCTCAACCTTCCTAATGCTGTGACCCTTTAATACAGTTCCTCATGTTGGGGTGATCCCAACCATAAAATTATTTTCATTTGGTACTTAACTCTAATTTTGCTACTGTTATGAATCGTAATGGAAATATCTGTGTTTTCAAATGGTCTTAGGTGACCCCTGTGAAAAGGTCATTCGATCCCCAGATGGGTCACAACCCACAGGATGAGAGCCGCTCCTATAGAGAGAGGGAGAGAATGAGAACATGTTCAGACAACAAGTAACAATTAGTGACATGAGTATTGAGTGAATGAATGACCATCCAGATGAATCAACCAATGAAGGATGGGCGGAAACCAGGGCATCTGGGGCCTTGCTTGGAGAAGGCTTTTGTAATTCTGTTTTTTCCTGGACTTCAGGCTCTCTGTTCTGGTTTTATTTCTCCAGGTCGGGTGACTCTCTGCTCCTGGATGCTCTCACCATTAAGAACTTGTTGCTGGGATTGTTTGTTTGTTTTTAAATCCAGGTTTAAAAATACTAAAATGCCCTGCTGTTGTCCCATAGCCGGTCGGTTGTCAACAAGCAGAGCAGTCGGGTCTCAGCACGAAAGCGTCAAAAGTATCTAAGCCTTCCCTCCTGGTGTTAAGAGAGGCAGTGTGAACTTAGTTGCTGTGCACCCCTGTGCTGGGAATCTGGGTTTGGGTACCATTGTCCTGCCTGAATGTCGTTGTCATTTCCTCCAGGGTCTGCCACCCAAGAGTATGAGCCGCTGAGATGGAGATGTCTGCCGCAGCCCCTGCAGTGGAGAAGAAAGAAGCCAAGAGTGGCCTCTTGGAAGATAGCAGCTTCCCCGACCCAGGGAAAAAGGCTTGTCCTCTAGCGGTGGTGGCAGCAGCAGCTGTGGCAGCCCAAGGAGGTACACTTTCTGTTTTGCACGCTTGGAGAGCAGCAGGGGTGTTTTTCACGAGGTCATTAGGATTTAATGAGTGCGCTGGCCCCTGTCATCTGGGAGGCATGCTGGGTTTATGGAGGGCAGGGCCCCTGCCCCAGGAATCCCAGTCCCCAAGAAGGTTGCTTGAAGCTTTCTTTGGAGAGCTGGCTCTCTCAAACTCTGGTGGCTGGGGCCTGAGCAGGGAGAGGAGAAGGGAGGGAGGAGAATCATAGTGGGCCTGGCCACCCTGGGGTGTGCTCAGCTGGCACCCTGGAGATCTATCCTGAGAGCTTCTTGCCTCTTGCCCGCTGAGGACTATTTCAGAAAGTAATTGTCTGCCAATGCCTGCTGGCTGTAATTAGAGGGTCAGGTATGGAATTTACTATCTTAGGTAGATTTCTGGCCAACTTAATTACAACAGAAGGGACTCCACGAGCCTCGGTCTCTCATTTCACTGTCCCTAAGAGAGATGTTCTCCGGTTTCCACCATCCCTGCCAGCATCCCGGTTGGGGAGTTTGGCGGGAAGGTGAGACCTCTCCTTTGTCACTGGGCTGTCCATCTGGAGGCCACACAGCTATTCAGTCTCAGAGTGAAGAAACAGATTTATTTTCTGTCCCTTTTAATTCAAACACATTTAGTTGTGCCCTGATGCTTTCTTGCCCTGGCAGAACACCCGAGGGGCCTTGTTCAAGGGGAGCACTAAGTTTGTTTGTTTTCACCCTTGAGCTGATGCCCCCTCTATGGTCCCTGGACTGTGCTGGATGGAGCTGCAGGGGCCAGAACTCCTGAAATGGAGCCACTCTTGAGTTACAACTCTTAAAATAAAAAAAAAGTTTAGGGCCTCTTAGATTGCTATCACTGCATTTATTTTCTTTTCTGCCCATGATTCTAAGTTGAAAATTAATTACCAAGTCATAAGTGGGAGTTGTGGGATCACCCTGAGCATCTCTGGGAAGAGGGTTTGAGTTTGTGGGCCTGGTGTGGCAGCTTAGCTCTTAGATCAGGAAGGAAGAGCCAAAGCCCAGCCAGTCACCCAGCCAGAGAGGGATGAATGGAGACAGTGCAGTGGAGTGAAGTCCTGGGTCAGGGCTTACCCCACCCAGTGGTGATCCCTCAGGTTTTCTTCCTGCCCCACTCTTTGAGGCTGAGAAAGTTCCTAGGAGCTAGCTTCCAATTTCTTCCACCTGTCCTGAGGGATCTGCCCTGAGATGGCCTTCCTCTCAAATAAGTAGAATCATTCCCTGCCCTGCCACACCAACAAGAGCAGACTTAGACAGTAATTAGACAGTAATTAGAGCATAATTGTGGCACCAGACCCAGTAGTCACTGTTGAGGCCAGTGACAGCAAACGCTTGAGGGGTTTTCTGCTGTTAAAGGAGCAAAGCTCGGAGCACAGCCACACTAGAGAAGCAGCAGCCTCACAGTGTGCCTACTCCATGCCCTCTCAGTGCCCTTCCTAGGGGAGCTTGGCCGACGAGGTTCAGCACAGCAGACATTTGATTCACAGAAACAGGTGGTTTATGGCCTGTGGAAGTCTCACGCCAGGCGCGTGCACTAGGGAACCATGGAGACCCTGGAGTGTCCTGCCCACTGAAACGTGCTGTACCTGCTCTGTGCCAAGCAGCTTATCTGGAAGGGTGTCCAGGAGTGTGGGAAGAGTGGCTATGCCTGTGTGTGAAAGGGGACACAGTGGATCTGTGTCTACTGAAAGTGGGCTGAAGGGGAGGGGGCAAGGAAGCCCAATGGCGCGACCCAAAGGACATTACTGGGACTTGGCTTTCATGTTCGCTGCAGTCCTTAAGGTTTTAAGACCAGGTTGGCAAGATAAAGCACCTTCAGGTAAAGGTGCTTGGTGTGAAACCTGCCAGCCTAAATCCCATCACTGGGATCCACACGGTGGAAGGTGAGAAGCAACTCCTGCAGGTTGCCATCTGACCCCCAAAATACACTATTGCATCCATGCATGCATGTGTCCCCCTAAATTAATCAAAACTTAAAAAAAATATTTTGAGATCCCACTCTTGCTTAAATTTCTTGTGACAGAGTAGAGGTGCCAAGGGATACTCCTCTTGTGCTCAGACCTCAAGGGCAGGGTGCTCCAGACCAGTGGTTCTCAACCTGTGGGTCGTGACCCTGGGTGGGGGTAAACAACCTTTTCACAAGGGGTGCTTATCAGATACCCTGCATATCAGCTATTTACATTATGACTCATAACAGTAGCAAAATTACAGGGATGAAGTAGCAACAAAAATAATTTTATGGTTGAGGAGTTACCACGACATGAGGAACTGTACTAAAGGGTTGCAACATTAGGAAGGTTGAGAACCACTGCTCCATAGATAGCACCAGATGTGGGCTACCTCCCCCTCCCCAGGAATGTGCTTTATTGACAGAGAAGATGAATGTAAGAAGCAGGAGCCAGTCATAGGTAGCTGGAATGAGCCTGCTTAGGCTGAAGATGTCTGGGTTCATTTCTGGGCCTGGCCAAGTTTCAGTGTGGGGCTCAGCAGGAGGGGAGTAAGGATATCTTCAAACATAAACGATGTAGGGAGGTATGCATGATCAGTAAGGAGTGGGGCGACAGAGGGTGGCTGCTGGGAGCCAGGCACATTTGCCTACCCTCTGAGTGTTCTGCTCTGAGCTTGCCACCAAATGCTACTGTGCATGTCAGTCATGAGAATACATGGGGCACAAAGGCCTGGGGGACGGAAAGTGCCGCCAGCTGGGGTGACAGCATAGGCATTAGGCTGAGATGTGTGTGGTGTGTTCAGGTAGGGCTTCAGTACATGATGAGCTACGGGTGTGTGGGGGGCCACAGGTGTGTGCTTTACTGCAGGTCTGTGTATGGGGCTGCAGGAATATGCTAGACTGAAAGCGTGTGTGTGTGTGTGTGTGTGTGTGTGTGTGTGTGTGTGTGTGTGTG
>CAJQZJ010032114.1:7834569-7875301 GCA_907164525.1 Lophiomys imhausi
GTGTGTGTGTGTGTGTGTGTGTGTGTGTGTGTGTGTGTGTGTGTGTGTGCTCACTGCAGGTGCATGCCTAGCAGCAGGTGCATGCCAGGCTACAGGTGTCTGACTAACAAGTGTGGGCTGTAGGTGTGGGCTGGGCTGCAAGTATGGGTATGTAGCTCCAGGTGCATGCCAGGCTTCAGGTGAGGAGCCTCCAGATGCATGCAGTGCATCCAGGGAACCCCACACTAGTCACTGAAGGCCCCTTTTGCCGAGTTGTCTCTTGTGAGACAGCTAGGGCAGGAGAGTGGCAGAGCCGATTCCCCAGCTGTACAGGTGACTAGTCAGGCAGTTGCTTATCCCTCCAGAGTGTGAGACCTTGTTCACACGGTCTGCACCATGATCTGCAGCCATTTGGTAGGAAGGGGTGGTTTATACTGGCCTAGGATATCCTGCCTTATACATATCTGAGGAGGGCTGGGGTGGATGGGTCCTGCCTGCTCATGGTCGGGGGCACAATGACAAAACATGGCAGTTATGACCAAAGGATGTGGTCCTACAACCTGTTAATGACTATATTGCTCAATGCATTTTGGATTTTGAATGTCACACATGGAAGGCTCTGAGTTCAATCTCATTCTCAGAAAAAAAAAGTCTATATGTGTTCAGAACACTCAACTCTCCAGATATTTTCTGTTGTGAGTGAACTATGTCTGCAAGGCATGGAGCCCTCAGATACAAAAGGCTGAACTCTGCTTGCTTCTAAATCATTGCTTTAGATTGCTTGGGTACGACTGGAACTGTAATTTTGACCCTACTATAATCTGAGTGTCAGCTGTGGAGAGGCTTCCACACAGCCCCTGTGCCTCATGTCCTCCTCTGCCCCAAGACTGGAAGCTCTTGATCTTTTACAGAGATCTGGATGTATGGGGTGTATCATGGCACGTTAGTGATACCTTTGGATCCAGTGGTCTCTCTTGTTTGTTTTCTGAGTCCACAAGGCTGAGGACTTGGAGTTTCTAAAGTATGAGTCAGATACCTTCTCAGGCCTGGGGAGATGGCTCAGTTGATTTTCAAATGCGCAAGCCTGAAAATCCGAGTTCCATCCCACATGAAAAAGTCTGGTGTTGTGGAACATGCTTGTAATTCCATAGCTAGAAAGGGTAGACAGACGGATCCCTGAGCTTGACACCAGTCAGCCTAGTCTGTCCAGTGAGTTCCAGGTAAAAGGGAGAGACCATGTCTCACAAAAACAATGTGGGAAGCACCTGGGAATTACAACCTGAAGTTGACTTCTTACCTCCCTGATGTCACACACACACACACACACACACACACACACACACACACACACACACACACACACACACACACACACTGGGTGGGGGGGGGGGTGGTGCGGCACACGGACACACAAAAAACTTTTCAAAGTGGCCTGGTGGGTCAGTCAGGCAAGCTGCACTGTAGTCAGGCTGAGAAAGGCTGGCTTCAGGATCAGGCTGGAGGCTTCCCAAGAGCCTGAGCAGAAGCCACACTGGGTGGCTCTTTCACAGCCTCTTCGGCTGTTGAGCTAACACTCTGGAGGCCATAAATCTTTAAAAATACATTTCAGCTCAGGGTTCCCCCTCCCCCTAATATTTAAAATGGTGTAATTTGCAAAGCAATTTAAGTCAGATGTTCCTCGTTGCTTTCCACCGAATCTGTCCAAATGCTCTCGGATTTTCCTCATCTGCCACGGGTTATTCCAAAAATATTTCTGAACTGTTTTGTGTGCTTCCATGGGGACTGGACCATTCTAGAAGCCTTGGGGACAGCCTTGAAACTTGAAGTTTCAAGGGGTCTAATCTCATGTGCTGAAATCAAGTGCCAAGTCCAGTTTCAGGAACCTGAGGGCCACTGCCCAACTCTGACAGTGGTGTTCACTCTGTGAGGCAAAGCCAGGTCACCAGCCATTGTGGTCCTGCCCACTCCTATAACATCATCACCTCTTAGGAATTGGAAGTGTCTTCCCCTTTTTAATTGGGCTGGGAGTGGAACTGTTAGCCTCTTGCATGCTAAGTTCTCAGTCTACACTGAGAAGTTTTCAAGACCCTAGAAGTGCTAATTCTTGGGTCCCATCCCAGACCTACAAAATTGGGAGTCTATGGGGTCAGCAGTACAGGCCCAGTTTAAACAATGCTTCTGGAGAATTCTGATACACTCATTTTCTTTTCTCTCCCTTCCTCCCTCTCTGTTTCCCTCTGGTTGTTCCTGTCTTTCTCTTTCTCTCTCTGTCTCTCTGTCTCTCTCTCTCCCTCCCTCCCTCCCTCCCTCCCTCCTTCTCCCTCTCCCTCTCCCTTTCTTCCTGTCTACTTCCCCACTTCCTGTCTTGCCTTTTCCCTGTCTCTTCCTTGCCTTTTCCCTTTCTTTGAACCTGGAACCCAGGGGATCTTGTTTTAGGCTTGCTTAGTGTCACTGAGCCACACCCCAACCCTGAGACTCTCTTAAGTCTGAGACTCTCATATTCTGGCTTCCTGGGGGAAGGGAGAGAGAGTCCTTCCTTGTGTGAGGCAGCGGCTGCTCCCAGAGGACCTACTAATGGCTTGCTCCTGTCCCATGGTGCTTTGTGGCAATACAGGGCATTGACAGCAGTGCCCAGACAGTGGAGCTAGACTGCCTGAACTAGTCTATGTTTTCTTGACCTCAGGAGGCCTCTGCCTCGGATTTCTCATCTGTAAAACAGGGGTAATAATGGTAGATCTTCCACAGTGTTGTCGGAGGCTATCTGAGTTAGACATGGGGCATGCTTAGCAAAGAGGGGCACGGTCAGTTTGTGTGAGGCACGAGGGATCTTTTCTGTGTTCACTATTGGTTCACACTTGGGTTCCAGGGCCAGCACTGTAGAAACCCAGCACGGTAGCCCATGTCTGTAACCCCAGCACTCCAGAGGCAGAGTCAGGACAGTGACAAGTTCAAGATCACAGCCAGCTTGGGCCACAAGAGACTTGAGAGGAGCAGGAACACACTTCCTGTGTCCAGGCCAGCCTACCATGGTTAGGCACTGAATGGCTCCTTGTCCTGATGCTCCTGAAGATTCTGTGCCACCTTCCCATACTGAAAACCCCTTTATCTTATTCACTGGCCTGGTTGGCTTTCTGGAAAGCATCTTTGAGACAGTTTGGTTTGGAGTGTGTGTAAGGCATCTCTTCTGTATTGGCATGCTGTGTAATGCCAGGAGACCCCACTTCTCATGTCTATCTGTTGGTCTGTCTGTCTGTCTGTCTGTCTATCTATCTATCTATCTATCTATCTATCTATCTATCTATCTATCTATCGTCTTATATAGTCCAGACTGGCCTTAAACTTAGCTATGTAGCTGAGGATGGCCTTGAACTTCTGATCCCCCTACCTACCTCCCTAGTACTGGGATTACAGGTGTGGGCCTACTTTATGTCTAGCTTTTGTGGTACTAGGGATGGAACCAAAGCTTGATGCGAATTAGGCAAACACTCTACCAGCTAAGCTATATGCCCAGCCCACCAGGAAGAATCTTCAAGCCACTCTGGCATTGCCCTGCATCTGCCTGGTGCTCCCACTTTACCCACCTCACCATTCTCAGATCTGTGAAACACCTTTCAACTAATTGGTGGGTCAGTGTCCCTGGTGTCTGTCCGTCCTCTGTCTCTACACCCTCCACTTGCCCTCTTGGATGCCTACTGTCATTACTGTGTTTTATCATTACTGTCCAGCCCTGTCACCAGCATGACAACCATTCCATCAACAATTGTCCGCCAAATGACACCATCATTCCACGTGTATGCCAAGTGGGCAATAGTGGACAGCTGCTCCTGCTACCCTGAGCTCCCTGGCCAGGGTGCCCTGTGTCCTTCGGCCCCCAGGTCTTGTGGACAGCAGGGAACTTGCTAGGCCTCCGGCTTTCCCTGCTTTCTCTGTGGGGCCACACACAGGCTGGGATGCACTCAGGTGTGACTAAGTAGCCAATTATTCTTACTTAAGCGATGTTCAGGATTGCTGTTGGAACTGCATGGAAGCTGGTTTTATAGCCCAGACACATGGAACAGCTTGTTCCCATCAGACTGTCCAGGGAGTACAGTGCCACTGTCCCCAGCATCCTGGCTTGCCATGAAAGTGGGGAGCAGTGCCCCCCTCCAGGGGTATTTTGAATATTCTGGACTTTTGGCGTGCCTGGTGTGGGGAAAGAGCGATGGAGGTTCTTCCCTCTCCAAAGCAGTGTCTGTTGGTTGGAACAAGCCTGGTTTGGGGTCAGGTAGGCTGGGGCTCAAACAGACATAACTCCAAACCCTATGGATGTCCATACCTATCCATAATTAATTAATTTGGGAGACACAGCCAGTATTAATTACTACACTCACTGCTGTGCCAAAGTATCTGGCCAAAAAGACTTAAGAAGAAAAGGCTTTTCTTGTATTATAGTTTGAGGGGCTCTGTTGCTCCTTGTTTCCTGGCCTTGACTATACTGAGTGGACATATCTGTCTGTCTGTCTGGCCCCCCCCCCTCCCCTTCTCTCTCTTTCCTTCTTCTCCTCTCCCTTCTTTCCCTTTTAGCTTAGGACTTCTGTTGCTGGGATAAAATACTGTGATGTAGAGAGACCCAAGACACTTGCTGCTTCCAAACTTCAGTCTGAGCATGCAGCTGTTTTCTGTTTGAGTTACATAGCATATTCACCTGTCTTAGTTAGGTTTCTATGCTGTGGTAAACACCATGACCAAAGACAACCTACAGGCCACACTCCATCACTGAGGTAAGTCAAGGCAAGAACTCAAGGCAGGGACCTGCAGTGAGGTACTGAAGCAGAAGCCATGGAAAAATGCATGTCACTGGCTTGTTCCCCGTGACGTTTCTCAGCCCGCTTTCTTATACCATCTAGGACCACGAGCCTAGGACTGACACCACCCCCAGTAAGCTGAGCTCCCCCATCAAGACAGTGCTGGCCACACTTGTCTAGAGCACAGTCTTATAAAGCAACGGTTCTCAACCTTCCTAATGCTTCCACCCTTTAACACTGCTCCTCATGCTGTGGTGACCCCCAACCATAAAATTATTTTCGTTGTTACCTCATAACTGTAGTTCTGCTACTATTGTGAATTGTAATTTAAATATCTGTGTTTTCCAATGGTCTTAAGCAAAACCTGTGAAAGGGTCATTCGACCACCAAGGGGGCCATGGCCCACACATTAAGATCTGCTGTTAGAGAGGTATTTTCTCCTTTAAGATGCTTTCTTCCCAGATATGCCTAAGTTTGTGCCTAGTTGGCAAAAACCAACCTGCACAATTGACACCTTGTCATCTTGACACACAAAAATGACACTTATCAAACCACTTATTGGCTTTTTTGCTTATCCCCAAGATCTCATTATTAATATCACAATATAAACATACTATAACTTTAAAAGTCCCACAATTTTTTAAACGTTTTGATATTTTTAAAAGCCCAGGCTTTCTTTGAAAACCAAACATCTCTTTAAAAGTTTAAAGTCTCTCAACTATGAACTTCTGTTTTTTTTTTTGTTTTGTTTTGTTTTTTAAAGTTCCTTGCTTTCTAGCTCCAAGGGAAGAATCCGGGCACAGTTGCATTCAAATTGAAGCAAAGCCAACAGTAAAAAGCTCAGTGTCAGAGTTCTGGGACTCATGATCTTCTGGGCTCCAAAGGCCTTGAGCAGTTCCACTTCTCTGACTCTGCAGAGCACACAAAACACATCTCACAGACTTAGGCTGGTTCCATTCCACAGCCGCTGTTGTCTTTGGTGGTAATCCTATAGTACTGCCATCTCAAGATGTTGGGTCTCCTGGGCTCTCTTCATGAACTCCAAACCTTGCTACATGATACCAAGCCTCAGCTTCTCTCCATGTCCCCTTCAATCTGGGAGTTTGCCAACTTAAAGTGAGATGGCCCATTCACAAATGGCCTCTCCTGACGTCTCACAGTGTTAAGACTCATTTGTTCTCCATGACCCCTTCGTGCCTTCAAAACCAGTAGCGCCTGGGAATCCCGTAGAAACACATCACGGAAGATTTGACCTCAGTGATTCTGGGCACTTCATAAGCACAGCCGGTTCTTCGGCCCTAACCAACCAGTATTGATTGTGCCAGTGAAGCAAATGTTTCACTGTAGCGGTTCTTGTTAATCATAACTGATTCTTCAGTCCCAGTTGATGAGAACCATAGATTCTTAATTCAAAATATAAAAATAATAATTCAAAAAGAGTCTTTGAGGGACTCTCAAACTTCCTCTTGAAAATTCACAAGTCGCGCCTACACTGTCTGTAAATGCTTTCAGCTTTATTGCATGTTCCCACAGCAGTTCATTAAGCTCTGAACATGCAATGCCTTTTCTAGCCCAAAGTTCTCCCACAATCCTCTCCAAAACAGCATGGTGTCAGGTGTGTCACAGCATATCCCATGAACCTGGTACCAATTCAGTCTTAGTTAGGGTTTCTATAGCTGTGATAAAACACCACGACCAAAAGCAGCCTGGGGAGGAAACACTATTTCATCTTACAACTCTCAGATCAAGCTCCATCACTGAGGGAAGTCAGAGCAGAAAGCTTCAGGGAGGAGCTGATGCAGAGGCCTTGGAGGAACGCTGCTTACTGACTTGCTCAGCCCGCTTTCTTATACCTCCAGGACCATGTGCCCGGGACTGTCAACACTCCCTGTGGACTGGGCCTCCCACATCAATCCTTAGTTAAGGAAAGGACAAATAGACTTGCCTACAGGCCAATCTTAGGGAGGTATTTTCCCAATTATGATTTCTCCCTTCCAGGCCAGGCATGTTGGTGCATGCCTTTAATCCCAGCACTTGGGAGGCAGAGGCAGAGGCAGGTGAATCTCAGTGAGTTTGAGGCCAGCTTGATCTACAAGGGAAGTTCCAGGACAGCCAGGAGACCTTGTTACAAACAAACAAACAAACAAACATTTCCTCTTCCCAGATATGTCTATGTTTGTGTCCAATCGACAAAGCCAGCAGCACAGCTACCCCCTCTCCACTCCTCTGCTTCCTTTCCTCCAATCTCCTTTTAAAATCCTTGACACTTTCATACATCTACGCTCGTATATATCCTGACTGTATTCACTCCTTTCACCCCTTCACATCCTCCTCCCTCTCCCACTGAATCCCTCCTTCCCAACAAGCCCCCTCCCACTTACTTTCATGTCTTTTTGCATGGGTGTGATTCACTGAGTCTAGTTAGGTTGCTTGCTGAGCAATGGTGGGGTTATTTACAGCAAAGCATGGAGGACTCTCCCCCAGGCAGCCGTCACCTGCCAGCAGCTCCATTCTTGTGTCTCATTGTGGATACTAAATGGATGCAGAGTTGTGCATCTTTGCAGTCATTTCTGGTTACAGAATGAGAAAAAGCTTCCAAGATCCAACAGTTCAAACCGCTCATTGTGCAAATTTTGAAACTGAGGTCCAGAAACTGGGCATGCCAGTGGCAACCTGGTCATATCATTAGTCCTGGAAAAGAACACACTAGAACGTCTCATTGGATTGGACATAGCTGTCCCTCAGCCCCGGGGCCCAAACCTCACCTTCCCAAATTGACAGTGTTTATGTGGTGAACAATTTTCTGACATTTGGTTCTGTCAGGACTAATTTTAGCATTTCTAAAGCTTGGTGAAAATACAGCCTCATTACTCCGGTGTCAGTGCGTAGTTTATTATTCGTATATTCTGAGGTTTATCATTTTAGTCATGTTTAACACGGCTGCACCAGGCATGCTCTATTAAATCCTGCTTCTTTTACATTCCTGTCCGGAATTATTTATTCGGAACAATTTCCACCCTATCAAAAGACATAGCTAATGCTGTGTTTTAATGTGTTATTTACACACAAAATAACCTATTTACAACTCAGTGTGCACCAGAGGGAGAATGGATGGGCCCGTTCCCTGTGTTCTGTTCTGTCGGGCTTTAACAATCTGGAAAGCTAATAGAACAATTTATCATTTGTGGAGAGGGGGTCAGATAATTTACTTTAGGCTGTGCCCAGGTCCCACTGCCTCTGATCTGGGGAACATTTGGAGGATAATGAAGTTGAGCCTGGCATCTAAATGGGTGCAAGGGTGCCCCAGGTGGCTTGCATGTGTTTGCAGGGCATGACCTGGATGTGGTGATGGGGTGACCCTGCTTCCACCCTCTAAGAGGTTTCTCATTGGAGGTGATTTCCAGGGCATGGTGAAGAATGCCATAAGGGGTGCTGGGGTGGTTCTCAGTGGGAGGGGCAGTATCTGGGCTGGGTGTCCCTAGCTGGAAAGAAAGAAGGACAGTCCAGCAGGGCAACTACTTGAGAGCTTGGGGACTTGACGGTAGCCAACAGACTCACATAACTCGGTAATGGGGATGAGACCTAGAGGTCAAGCCCTAAACTAGTTTAGTATATAGTCCTCGATTGTCTTTATTTATTTAATTTATATTATGTCTTCTTTCATTTATTTTATTCTGTGTGTGGTACATGTACATGTGTGTGTGTGTGTGAGTGTTTGTATGTGTGTGGTATTGGTGTATACATATGGTGAGCATACATTTGTGTGGTGACTGTGTGTTTGTGCATGTATGTATATGTGTGTACATGCTTGCATGTGCTCATGTGTTTGTGTATCTGCACTTACAGGTCTTTGTGTGCATGTGTGTAGAGGGGGTGCACACGCTTATGGAAGCCAGAGGTTGACGCTAGGTTGCTTTTCACTTTAGTTCTGTGAGACTTGTTTTCTCATTGAATTTGGAGCTCACTAACTCAGCAAGGCTAGCTGACCATCCAGCCCCAGGAATCTTCCTGTTTTGTGCTGGGATTACAGGCATATGCATGCTGCTGTGCCTAGCTTTTATACGGATGCTGAGCATAGAACATGGGTCCTCATGCTTGTGGGACAGCACTTCCTGCTGCTCCTTCTCTCCAGCCCATGGTTGCTCTTTGAATGGACACTGATGGATGAGTGGAAAAAACAGTCCATCACTGCCTATACCTGAGGATTAAGGAGGAAGAGAGGAAGGAATCCAGGAAGCAGAACCCCTGGTCTCTGTCCCCAAGAACTTACTGTGTCCCCAAAGAAAGGCATGACTCTCCTTCGTCTGGCAGATGTGGACATTGCGCACTGCAGTGTGGCCTTGGAAAACAGCAAGAAGGATTAGGGGACACTGTCACCTGCTGTCTCCTACCCATGACCTCTTTGTTCAGTTTTCCCCTCTAGGAGGCCTGCACACTCAGACCAGTTTGAGGGTATGGGACCCCTGGGGAGATTAGTCTTGACTGTCAGCTTGACAGGATCTAGAGCCATCTAGGAGACAAATCTCTGGACATGTCTGCAAAAGAGTGTCTGTAGTGTTAGGTGAGGTGGGAGGGGCCACCCGAAGTGTGGGTCTCTCCATTTTGTGGGCTACAGTTCCTGAGCACCAGCATGCTTGTCTCTCCCTTCCTGCCTGTGGATGCAATGTGACTACCCACCTCACGCTCCTGCCACCCCACCTTCCCACCATGATGGGCTCTACCCTTGGGATGTAGGCCAAAGTATGCCGTCCCTCCCTCCCTTACATCACCCTTATTACTGAGTATTTATTTAGAGACACAAGGAAAGTGGAATTTATGAAGTGTGGCATGGATGTGCTTCCTGAGGGACAGCGGAGCTGGGGGCCTAGGTTTGAACCTTTTCCCTGACCTTCTACCTTGGGGATCTGCTGTCCTCATCTCAGACACAGCCATTTGTTACCTTGGAGGGCTGAGATTATAAATAAGGATATAAAGGGTCCAGGCATCCTCTGGCACCTGGCAGGGGTACTGTAGAGGGCACTTGCTGGTCTAGTGATTATTAATTCAAGAACAGTTTCCTCAGAGTAGCCTCTGTGTTCCTGATAAATATTTTGAGGGGGAGAATGAAGCTGAGTCTTCACTGTAAGTACCGGTTCACACATGACGTATGGTGACATGTAACCCCAGGAACAGCGTGGG
The DNA here is from genome assembly GCA_907164525.1 of Lophiomys imhausi. Classification (NCBI taxonomy): domain Eukaryota; kingdom Metazoa; phylum Chordata; class Mammalia; order Rodentia; family Muridae; genus Lophiomys; species Lophiomys imhausi. The sequence goes on from CAJQZJ010032114.1 coordinate 7,844,511, forward strand.
CAACAGTCCTGGGGTCTGAATGTGGTGCAGAGTGTCTGAGGCCAACGTGCCCAGGAAAGAATGCTAGCAAAAAAACGTTTTCCAGCCCTGTTGCAAGGGCTCTCTTTGCTCCTAACCATGGCATAAGCTTGTGTCTGAGGCTGTGTCTTGTGGCCCTTCCTGGATATGTCTTCCAGCTGGGGCCAGCTGGCCCTCTCTCCCTCCTCCTAGGCTATAGAGTCCTGTCCTAGGCTGCTGTCCTTGTCTGGTTTCCTGTGAACATGGCCCTCCTTGCTTATAGGTAATGAAGATTCTGTTGTGTTTGGGGGTGGGGGAGATGGGGAGGTCTAACCCTGGCAGTATATGTTCCTCTGCCACCTGACCCCTCCCCCCATTTCTGAGTCAACATTTGAGCGAAGCATGTCCAGCCCTTAACCTGTTGGGCCACAGGCACCCCAGAGTAGCTATAAATGTGATCCAACACTAAATTGTAACTTTAAGATATTATGAGGCTTTTTTTTCTTTATGAGTTTGCTTGTTGTGCTGTTTGAGCAGTATGAACTTTGTGGGTGACAGTAAAGTGGGCGCTTGAGATTTGAACTCAGGTCCTCATACGTATGCAGCTAGCACCTTTGCTGGAAGAGCCATTTTCCTAGCTTGCCCCTTTCCCTGTAGGACCTTTTAGAATGAAAGAGACTTCACATACCCTAGCCCTGGGACAAGCTTGATTTATAAGCAGTCACAGAAAATATACATGGGGAGATAGACATGCAACGTGGCCACTGTAAAGATAAGTAACGGCAGTTCCCAAGCCATTTAAACCCTTACCTTTGGGGTATGAAGGGGACTCTGCAGACAGTAAGTCTTTATCAAGAAATGTTTACTCATAAACGGACATCGAGAAGCCAGGGAAAGAAAAACATTCAGCCTTTTATGAAGCCACAGCAGCCTCTCTGTAGTGGGAGCTGCAAATCACCTGCCTACCATCCATCCATCCATCCATCCGGTCCCAAAGCTGGGGGTGGATCAAGAATTAAGCCCAGCTCACTACCCTCCAGACCGTGATGCGTTCTGCACCACTGTCTTCCCCTTCCTTTCCACCCATGCGTGGAGTGTGTTGTCCCATCTCTAGCTCAGCTGTCTGCTGTGACTCCCAGGTATCGGAATTCTTTGGTTCTGTGTGTCTCCAGTCTCTCACTTCAAGACTCCTCTTGTCCCTCCAACAGGATTTCTTTGTTGTTGTGTGTGTTTCACAGGTGTGTGAGGGTGCATGTGTGCAATCACACATTTAAAGCCAAGAGGTTGACACTGGATGTCTTCCTCAGTCTCTCTCCCTCCCACTGAACCTGGAGCTCACTCTTCACAGGTCCTCCTGTTTCCACCCTGCCAGGACTGGGATTCGGGTGAATGCCAGTGTGCCTGGATTTTTATGTGAGTGCTGGGCATCGAAGTCAGGTTTTCATGCTTGCTCGGCAGGACTTTTAACTGTGGAGCCATCTCCTTAGTCCCCCAAATGGCCCTCTTGTCACCCATGCACCTTTTCACAGCTTTCCCAAGTGTCTTTTGTTCCTCCGTTCCTGAGATAGTTGTCTAGACACCCTCTCCGTATTACTGAACTTGGTTTTGTGGGTGCAGACTTTACCCCTCCTCCCAGTGGGATGGCCACACTGGATGAAATCTCCTTTTCCTGCTTTTGACTATTAATTTGGCTGTTTTAACGGACTTCTCTCGGACAGGGGGCAAACCTGACTTCAAGGATAAGCTGGCGTCTGCAAAGACACTTGGAAGTGTGTCAGTCTCCCCACCCTGGGTCTCCCTAGCACCTCCCTGGGAGACTTCAGAGTACCTCCCAGTAGTTCCCCTAGAGCAGTGGTTCTCAACCTAGGGGGTCTCAACCCCTTTTGGGATGAAGAACCCATTCAGAGTGGTTGCCTAAGATCATCAGAAAACACAGATACTTACATTAGGGCTCATGACAATAGCAAAATTACAGTTCTAAAGTAGCAAGAGAAATCATGCTATGGCTGGGGGTCACCCACCACAATATGAAGAACTGTGTTAAAGGGTCTCAACACTAGGAAGGCTGAGAACCACTGCCCTAGAGCCTTTCCTGGTGTCCCAGTGCCTCCCTGGGGTCTCCTCACACCTCGTTGCTGTGGAAGCTTCCTATCACCCCATCCACACCGTATACCTGTAAGATGAGTCCATCACTCACCCAAATGACTCCTTGAAGTCCCTGGAACCAGTGGAATGGTCTGCCATCTTCTTCCTTTACATTTCACCAGCCATTCCCTGCCCAGAATGGCAGCCTTCCCCCTCTTTAGCTCACTCTCCCTCTACTGTGAGTCTCAGGGCTCTGTGTTCCCAGGGCTCTGTCCTGGGCCTGTTCTCTTTTTGGAAACCCTGCCACAGACCTTTGATACACACCTGTTCTTCCGGACCCCCAGGCCCTCTCACCTGTCTGACACCCCATTGCCCTTGGCCCAGATGGGATCATGGCTGGATCCTGAATGATTCATTTCCATCCTTCTAAGGGAGCAGGGCCACCGGTCAGTCACTCATCAGTCACTGTGGAGAACAAACTGAGTATTCCTGTGCTCTAGCCAGCCCCGGGTCCATCATAGTAGCCCTTCTCACCTCCTGTAGACTCGTCTTCTGATAGTTCGGATGCCTAATGTAGGAGAGTGAATGAGAGACGGGTTTTGATGGGGATCTTGTCCTGAATGCCTCTACTCCATCCCTCCTCCCTGCATGTCTCAGGTGTGCCTCCACCCTTCAGAACTACCTAAACCCCAGTGTCTGGCCTCTTATGGAGACATTTTGAGAAAAGCCAGAACTCCAAGGAACCCCAGATCCATCCTTCGGGGTGGAAATGTACTCCTGTAAGCTTAGGTTTATGTGTGTCAGTATTAGTCAGGGTTCTTTAAAGGAACATGTGGATAAAATGAGCAAATATATATGTGCTAGTTACATATAGGGTTTATATGACTTACAGGCAGTGGACCAACCATAGCTGTTTCCTGATGGAAAGGCCAAGGATCCATCAGTTGCTTAGTCCATGAGACTGGATGCCTCAGCAGTCCCAGTCTGGTGCTAGAGTCCTAGGGAAGTCCTTTGCCTTCTCCCCCTGGTGGTTCATTTCCAGCTGTTTTTGACCTTTTTGACACAGCTACTAGTCCTTTCTGATGTCCACCACCGACACCCTGGCTTCAAATCTCTGTTCCAAAAGGTGGTTCTACCCAACAGGGCCAATAACCACATCCAATTCCAACTCTGTTAGCTCCGCCCCTTCTAGGGAAGTCCTAGGGAGCTGCTGGTCTTCAGTCTACTTTGGAATTCTGAAGAAGTAGCTTCTCAGACCAGCAAAGGAATGACTCAGAAACAGGATAGACGAACTTGGCAGCGAGAGTGAGGGCAAGGAAGCAAAAAGCAAAAACTTTCTTCTTCCACATCCTTTTATGTGGGCTGCTGAATAGAAGGTGTGGCCCAGATTTAGGCTGGGTCCCTGACCTCAAATGATCTGGATTTAGGGTGGGTCTCCCATCTCCAGTAATCTGACCAAGGAAAATTCCTCATAGGTATGCCCAGCTGCCTGGGTTTTAGCTAATCTCAGATATCAGTTGACAACCAAAACTAGCTATCACAGAGCTGGAGACCCTGCCCTAGCAGTGACCAACTAAATCTGATTTGGGGACAATGGATAATTTAGGGAGTTTGGTTTTTCATCCGAGAAAGAGAGTCATTTCTGGCTCCCTGAGGAGCTAGAAAGAAGTGTGAAGGTGGCAGGGGTCTGTCTGGTATAGAGCCCAGGGGTACAGTGCGTCTGACCTCTCTTCTTACTGGGCCCAAAAGAGGTTCTGTTGCTACATTCAGTGAGCCAGATCTGCCCTGGCATCCTAACTGTTCAGGGTTGATGGCTGTAGGGCCTGCAACCCTCTTTTTCCTTCTCGAACCTACCTGACTGACACTCAATCCTGACCTTCTAACAGTCCTGGAAGGAATGGAGACATTGCAACGAGATACCTGTATCTTCTTTGGCTACTAGAACTATTGAAACAAGAGACCCCAAACAATTAGAATCCCCCTGCCTCCAGGGTTTCATGGTGGGAGAAGGAAAAGGCCAAGTGCCAGCCAGAGGAAGACCTTGTCTCCCAGGAAGAGATTTCACACCCAGTTCTGACAGTTTGTGCAAAGACTTTGCAGGAGAGCCTGGGGCTGAGGCAGAGAAGTGCTGGGCGGACCACACTGGGAGCAGGGCTCTTTATTTGGCCGTGGACATCTCTGGCCCTCTATTTAAACCTGAACCTCAAAACAAGACCCCAAAATGAACCTGAGAGATGTCACTGGACCTCTTTGTCCCTGTGTGGCCACAGTGAATAACTCCTTTTTCTGCTTTTCACCATTACTGGCTTGTTTAAGTGGCCTGCTGAGGACAGGTGGCAGAGCCTGGCTTGTTAGGGCTGCCAGAGCCCAGCCAATGTCCCCAACAGCCCTTGTAAGGAGCCTGCTCAGTCCTAGTAGATATGAGCTAAAAGGTCGCTCTGCCTTCCGTGTCTCCTGGTAGACACTCTGTCTCCTCCCAGTCCCTGGCTCCTTCCAGGCCAGATCCGATTTGTCAACTCTGCTTAATTCAGAAGGCGTTTGGATGTTTATGGGAAGCTGCTGGTTAGCATCTGCCAAGGCCACCCAGTTACTAAGTGCTTTAGTCAGGATTTGAACTTGAGTCTGCCTGGACCCTCTAAGGAATGCCTTCTTCCTTTATAGAAGCAGGTCGCCTTAGGAAGTAGGATACCTCTGGGGCCCGAAGGAAGAGGGCATTTGCCTGTGTGCTGGGGACACATGCAGCTTGGTTACTGCTGAGTGGGGTGCCCCGGGAAAAGCCTAGGACATTCATCTACTGTACAAGGCCCTTGAGGCATGGAGTTTAGAGCCCCAGGGTGCTTGTCTCTTTGTGTGTTTTAATTAATTAATTGGGAATGGTGCTGGTGCATGCATTGGCATGCCTGTAGTGGTCAGAGAACATTTTTCAGAGGTTGCTGCTCTCCTTCCACCATGTATGTGGGTCCTGGGATGAACTCAGGTTATTAGACTTGGTGGCAGATGCCTTTATCCACTGAGCCATCTTGCCACCTGTGTGCCTGCGTGGGTACGTTTGTACGCGCATGTGTGGGGGTGGGTGGGTGAGTGGGTTGCATGCTTGTGTGGCTAGCTGGCTGGCCTACCAGTGAACTCAGCAGGTATCCTCTGCCGTTCTTGGGTTTTTGTTTTTATGTGAGTGTGAAAATGGAATCCAGATCTTCGTGCTTTACCAGCTGATCTATCACCCCAGCCACTGTTTCGTTGTTTGAGATAAGGTCACTTATCTGCCTTGGCCTGCTTGAACTCAGTGTAGATTAGGCTGGACAAGACCAAGGCCTCCCCACCCAGAGAAATGCAACAAGGACTTTCAGAGTCCTAAGCACCACACTTAGAGAGACCTACTTCTGTGTGACTGGCAGGATGTTTTACTGTGGCTCATTGATATCTTGACCATCAGCGAGCTAGAAGGGAGCTTCTGCTGCCTCTGAACGCTAGGATTATAGGCATGTGCCCCAAACCTGACTCTAAGGTTCTATTGGTCTCTCGCCCCCCCTCGCCCTGAGGGTGTGCTTGGAGGCACTAAGCAGCCCCCAAGTTGGAAATTGCTTTTAGATCTGAGTGACCTTCAGGGGTTCTCCTTGAGAATTGGGAGGTGCTAGGGACAGGTTGTTTCACATTCTCTGTCTGCTCCCTTCTCCCTTTGTCATTTCATTGCCGCCAGTTGAACCCCAGGGGCAGGCGCAGAGAACCCCACGCTGTGACCTTTGCTCTCAATGCTAAGCAACCTGAGGTATTTGCCTGGGCCTTCATAGTGACTATATTCATTGTTGTTGGGGGAAAGTTTTTCCCCATCTCTACCTTTCCGTGAGCCTGTCAGCTGGGAAGAGAGACTGGGCAGCATAGGGACATGGCTTCGGTGTGGTAAGTGCTCTATGAGAGGTCTTTGATGGCTGCTGCTTCTCTCTCCTGAGGAAAAAGGGGCAGGGAAGTCTTCAGGAATAGCAGAGGCCTCTCTGAGCTGAGTCTTGAGGCTGAAGAGGAGTCTGTCTTAGTTAGGGTTTCCATTGCTGTGATAAAATGTCATGACCAAAAGCAACTTGGGAAGGAAAGGGTTTATTTCAGCTTTCCACTCTCAGCTCACACTCTATCTCTGAGGGAAGTCAGGGCAGCAACTGAAGTAGAGGCAGTGGAGGAACACTGCTTATTGGCTTGCTCTTCCTGGCTTGCTCAGTTTGCTTTCTTTTTTTTCTTATAAATACTTTATTTTTTTTTTTCTTCAAGTTACATCTCAGTCACAAACCCTTCCCTATTCCCCCTTCCTATCCCGCCCTTCCACCCTCTTCCCCCCAGAAGTTTCCCCTTTCAGTCCAACAGATGGTTCCTTCTCTTATAACAGTAAATACTATACAAAACAACAGATATAAATATGCCACATTTATGAGAGTTAAATGGCCCAGTATACCTTCCCAATGTCCAGTTTATACATATTTGGCCCCTGACTTTAACATTCTACTATCTAACCATCTCCATGAGTTTAAAGGTCTATATCTGACTCAACATTCATACTAACTTGCAACACACTTTTAAGAGTATCTTCTTAGATCTATAACACCCTCTTGATTCCTAAACAACTCAAAATTTAACTATGAGACTCTAGCTATCTATTCTTCAACCACCTCAGAGACCTGAGAGGGATAAATATATCTGCTTATATAGGAAGTGCAGGGCCTGCAGCTTCCAAAACTAAGAAATGACATACCAGTAACTGCCTGGACAGTTCCCATTTTCTCTCCATACATTCCTGCATCAGTCTTCAGCCTTTGGGTCCTGTTTCTCTGACAGACATTTGTTGTAGAGCAGGGATTATGAAGGACTTACCTACCCTGTCTTGGCAGAGCTAGGCTGCCGACTTCCCTGCTACCAAGTTTTGTCCTTTTTGGACAGCAGTCTGTCTGCAGTTGGAACAAGGGGTTTTTTCATGCCGAGAGATAGGCTTGCCACTAATTCAACCATCTTGCAGTGAAGGTTCTTCAATGCTTATCTTCTACTTGGAGTAGAATAGGGGGTGCTGTCAGGAGCTGATATGTCTCGATATTAAAATTAAGATTATAGTTGGTCAGTTTGCTTTCTTAAACACGCCAGGACCTCCCACTCAGGGATGACATCGCCCACCCACTGGGAGCTGGACCCTCACACATCAATCATTCATCAAGTAAATGCCCCACTGCTTTGCCTATAGCCAATCCTACAGAAGAATTTTCTTAATTGTGCTTCCCTCTTCTCAGATAACTCTAGCTTGTGTCAAGTTGACAAAAACCAAACCAAACCAAAACAAAACAAAACTAACCAGAACAGATTCATTAGACTGAAAAGTGGGGCATAGACTGTATGTGGGCATAGGCCGAGAGCTTGGAGCAGTGGAGGCTGTTGGTTGTTTTGCTGGAGTGGCAAAGAAAGGTCTAGGCTAGACCCCTTTAATCTTCTAAATTTGTCTTAGTTGGTTCTGAGTTCTCTTTGGCTCCTTTAGAATCCAGGCAACAGAGTGAGTGTGGATTTGGGTCAGTTCCTGTCCTCATCCCCAGACTGTGCATTGCCGGTTCAGCTGCATTTTGCAGTGAGCCATTCATTGGGGGCCCGTCAGGGAGACCGCGCACTCTCAGCCTGGTTGGCTGCCAAACTCCCTGGAAGCTGAGAGGGTTAAAACACCAAGCCAGCTGGTGAACATTAGTTCCCCTCTGCATCACGTCACTAGCTGATGGAGAGGCGGAGATCGAGCTGGTGGCCTGCGCCGCCGGAGGGAGCTGCCCTCGGCTCTCCTGGGGAAGCACATGTCCTGGTACCCAGCCTGCAACCCCAGGTAGGCTGGTCGTGGATGCATTGTCCTGAGGTAGATGTGGCATCACATGCTGTGTGTATATGTGTGTGTGTTTGTGAGTTGTGTGTGAGTGTGTATGTGTATGCGTGCTTCTCTTTGAAAGAGTTCTGTGCTGACCAGAACTTCATGGAAAAAGAAAGGGTGTGGGGGCCAGAGAAAACAGAGATGAAGAGAGTGGAGTGGCTCTCACCAGAGAGTGGGACAGTCTCCTCTAAGGTGGCACCCCATCCCCCTCTTCCCAGGGCATGCAAGTCCCTAGAGGCCAGGGAACAATTTGCTGAGGTGGCTTAAGTACATGTTTTCTCCATCTGTTTTTGTGACCAAGAGGCGTTTCAAAGGGGTTGCCATGTGCCGAGTCAGTAGCTAGTGTGTGGCCGCCCTGTGGTTTCAGATGGCTCGCCAAGACCAAGGCCTCCCCTCCCCAGAGAAATGCAACAAGGACTTTCAGGGTCCTAAGCACATGCTTATAGTGACCTGCCCCTGTGGAGCTGGCAGGATGTTTTATTGTGGTTCATTGATATCTTGGCCATCAGAGTGTGATGGGGACAGTGTTGTGGGGAGGATTTCTGAGGAAAGGTTACAAAAGTGCAGATGCTCAGGGAAGGTTTAATTGTCCCCTGGGCTTCATGGATGGAGTTAAGAACCGTGGCTTGGGATATATGTTTTCCTAGTTTCCTTGGAGGTCAGGACGGGGGTGGGGGGGTGGGGGGAATATCCAAATTAGGAACGGGCTTGTGGCTTAGCTGAGCCGAGTGTCTAGTGAGATCTCTGAGGTCTCAGGGACACTTCTGGTCGACAAGGAGGGGAGGGTGGAGGGTCTCACTCTGGGCAGGGCTGTCAACCAGTGTCTGATGTTTCATGTTTGAGTGTGCTTGCTGTAGGGGGTCTCCACACTTTCAGGACTCGATGCCTGGCCATTTTTCAGCCCCCTCTCCCCATTTTTCAACTCTTTGAGCCCAGGTTGTCCTGGAACTTACTGTGTAGTCAGGGATGACTTTGAACTTCTAACATTCATGTCTCCATCTCCTGAGTGCTGAGATTGTGGTCGTGGGCCACCAGGCTGTGTTTGTGATACTCGGGATCCAACCTATGGGAGAATGGAGCTCGTCCTCAAGCACACTAGGCAGGCAACTGAGCTTATCCCCAACCTTCACTTTTTCTAACTAATGGAGGAGTGGGGGGTGGGCTACTTAGAGACCTTAGGTCATCACATCGGGAACAAACTCTGCTTTGCCCCAGCCTGCCCTTTGTGAGGTTGTCTGAGATGACATTGACTCCCAGAAGCAAGTTCACTGTCCTTATTATAGACGGGAAAGCTGAGATGACCAGTCTGGCCCACCCAACTGGGTGGCACTGGTGTTGGAAGTCACATTGAACTTCACTATGCTCAGCCAGCCCTTTGCTTGGGCTGGACCACCTTCTGGCTGTACGATCAATGTTCATGAAAGCCTTTGATTCCACAGGGTCAGGTCACAGTGGCCTGGGCAGTGGCCTACCCTTCACAGGCATTTGCTGGGTCCCATGTCTCTGCCTTGGAGACAAGGCTTTGATGGCTAAGACCTGGGCAGTGAGCCAAGTTCATGTTCTCACTATGCCAGTGATGCCTGGACAAAAACATCAGTGTCCTGTCCCAAAGCAGGGTGAAGGGATTATTACAGGGGACAAACTGAGCTACTGGCAGTGGGACACTTCTAACAGTGCCACAAGGTCATGGTTACGGTGACTGTGATGGTCAATACCAGTTGTTAACAGGATCTGGAATCTCCCAGGAGACACACCTTTGGGCGTGTCTGAGGGCATCAGCTTAACTGATGTGCGAAGGCCTAGCCTGCATGGACTGGAGTCCTGGACTAAATAAAGCAAAGAAAGCTAGCTAGAGCAAGCATTCAACACTCCCTGCTCCTGACTGTGGATGCAGCGTGACCAGCTGCCTCACGCTCCTGCTGCCGTGCCCTCAGACTGTGAGCCAGAACAAACCCTTCCTCCTTCAGGCTGCTTTTGTCAGGTGTTTTCACTGCAGGATCCAGATCCAGTGGGTAAAAGCTGTCTCAGCCTCACTGTCCCTGGTGGCTTGCCACAGCAGCTGGTGCTCAGGGCGAGGTGCTCAGGGCAGCTTACCCGAGGGGTCTCAGTTGTGACAAAGGGCAAAAGGACAACTGGGACCTGTCAGAAAAGTGTTGGGAAAGGTTAACCCTGGGGCTTCTGTGGGAAGTTGCCTTCGTTAATACCAGGAGTTTCCCCTTCAGCCTTCAACAGACGCTCCTAAGGGCCGCGTCTTCAAACCACATGCTACCTGTCTTTTTGTCGGGGTGGTTAATCAGGCAGGGTGCTACTTGCCTGTAGTATTCGCACCCTCAGGGTAGAAGCAGGAGGCTCAGGAGTTTGAAGTCATCCTTGACTTCATAGTAAATTTGAGGCTAGCCTGGGCTACATGAGACTTTGTCTCTACAAGAACAGAAAAGTGTACAAATGTAAAAGCACAGGCTATCCTCATGGTGACCCTTCTTTCTGCCTTCCAAGGGTGAGCATCGTAAGCCACAGTACATTTCCTTCCTCTCTCCCACTTTATTACCCAATTTCCTCCCTCCCCTTCTGTCTACTTCCTTCCTCTCTCCTTAGTTACTTCCCTCTTCCCCTCCCTTCTTTGATCTCTCTATCCCAGGCTGCCCTTTCAAACCCCTCTGTAGTGGAGGAGCACCTTACATTCCTGATTCTCCTGCCTCCGTCATGTAGGTGCTGGGTTAGGTTCTTTTTTTTTTTTCTTTTTTTTCTATTCAGGGCTTACCTTTTCCAGAATAGCTCTGACATTGAAAACAAAAATACAAAAAAAAAAAAACCAAACCAGTTAACTCCCACACTGTTGGAATTTACAGTTTCAGTAGTGTTGTGAAGTCTGAAGGGCAGGTTTCCTGTCTTCAACCAGAATGCAGTCTGGCCTTCCTTCCTTCCCTAGTGGAAATGTCCTCAGCACGGCCCAGGTATGGTGGATCCCAGAAGTTCTCATCTGAGACAATGGGCAGTTACCAGGTGCAGAGTCCACGCTGACAGACAAGTCCAGGGTGGACGGCATCTAAAGATGAGCCCACTTAGCTCTGCTCCCTTATCTCACACCTAGAGCCAAACATGTAGGAAGGGCAGTGGCCACACACCACCTCTGGTCCTGGTCATAACAGACTCTGCAGGAATGCTCTCCCTTAGCTAAAATGGTTTACCTGAATTGCCTTTTAATTTCTGTCGTGGAAACTGCCCCCTGTGCTGCATCATATAGCAACCAACCTATAGCACTGCCAACCCTATAAATCCAGCTGCTCCGGTGGGGTGAAGGACCTGGAGTCAGGAAGAGGCAGGGAGAACCCCTGCTGGCATTTCGAGGGGCAGTGCCCAGCTACTTGACGGGCGGTGAGAGAGAGAGAATGAGGAGAGCAGATGCTGAAATCCACTTCGGTACTCCGATGACAAGAACTGAATGCATGCTGGCACATCCCTCTGATTGCCCACTTGTAGCAGTTTGGGGGACTATGAAAGCAGGTGGCCTAGGGACACTCACAGAATACCTGGCATGACTAGGTAGGGTTCAGAGTGATTGCTGGAGTCTCTTGTAGAGAACCCTGATTTCCTTGACTGTGGACTGAGAGAGGAGAGCTGCCCTGCAGTGGGGCTCAGAGGATGAGGCTAGATAGAGATACCTGTGGGATTCTAACAGCCTGGGACCACAGGGACGGTACAATTCATGCAGACTAAGCGGGGCTGCCCTTTCTGTGCCCACAGAAGGATTTCTGTATGTGGTGGCCCTTGGCCCCATTCCTATAAAACTAGGCACAGATCAAAATTGTTCATGCTTTATGAGCTGAAAGCAGTTTATTGGCCTGGGGATGTAGCTTCTTCGTTCCTATGGTGAGTTCCTCCTGCGAGCGTGAGGCCCTGGGTCCCATCACCAGCCCTGCGTAAACTGCGCATGACGATCTGTGCTTGTAATTCCAGGTGTCGGGAGAAGTTCAGGGTCATCCTTCCCTGCAGAGAGCTTGAGGTTGCCTAGACCACATGAGACCATTTCTCCAAAACAAGCAAACAAGCAAGCATACACAAAACAAAAAACTCCAACGAGCCCCCAATTTATTAATGGAGTTCTGTGGCAAGTTAGCTTTATTTGATAAATAAGAAAAAGACTTTTCTGATTTGTTGGCTCTGGAAGTCAGAGTGCCCATTACTTGCCAAGTTTACTTTGAAGTGTCTTCTTAAAACATACACAGATACACATATAATTAGTGTGTGTGTGAGTGTGAACATGGGTGTCTTGTGGCACCTATGTTTGCAGGTCACCAAATAATGTTTGGGTGTCAGTTTTCTCTCCTTCTGTCTTGTTGCAGTGGGTCCCTCTTCTTCTTGGCTGTGAACTCCAGGTTAGTTTGCCTGTGAGCTTCCACTCAATTCTTTGGTCTCTGCCTCTCATTTCTGGGTGGGGTTCTGGGAAATAGAATGTCTTTTCCCTGAACTGGGGGTGAGGAGGGAGGGTATCAGTAGCTCCTTGCCTTCCTTATCAGTTAGTTCCTCGGGTTCTTTCTGAGTGTGCTTAAGGCCCTGGGTCCATTCCCCAGCCTTGCGTGTGATGCGTGCCTGTAATTCCAGGTGTCAGGGGATCTGAATGTTACTAGTTCACGCCAACCTCTCCAGACAGAATCATCCATTTCAGGGTTTCCCAGCAGTATCTCATGGTCTCCAAAGTGTGTGGAGCCTCTGGCTCACTCAGGAGCTGTGCCCACCTCTCTAGGAACCCAATGGTCCTGCTGCCTGAAGCTCCTGGGCTCTGGGGTTCCACATGTGTACCATCAAGTCTAGTTCGTGCTGTGCTGGGTGAACAAGTCCAGGACACTGTGCACGTGAAGCAAGCATCCCCAGCCCTCCTGCAGTCATTTCTGATGACTTGTCTCCCTGTCCAGCTTGCTGCCTTCTGTCCCCAGGCCCTGCCAGCAGCAGTTGGATGTTTGGATAACTGGGCATAACTGGGCTGGTGATCACAGGGACCCTGCTTCCGCCTGTGTCTGGTGGCTGACAGATGTCTCTGCACGAGCCTGAGCTGCTTAGAGCCTTGCATGTCAGCTGTGGTCCAGCAGGGCCCCAGTGTGGGACAGGACACCAGGAGTGAGGAGCCCCCAAGCCCTCACTGCTGGACACACTGGAAGACTATCCAGTGATGACTCTTTGTTGCGATGGGGCAGGGCCTTGGGTGGCAGCCAGGTCCTGTCTGGAGATAGCTGGGTCGCTTGCAACACACATCTCACTGAGTGAGTCAGAGAGGAGAGAGGAGACCAGGATGGATTCTGGGAGGCTGCCAGCAGAGGAGAGCCATGGTGCTGTCTCCAGTGCTGCTTCACATTCATGGTCACAGTGAACTAAGCTTTCTTCCAGTCACACGGTGGGCCTTTCAGTCTAGTGTTCCGTGTTGCCTGTTTCGGGGTTTCCATCCACACCGTCTCTGTGCACCAGAGTCAGTATACACCTTCCAATGCCCTTGGCTATGGATGCAGAAGGCATGCCCCGATGCTGCAGACACTGCTCAGCTGGGCACACTTCCTCTTTGCTGGGCTGCCCTTGAGACAATTTCAAGAGACAATTGGATCTCTGGTTGGGACTTCAAAAAATGGGGTTCCTCTGCGTTCTTGTTCTCCAAATCAAGGACCTGTGATCTGAGTACTCCTGGTCACATAGCTAGGTGGTGGATATGGAGCCAGACCCATCATCAGCAAAACCCTTGCTTGCTTTGATCTGGCCACCCTGGGCAATGACCTGAGAAGTAGAAGCTCATTTCTTGGAGATGTTGTCCCAGGAATAACTGAAGGCCCATTGGGGGACCAACCCAAGTGTCCCCTGAATGGTGAGTGGGTGCGCCAAGTGCAGTCTGTAGATCGGGTTTTGAAAAGGAAGGAAATCCTGGCTCGTGCTACAACCCCAAACCGTGGGGATATGGTGCTAAATGCAACAAGCCAGTTTCAAAGAGATCTTAACTAACGGCTGAGACATCTCTCCAGGTCCAAGAGCGATTCTTGGAACAGTTCCTTGCGCTTGCCCAATAGTAGTCATACTATTCAGAGAGGAAGAAAGTAAACTGGTGATTGCCAGAGGCTGCAGACAGGAAAGGATTGGTACTTACTGGTTAACGCTAGTGTAGAAGCTCAGCTCGGTGCGGGGGACTGCACCACCAAAGAGAGTTCTGGAGGTGGTGCTGAGGTCACACAAGAAAGGTGATAGATATAATGCCACTGTGCTGGCTTATGGGTAGCTCTATGGGGGCTAGCATATTCAAGATGGCTCAGGAAACATTGCCACCAAACCTGGCAATTTGAGTGTGATCTCTGGGACCCACATGATGGAAGATGAGAACACAAAAGTTGTCCTCTGTCCCCCACATGTGCTCAATTGCATGGATGCCTCCCACCCCCAGTGAGTAAGTAAATAAAAGTTAAACAATTTTTTTAAAAAAATATTACAGGACTGGAGAGATGGCTCAGTGGTTAAGAGCACTGTCTGCTCTTCCAAAGGTCCTGAGTTCAATTCCCAGCAACCACATGGTGGCTCACAACCATCTATAATGTGAAAGGATGCCCTCTTCTGGAAAGCAGGTGTACATGTGGACAGACACCCATATACATAAAAAATAAACAAATCTTTTAAAAAAGGGATTACAATGGGAAATTTTAAGTTTTGTGTATATTGCTAGCATTTTTTTTGAGACAGAGTCTCATATAACCCAGGCTGACCTCCAAGAAATTAGGAAGCCAAAGGTGACCTTGAACTGCTGATCCTCCCATCTCTGCTTCCCAAGTGTTGCCAGGGTCGTGTGCTGCTGGGGCTAGAACCTAGAGCCTCGGGCATGCTAGGTAAGCACTCTGCCAACTGAGCTTCAGCCCCAGTCCTCTTAACACAATTTTTTAAAAAATGAAATAGTTTAAAAGAATCTGTATGAGGTTGGTTCAAAGACTTGGGGGTCACACGGGGATGGAAGGTCTCAACGCTTTAAAAAAAAATCCACACGTTGAGAACTTCCATCCCCGTGTGACCCCCATCTTGTTTTATTTGTGAGGAAGGCCTGCTGGGCTTGGGAGCCCTGGGTCAGCTGGCTGTTCTGAGGAAACCCTGCTGTTGTTGGAGGTGGATGACTGAAGCTGGCTTCTGGTAGGAGTCCCTTCTCCCTTGCCTGGAAACTTCTCTAGCATTTGAGCTGTCAACCCAGAGAGATGCTAAAACACTTAAGGATTAGAAACACAGCGGCTTTAGACATTTAAGTGATTCCTTTTTGCATTTGTGAGGGGAACTGGGATCCCACACCAGGCAGTGGGCTGAGGGGGTTTCTGGAAGCAGCAGTTAAAGTTGAGCTCCCTCTTCTCTGCCCTTCCTTGCTGCTGCTGCTACTGCTGTGGGTACAGGTCTCAGGGCCGTTAAGCCTTCCCCAGACCTGTTTCTTTACCCTGCCTTGTGTCTCCCCCAGGCCTGGGGCCTGAAAAGAAATGCAAGTTAAATTCTGATTCACCACAGGCCAACCCACACAGAGAGCACTCGCTGGTGATATTAGCCATGATCAATCATGGAAGAGTGCTTCTAAACAAAACATGGACTAAACAGAAGCAAGAATGTATTTAGTCAGATGCTATCATTTACTGAATCATGCCATTTTTTCCCTCTCAAATTACATTTTTATTCAGTTGTGGAGGGTGGTCGCACGCCCCACTGTGTGTGTGGAGTCCTTTCTCTCCCTCCACTCTGTGGGTTCTGGGGCTAGAACACAAGCCATCAGGGTTGGCAGCAAGTGCTCTTCCCCCTGAGCCACCTTGCTGGTCCCACTCCATGTCTCTTGCTGTCAAAAGAGATTCTAAGTCGATGCTCTCTATGACCACCGGCTTCCTTAAATGATTGTCCATAGTCAGGGTCCCTTACAACTAACTGCTCCAAAATGTCTCCCTCGATCACCAGGCTGGGCTGCCACACAATCTATGTGCTTTCATACTCTCACTCCACACCACATGGAGACACACAGCCTTAACATACACGTTCTCACACACATACTTGTCACACACACAATCTACAGGCATACGTTCCACATGCTTAGCCCAAACACATGTGCATGTGTACCCCACACGTGCGTTCGTGCATACTCATGTACACAGTCATCAACTACTACTGTATACATCCACTCCCTGAATCCTTCACACACATTGGTAGTCACATATGCATACACATGTGTATATCCTTGCCATACACATCCATCCATACATGTGCACCCACACCTATATACAATACTCACACATTGGAACACTCTGCATGCACACAGCCCTTATGTCCCTCACACATTTAACCCACATGCACACATGTGTCCACAGAGCTCAGCAGAGAGAACCATTTATGGTGGTTGCCAGATCAAAGGTACCCAGCTTCCATGGAGTTCATTACAGTGGCTCATGCAGAGCCGCCTCCTCTGCCTATAAGCTGTGCCTCTGTGAGCCATCTTTGCCCCAGCTTGTGTTCAGGAGTGTATTAGGCACTTTACTCAATGCTGTGACAAACACCTGACAAAGCAACTTGAGGAAGAGTTTCTTTTGGCTCACAGTTTCAGGGTGCAGTCCGTAATGGCAGGGAAGGCATGGCGGCAGGGACTTGAAGCAGCCAGTCACGTTGCAGCCATGGTCAGAGAGAGATGAGTGCTGGAGGTCAGCTTCTTTTCTTCTTGTTATGTAGTTTAGGACCCAGCCCATAAAATAGCGCTGTCCACAGCAGGGTGGTCTTTCCACTTCAGTCAGCCCAGTTGAGACACTCCCTCACAGACAAGGAAGTTTGTCCCCTAGATGACTGAAGACCCTGTTGGGCTGTCAGTCAGTGTTAACCATTACAGCCTGCTAGGTTCTCCTAGACTCTTATTTATAAGATGCACACCAGTGGCCGCCCAGGAGGTTCTTACCCTCATCACTATCCCATAGTGGGGTTCCTCTCCCCTTTCCCAAGTACCTGCTAGTTAGGGAAGTGGAGGCAGGCTTGGTAGAAGACGCTAGGCCTCCAGGGTGGTGTAGGGAGGCTGTATGAGCCTGAATTCCCGCAAGCACTCCAGGCCTTTTGTTTCTGTGGCTTCTACTTCTGGTTCACCAAGATCATGTCTTAGGGCCTTTGGGCTGCCCAGAGGTCACTGTGGGGTGACTTCTGTGAACCTGACTGCAGGTTTTGCAGCAGGACTGCACCCCTGTTAGCTGGCACTGTGGGCCCCATATAGGTCTTGAGGGTGCTGTGTCTCTGGGTATATGGGGAAGATATAAGTGGTTGTGTGTATATGAGGACTCGTGTGTGGAGGAGCTTCGTGTGACAGCCTCGATTGTTCTGTGTGTTCTGTTTGCTGCTGAGTAGGTTGTAGATGAGCCGTGGTGAGTGGAAGACTTTCTACTTACACATCGGTCCTCAGGTGTAAGCCTGTCTCCTGCTCCTAGTCCTAGCATCTGCTGCCCAGGCTGAACACCACATTGCAGTGCTACTGTTGGAAGTATCCTGTGTTCCTCCTCATCTCCTTGATTATTAAAACAGATCAGCTCCTTCTATCCTCAGAAGGGTCCTATCTCCTCCCCGCCTTCTGCAGTCTTTGAGGCCCAGCAGCCACAGGCTCCCAGCAGGAGCCATCCCAGGGCCTCCACTTAGGAGCCCTCAACCCAGGGTGGGGAGGAATGAGGATAAGCTAAGGGCCCCCTGTTACATGTAGCTAGATGGATACAAGCACAGATGTGCCCAGGTGTATGCCAAATTCTGAGTGTATCTGTAGGTGGGGTGCAGGGTTCTGAGAACATGGTCCTCATAGCAGTGGCCCTCAGGTGCCCAAGAGAGAGACTAAGCTCAAGGCAGTGGTAATAGGGGATGTTTCTTGGAGACTCTGTCAGCAAGCACTTAGTGTGATGAAGGGGGCTGGAGAGATGGCTCAGTGGCTAAGAACATTGCTGCTCATCCTGAGGATTCATGTTCAATTCCCAGTGTACAGATATATATATATATATATATATATATATATATATATATATATATATAAAACTCCAGTTCCAGGGGATCTGACATCTTCTTCTACCCTCTATGGGTACCAGGCACACATATGGTGTGTAGACATAAATCCAGGAAAAACACCCACACACATAAAATAATAAATTTTTAAAAGATGAGGAAAGTTCAGAAGAAAAGAGATCAGACACCAAAGAAGGCAAGGAGCCCAGATGATCCAGCCTCGCAAGCTTCCTCAATAGTTGTTTCCTCAAAAATCTACAACCACAACAACTCAAAATTGCTAACTAAGATTGTTCAGCACCACAGAAGTTCTGCTCTAACCAGAACTTCAGTAAAGCCCTGAAGTTCAGTCTCTGACTACAAACTTCTTAGGACATTTAAGTAGCTGAGCACAAAAGGACTGAACATCAAATGATTCTATTAACATGCCTAAACATTTTTCTATTCTTATTTGGGCCCCAAACAGGTTTCCTACGTCCCAAATTAGCAGGAAGTAATTTTAAGAGAGCAACATCCTATCCCCAGAAGGCAGGGTGGGTGATCCCCCCCTTTGGTTATTTGATGGGTTGTAGATACTTCTTGTTATTTAGGGGGATTGGTTACAAGCTGTTAAATGGTCTTGTTAAATAGGTCTTGGAGGTTAGACCCAGGGACTTCTCTCTTTTTCTTTTCTGTATCCTTCTTTCTCTCCTATGTAGGGGAGGAAAAAATGGGATATAGACATAGTATAGGAATGATAAAGAAAAAGGGACAGATTATTGAATATACCCTTATATCGTTGTATATTGATACAAAATTAAGGTTAACTCTTTTTAAGGTATTGTACCTAGGTAACGGTTAAAAACAAAATGTGAAGTTTTGGCCTTTTGTTAGCAACTGTCATAAACTGTTTAGGATAACTAAGAAATGCAAACTAATAGTCATTCAAGCTTGTCATTTTGTTAGGTACTAGGGTAGTCTATCACAGACGTTTCCAAAGTTAATCAGAAATCAAGTTGCTAAGAGACAAGCAAAATTTGCTTATCAAAATATATGGCGATAGATAGGTGGTCTTCAAAAACCTCAAGAGATCTGTAGAATATGGCATTCAAAGATGTTTTCTTAACTTAAAATATTTTTGATATCGAGACATGACAGCTCCTGACAGCACCCACTATTCTACTCCAAGTAGATGATGAGCATTGAAGAATCTCCAATTGGAGATGGTTGCATTAGTGACAAGCTTGTCACTGGGCAAGAAAAAACCCTTGCTTAACTAGAGACAGACTGCTGTCCAAAAAGGACAAACTTAGAAGCTGGTAAGTCAACAGCCTAGCTCTGCCAAGACAGGGTAGGCAAGTCCTTCATAATTCCTGCTTTACAATTAATATCTGTCAGAGAAACGGGCCAAAGGCTGAAGATTGATGCTGTAATGTATGGAGAGAAAATGGGAACTGTCCAGGCAGCCACTGGTATGTCATTTCTTAGTTTTGGAAGCTGCTGGCCCTGCACTTCCTATAAAATCATATATATTTATCCCTCTCAGGTCTCTGAGGTGGTTGAAGAATAGATAGCTAGAGTCTCATAGTTAAATTTTGAGTTGTTTAGGAATCAAGAGGGTGTTCTGGATCTAAGAAGATGTTTTTAAGTTGGTGGTGCAAGTTAGAATGGAAGCTGAGTTGGATATAGAATTTTAAACTCATAGAGGTGGATGCATAGTAGAATGTTAAAGTCAGTTGTCAAATATCTATGGAGTGAACATTGGGAATGTATATTATGCCCTATAATTTTCATAATTGTGGCCTAATTATTCTTGTTGTTTTGTATTGTATTTTTTGTTATAAGAGAAAGAGCCATTTGTTGGTCTGAAAGGGGAAGTTGTTGGGGGAAAAGATATACCTTAAACTTAAAAAAAAAGGAAGTGAATGCGGGGGTTGTGAGGGGGAAGAGGGTGGGAGGGTGGGACCAGAAGAGGCAGTAGGGAGGGGATTTTGGATTGAGATGTAAGTTGTAGAAATAAAAAAATTAAAAATGCTTTAAAAAATATGAGAAAGATGATGTGGGTACACAGGCCATTGTAGGGGAACAGAGCAGGGCCCCCTTGTGTACAGTTTCTTCCCTTTTACCTGACTCCATCTTATTCTCTTTGCTCCCTCTTTTTCATTTTATTATTTATTATTTTATCATTGTGTTTGCTTTCTATATTTTATTGCTGGCTCTATTTCCTGTCTTTCCTTCTGTCTGTCTGCTTGTCTGTCTGTCCCTTCCCTCCTGTTGTTCTGTGCTCTCACTGGCCTATGGTTGCCTTGTGTGACTGTCCCTTTCACTCTGCTTTGGTGCCCCCGTCCATTTCTCTTTGTCCCTTGTCTTACTTCTGCCACCCTGTACTTCCAAATTTTTTCAACCTCCCTTCTCCCCAGTCTTTTGGTCCCTCTCCTTTTCTTTATGCCTCTTTCCCCTCCCTTTCTTTTTCTTTCTGCTCCTTCTCTCTCTCTGTCTCTCTGTCTCTCTGTCTCTCTGTCTCTCTGTCTCTCTCTCTCTCTCTCTCTCTCTCTCTCTCTCTCCCCTTCTGTTCCTCCATCCCTGTCTCTGTGTCCCTTTCTCTGTCTCTCTGAACCTTGAGGCCACACCATCTTGATGCCTGATGTTGAGCCCACCTTCCCCAAGGTACTAATATCCCAAAGTCTCAGCTGAACAGGTGGTGCTGAACAGGACATTGGCTAGCCTCCTCCCGTGGGGGGAAAAAAAAACTTCATTGCAAGAAGCCCAGTCTGTGGCGACTAGACCTCCCCGGAGACTGGCAGTGCCTGTGGTGTGGGGACAGGTGTCCCGGGACAGCCCAGTGCCCACAAGGGCGCTGACGTCAGGCCAGGAGACACCTGTGTTTTTCTGAGGGTAAAGCCACAGACATTTAAGTCAGAGAAGTCCGAGCCCAACCTGAGGTTTTCGGGTTCATTTTCTTGGTCAGTTAAATGCAGTCAGCCACCATCTCCCCAGGTTCTTTGCCCAAGGACTGAGCCACTAGAGGATGGAGAATATTCAGAAGTAAGTATGTGTGTTGGAGCATGTGCTTGCTGAGCAGGTACATTCTGGCCACAGTCTTCATGTTGTCTTAGGTGCCAGAGGCAGTCTTTGATGATTTAAGTATATGGAGGTGGGTATGTACAGGTAACATGGAAATCTCTCTCTCTCTCTCTCTCTCTCTCTCTCTCTCTCTCTCTGTGTGTGTGTGTGTGTGTGTGTGTGTGTGTGTGTGTGTGTGTGTGTGCAGGAGGGTGGGGCAGACATGCACATAGAAGCCAGAGACTGATGATATCAGGCATCTTCCTCCCTCACCTTCTATTTTATTCCTTTTAAAGATTTATTTATGTTTAGTTATATATCTGTGCACATGAGTGCAGGTGCCTGTGGAGGCCAGAAGAGGGTGTTGGATCCCCTGAATCTGGAGTTACTAGTGATTGTGAGCTGCACAATGTGGGTGCTGGGAATCAAGCTCCAGTCTCCGCCAGAAAGTAAGAACTTTAATGGCTGAGCCACCTCTTTACCCCTCTACCTTGGTATCTTTTTTTTTTTTTTGAGATAGCATCTCCTCACCAAAACTGGAACTCACTGTCTGAGCTAGGCTTGCTGGCCAGTGGGCTCCCAGTGTGCTCCTGTCTCTATCTCTCTGGTCCCAGGATAGTACTTGCATGTCTCTATGACCAACTTTTTATGTGGTATCTGGAGATGGAACTCAGATCCTGGCACTTGCAAGGCAAGCACTTCACTGACTGAGCCATCTCTCCAGGCCTTGAGTTTTTCATTCGTCAACAGTAAGCAGAGAAGTGGGAATGTGTGCCTCATTCGGAAGAGAAGAATTAGTGTGGCTTCATTCCCAGTCTGTGTCTGCCTGGTACAGGCAGTGTTGACATGTCTCTGGAGGACACTGGAGCTCACGGTTCTTGCACATGTTGTCTGTGAACCTTGAGAGTGTGTGAGTCTTGCGTTTGTGCCCTGGGCACCTCTGCCAAGTGGCAAGGCTGACATCAAGTACAGAAAATTAAATTTCCCTCTTGGATCCAGGATGATAGAAGGGGACAGGAAGAGGCAGGAGGGACGACATAGAGGCTGCTGGAGACTGGATGGCTGGGCAGGTCCTGTGGCCATGAGGGCTAGGCTGAGCCCCCCTCACGAAGCCTGAGGCTGGTGCTAGGGGCTGATGGGTGGTGAGTACTGAGTTCTTTACCATCATCCCTCCTGAAGGCAGCTGCATTCAACCTCCCCATATTCCCTGAAGAAGAGTGGATCTTCTGCTTTCAGCCAGTCCTGAGCTGCAGCTCTGCCTGGCTGCCCTTTTTTCTATTTCCTGTTCCCAATGTGAGGCTAGCTCTCCACTGGACAGGTGGAGGCATCTGAGGCTGCATGACTTTTCCCTCCACCTTGCTGACCTGTGGCCAGATCACTTTATCCCCCACCCCCTAGGCTGCTGAGTTCCTGGGGGGGGGGGGTTGTCGGACACATGGGCTGTATTTGATAAGCTGGGCTCAGGAGAGATGAATCCTGGGACTGTACTCACCCATTTTCTCTCTGTGATCCTCTCCAGTGAGGACCGTGTTAGTGACCACTTCTACAGCCCTTTTCTGTTGCCCTCCATTTGTTCTGGTTGGGAACTCTGAATGGGCTTTTTTCCCTGGGATAATGATGTGATGGTGTGTGCTCAGCCTTGAGGCAGATCAGGCAGCTGGGTTAGGAGCCCATGAGGTGGCTACCTGCCCTGTCTTCCCAGCCTGGATGGTATGGGGCTCTTCCTCTCCCAGCCTCACCCCAAAACCTCCAGAGCCTCCTTTCCCTTCCCCTTTGTCTCTCTGTCTGCATTGTCCCTATGAATTCCCCCCCCCATTTCTTCTTGTGCCTCCATGGCTAGGAGAAGGCTCTCTCTCCTGAAGTGGGGTTCCTAAGCTGTAGAGGCAGTGCGGCTGGAGGCCTGGCCCCTGGAGAAGACCTTAAGTGCTGTGACTCACCAGCGCCAGCTCTCTGCGTAATGCCAGGCTGGTTCTTCACAGACTGAGAGCCCCTCCCGCATCCACAGTCCCTCAGCTGTGTGTCCTTAGGCAGGTCACTGCACCTCTCCGTCACCTGTGTCCCCAGCTAGAGCAGCCAGAGTAACAGGTCTCTTTGTGGGGCTCATATGAGAGTGGATCAGAAGTCTCAACCCCTAACCTTGGGTGAGGAGACCCCTCATTATGCTGCTGTCTCTAGCTTCCCATGGACAATTCATCAGAGCAGCCACCTCCTTCTGTGGTAACCAACAGAGCTGAGGAGTGCCAAGAGTCCTGGGCCTAGAACATCCGTTCAGCACCCCAAACCTCCTTCCTGGCAGCTGGGACACAGGCAGGCCACTTAGGGACACTTGGCCTTTGGATTTAAGATTCTCTTTCATAAGAATCCGCAAACCAAAGTTTAAAATTCAATTGGAAGTCGATGCCAGGCCTTTCAAAGGCAGCTGAGGGCAGTTCTTAAACACCCAGGTAGCTAACTGTTTAGTGGATGTGGAGTGGATGGAGCTAGCCAGGCTGAAGTCGGAATGCAAAGCCGGCCAGTCTGACTCGGAATGTATCACCATCAATGTGTGTGCATTCATGTATGCCTTGGTGTGCACGCACACATGACCAGTGGACACTATTGGTGTCGGGTAGGCCTCACCAAAAAAGCTAGACTGACTGGCCAGTGAGCCCCAGGATTCTGTTCATCTTCACCTTCCCAATGCTGCGATTATGGCACACCACACCCATCTTTTGATGTGATTCTAACACAGGTTCACATGGCAGGCACTTGGCTGACTGTCATCTCTCCACCTCATGGGAAATTTCTTTTCCAGATATTTATTCAGTCTGTAGAACTTGAATCTGTGTATAAGGAACTCTGTAGACAGGGATGCTTCATCCACAGTTGGACTTGACTGGATATATTTAAATGTTTAATAGTTCAAGCACACAGAGAAAGACTGAGCTGAGTTTCTTGCATTGCTCTCCAGTGTTTGCTGTTGCATATATGGTTGCCATGGATGGAGTGCATCCTCCATGTCCACGGAGAAAGAGCTTCTGAGGATAGAAGGCTGTGAAATCGATTTTGTGCTTAGCAAATTTTGTGTGTGTGTGTTTGTAGTATGTGCATGTGTGTTTATGTTGTGCTTGTAGTATGTGTTTCTGTGTGTTTGTAGTATGTGGATGTATTTATGTATGTGTTTGTAGTATGTGCATGTGTTTCTGTGTGTGCTTGTAGTGTTTCTGTGTGTGCTTGTATGTATGTTTTGTGTGTGTGTGTGTTTATGTGTTTGTTTGTAATAAGTACATGTGTGTTTCTGTGTGTGCTTGTAGTATGTGCATGTTTATTTATGTGTGTGCTTGTAGTATGTTTCTCTGTGTGCTTGTAGTATGTGCATATGTGCATATGTGCTTGTGTGTGTTTGTAGTACGTGCATGTGTGTTTATGTATGTACTTGTCGTGTGTGCATGTATTTATGTGTATGTTTGTAGCATGTTTGTGTGTAAATATTTATGTGTGTGCACACTTCAGTGTGTGTATGTGCTTATGTGTGTAGGTTACAGGTTGATGCCAGGTGTCTTCTTCAATGGCTCCTGAACATTTTCATGTTTTTATTTTTTTGAGATGGGCTCTCACTGAACCCAGAATCCTCTGTGTCTCCTACCCCAGAGCTAGGATTACAGGTGTGAGCCACCACAGCCAGCTTTTTCTCTGAACTCGGGTCCTCATGCTTGTGTATCAAACACTTTACCAACAGAGCATCTCCCAATCCCAGTTAATATAGCATTTGAAAAGGCCAAATAAAAAGTATCCAGTACGTTACAAACAGTTGTAAAGCTTTGTCACACTTTCTTGCATTGTGTGAGTGCGTGTGTTTGTGTGTGCATATGTGTGTGTGTGAGAGAGAGAGAGAGAGAGAGAGAGAATGAGAGGGACCCTATGATGTAAAATGTACTTCTCTATTTGTGTCCATAAACATTTTAATATCCGAGGCCTGGCATGAGAGCAGAGTTGTTGTCTTGTCGACCCACACAGTGTAGAACTAGAACTGACTCCCACAAGTAGACTTCTGACCATGCCACATGATCCCTGGCTTGCGTATGCATGCACATACATCTCCCCCACCTCTCTCTGTCACACACACACACACACACACACACACACACACACACACATCACACTGGTCATCCAAAAAGAATTGCTGACTTGTCTAGTACTCACACCTTTCTACCTTTACTAGATGTTGTCAAATTGCTCTCCATCCAAAGCAGCTAGGCAAGTTTCTCATTTCCATGGTTGATTCATGATTTTGTTTTATGTTTTTGCCAATCTAATAAGCATGAGTGATCTTGCTTTAAGCTGTATCCTCCTCATTTGTGATGTGCTGGACATGTGTTTTCTTCTTCATTCATTTGCATGTTTGCCTCCTTTGCTCAGATTACTTTTCTGAAAAAAAAATGTTGTTTTAAAGAGATGCTAATCATCTCTCATTCAGATGCTTTCTAAATAATTCCCCTCTGTCTTTGGTTGGTCATGATCTTGGAGTATGGTTTGATTTGTTAGGGCAACAATTGTGTTACAATTTCTTAAATTTGTATTTATATTTGTGTGTGTATGTGTGTAAATGTGTGGTGTGCACATGTGTGTAGAAGCCAGAGGTTGGTTGACATTGGGTGTTTTCCTAAATTGATACTCACTTTTTTTTTTTTTTTTTTGAGGCAGGGTGTCTCCCTGGACCTGAAGTTTAATGATTTTACTACGCTCAGTTGGCCTGCAAGCTCAGGCATTCTTCTGCCTCTGTCTTCCCAGCACTGGGGTGGCAGACTTTGTTGCAGGGGATCCAAACGCAGGTCCATGTGCTTCTTCTTGAATGGTACACACTTTGCTGACTGAGCCACGCTCCAGTCCCTTGTAAATGACATATGTGTTTACAAGTCCTAGTTCCAAATTTCTCATTGCTGGCATTTAGCTAAGTTTTATGCCACCTGCTGGTCACCAACTAGGCTTCAGTTCGTTCCCATCAATTTCATAGATATTTGTTATACCACTTGTAAGTTAAAACCTTTTCTCTCTTTCCCATTTCCAAGTTTTATTTCCTTTTTGAATTTTCCTGTGTTCCCCAGATTAATACTGTCCAATAGAAATTGAATGTGTGCCATGTTTAACTAAAAATTTCTACCAACCATATTTAAAGAGATAGAAATAGGTCACATTAGTTTTAGTAATGTGAGGCCAGCAAGATGGCTCACTGGGTTGAGGCCACTTGTTGCCAAGTGCGATGACCTAAGTTTGATCCCCAGGGTCCACATGGTAGAAGGAGAGTTCTTTCAAAAATTCTGTCAGCGTGCACTTGCACGTGTGCACAGACACACACACACACACACACACACACACACACACACACACACACAGAGTGTATGTACAGATACACACAAGAAACATTCTTCTTTCAATTTGCAAATGTTTGTGTGTGTTAAGGATTATCTTCAGATAGATGTGTGTGTTGATAGGCTTATATATGGTAGGATTGGATTCCATATTTGCATATTCCCAGGATTACCCAGTCCTTGATGGTTGGTAAAATCCAAATGGTAAGTGTGCTTCAGCCTAGATCAGCTGGTTAGAGTTAGCTTTTCTTCCCTCCTCTTCTACCTTTTCTCCTCTCCCACTCCATTTCATCAATCTCTCCTTTTCCTGCCCCTTTTTGAGTGATTGGGGGTAAGACACACTTTCTAGTTCTTTTCGAGTTGTTTCCAGATCATTCCATCTCTCTCCAGGAGTACATCCACATCTTATTTTTTCCCCAACATTTATATATTTGTTTATTCAAGTTATATCTCATCATAGTTCCCTCCCTCCTACCCCTCCCGGTCCCACCCTCCTACCCTCTTCCTCCTCATCCTCCTATCTGCTTTTATTTTTTAATTTAAAGTGTATCTTTTTTACCCCCAACATCTCCCCTTTTTAGGTAAATTAAAGGCTCTTTTTCTTACAACAATAAATACAATACAAAGCAGTAAGAACAATTAGGCAACAATTATGAAAATTATAAGGTGTAGCATACATTCCCAATGTCCAGTCGATATGTATTTGGCAACTGATAATAATATTCTATTATTTATCTATCTCAATGAGTTTAAAGTTCTACACCTAACTCAGTTTCCATCCTAACTTGCATTACCAATCTAAAAACATCTTCTTAGACCTAGAACATCCTTTTAATTCCTAAACAACTTAAAGCTTAACTTGAGACTATCTGTAGAATGTGGTATTCAATGATGTTCTCTTAGTTTAAGAGTTTTTGATATTGAGACATGTCAGCTCCTGACAGCACCCCCCCCCCATTCTACTTCAAGTAGATGATGAGCATTGAAGAATCTCCATTTGGAGATGGCTGCATTAGTGACAAGCTTGTCACTGAGCAAGAGAAAGCTCTTGCTTCAACTGTAGACAGAATCCTGTCCAAAAAGGACAAAACTTGAAAGCAGGTCAGTCAATAGCCTAGCTCTGCCAAGACAGGGTAGGCAAGTCCTTCATAATTCCTGCTTTACAATTAATGTCTGTCAGAGACACTGGGCCAAAAGCCTGAAGATAGTTGCTCCAATGTTATAGAGAGAAATTGGGGACTGTTCAGGCTGCCAGTTGTCTGTCATTTCTTAGTTTTGGAAGCTGCTTGCTCTGCACTTCCTTTTTATTCAGATATATTTATTTATCCTCCTCAGGTCTCTGAGGTGGTTGAAGACACCTCTCATTTTTTTTTTATCAGCAATAGATTAGCAATGTCTGCATGTGTTGTTTCTCATATGCCTTTCTGCTTCTTGGTTGGTGTCTGTGTCTGTGTTTCTTAAGGTGCTAGGACCAGAACCTACACTTTTCTGAGCACTAAGCTAGCATTTAACTTGAGTTTTATAATCTGTAGTGTTTCGAGCCACTGAGCTATCTCCAGTTCATTTGAACGTCGTACAAGTCTTGAATCCCAAGTATTTGCCAACTATGACCATCTTCGAATCATGTCTCTCTCCTATTCTCTTGGCTCTCTCCTTCTGTAATATTCTCCTCCATCTTCATGCCTTCTTCTTTCATCTTTCTACTACCCATCACTCTTACCTTAGGCCCTTTTAATCCTTTTTTTAAGCTGACTCGATAGGCTTTTTCTGCTGTCTGCTGACTCTTGCCCATGAGTGTGTGTGCATGCACTTTGTAATTTAGGGTAATGAGTAGAGATTTAGCTGTAGCAAATTTCCTGGCCTGAACTTTCCTTCCAAAGTGGTCTTCTGGGTGCTTGCCAGGGTCTTTAAAAAAAAACCTACATTCATTTATTTACTTGTCTGTATATATGTGTGATGTGTTCATGTGCACGCATGCACGCACGCACGCATGCACACATCCACACATGCACACACATACTCACCATAGAGTGATAGAGGTCAGAGGGCAACTTGCAGGATTTCGTCCCTGGGGATCACACTCAGTCTTGGCAGCAAGTACCTTTACCCACTTAGCCATCTCAACAGCCCCGATTACCAGGTCTTTAGGAGCAACACGATGTTGGATCAGTTTTATATTCTTTCTGTGGCTTGGGGTTAAAAGTGGGGTGGGATGAGATTGTCAGTTTAACTCTCTACCCAGTGAGGCTCAAACCTGTGACTGCGAGCCTTCCAGAGGGACCTCACTAGCCTCCATTTCCCAAGGACAGGGAGAAACATCACAGCTTCCTTGGTATCCCTGTGCTACTGGTCACGGAAGAGCATCCGAACTTTTCATCCATAGTGCGGCCACTGGGGTTGTGCCCTGTCTTAAGGGTTTCTATTGCTGTGATAAACCCCATGACCAAAAGCCACTTGAGAAATAAAGGGTTTTTTTCTCACAATTCTCAAGTCACACTCTGTCCTTGAGGGAAGTCAGGGCAGGGAACTCAAGGCAGGAAATTGGAAGCAAGAACTGATAGAGAAGTCATAGAGGGGTGCTCCTTCCTGGCTTGCTCAGCCTGCTCGCTTACACAACCCAGGAGCACATGTCCAGAGGGGATACCATCCACGGTGGGTTGAGTTCCCCCACATATAACATTAACCAAGAAAATGCACTATAGACTGTCTACAGGAAATTTGATGAAGGCATTTTCTAATCAAGGTCCCATTTCCCAGATAATGCTTGCTTATGTCAAATTGACAATAACTGACCAGGACAGTGAAAGACCTTATTTCAAGGGTGGAAAGGGGTGGGGCAGGACACCCCATATCTCCTCTGGCCTTCACAGGTACGTGTGTGGGTGTGAACATCCACAGGCACACTTGCACCACCCCCACCCTCACTTCCACAACACTGGGGCTCATTGTGGCCCCTGAGCCACCAGCTCCAGCTCAGGGATCGCTGCTGACCCTGGGGCCCTCTGTTTAGGTGGCTGCTTTCCTCAGTAACCTTCATGCACGGCTAGGCAGGTGTTCCCACATCCTCTGTCTGGAAGGCTTTTAGTCTCCCCATGAGCGAGTAGCCACTCTTCTCTCTCCCAAGGTAGATTAAAGGTAGAGGACGAGAGAGAAAGAACCCCATATTTTGGGAAAGAGCTGTGATTATTATCCACTCCTAAGCAAAAGTCCTGTGAAGTGGTCTATTTTCCGAGGAGGAAATCCTCAGCCTCCACCTTCTCTTAAAGCCTGTGGCTCAGTTGCTCTCAGCCTACAGGATGGGGACTGAGGCTTTTACAGCCTAAAGAAAGGTGAAGGTTACCAGAGGCTGGCCCCTTCTCACTGCAGGGCTAGCCCATCCTGTGTCCTCCTTGCAGGTAACATGACCATCTTGTGGATAAACTGACACCTTTGCAAGGGCAGTCCCCACCCCCCACCTTCCTACTTAGTACAGAGGTTAAAGACACCCAAGTAGGCCTGCTGATGGTGCCTCTTCCTCCTCTTCTCTCTCTCAATATACATACATATACACGCATACATATGCACCCCATTTCATATATATAAAATCTCAGCCGGGCGGTGGTGGCGCACGCCTTTAATCCCAGCACTTGGGAGGCAGAGGCAGGCGGATCTTTGTGAGTTCGAGGCCAGCCTGGTCTACAAAGCGAGTCCAGGACAGCCAGAGATATTCAGAGAAACCCTGTCTCGAAAAACCAAAAAAAAAAAAAAAAAAATCTCTATCTCTGAGGTCTCCTGGTGTCCAAACTGATCCTATACACTCACTATGTAGATGAGGATGACCTTGAACTTCTGGTTCACCAACCTCTACCTCTGAGTGCTGACATTACAGGCCAGACCTGGTTATGCAGTGCCAGGAATGGAACCCAGGGCTTCACGCATGCTAGGCAACCACTCTACCAACTGGGCTCCATGTGATACTTGTCTTTATTTTTTAGAGACAGCATTTCACTTGCCACCTAGGTTGGGTGGGAACTCATGCACATTTCTTTCCAGACCCTCTTCCCTAGTTACTGTTGTAAGTGACCATGTTGGGCCCTGACTTCTTGCCTTTCTGGGATTTCTTTCTCCTCAGTAGGTCTGTACTGGAGGTCCGCTGTGTGCAAGCTCTGTCAGCCGTGGGCACTGTTTGAATCGTGTCTTTGGTGTGCCATATCTTAGGAGGTTAAAGGGAAACTAGTCTCCTTCAATATGGCCAGGGTGTGTGTGTGTGTGTGTGTGTGTGTGTGTGTGTGTGTAGGAGAGAGGACCATCCCCAGCACCCCACCCCAAATACAGAGTCAAACATCCGGTCAGGCATGATGCTGAAATTCGACTTGGGAGGAGTCCATGGCATATCCAGTCTGGACAGTGTGGGTAGGGGTATGTGTGTGTGTGTGTGTGTGTGTGTGTGTGTGTGTGTGTGTGTGTGT
>CAJQZJ010032114.1:7894952-7919492 GCA_907164525.1 Lophiomys imhausi
ACACACACACACACACACACACACACACACACACACACACACACACACACGAGGAGGGGGGGGGGGGAGAAGCGTAACTGGGTCCTAACCCTTCAGACTCCTTTCTTGTGGTTTTTCTTGTCCCTCTCTGTGACCCACTTGGAGACTGAAAACTCCTTTACTCTGATCATGGCTGCCTCTAACTCCCTGTGCCTTTCTCAGTGTCCCTCAGGACATCTATCTTGGATGAATAGAAAACTTGCTAGTGAATGTCTGGCGTGAGTCTAAGGTGGGGGGAAAGAGAGAGTTGCATGTGGGACGGCCAAACAAAGATTGATACCTGGTCCTGATGCCATCTGTGTGACCCGGGAACAAGCCCCTTGGCCTCCGAATCTCAGTGTCTTTATTTGTCACGAACAACATAGAAGCCCCTTCGTATGGTGCCGCCCCCTGGTAGATGCTCCTGTGGTACCTGTCACGCAATTGGTCAGTAGGTGATGCTTTCCCCTCCCTTCTGCTCACATCCCTTGGTGTGAAGGTGCATCAGGACCAATTTGTTTAGGTGGACCCGGCAGAGTCACACAATTCTTGCTGAGAACGAGGTCACCCAAGCCAGGACCAGGCGGGTGAACAGCAAAAAGCAGCATCTGGTTTCTAGCTCCCGTTCTCTCCTGGCTCACCCCGTGGGTCATTGGGCCCTGTGTCCCAGGGAAGGACAACATAAAAGACAAGCCACTGAGTTACAGGTAGGCAGCATGTCAGTGGCCTTGTTATGGCCCTGTTGGCTTGGGTTCTGTAACCTAGCGACCAGATAGGTAGTTTTCAACACGCAGGGCTTGTGAAGGTCAGCCCAGCACAAGGAGATACGATACCAGGAGGTGAGAGACAGCAGAGTGGACTCCCGGGAGGGTGCATGGTGCTGGGGCCACAGGCATTTAGTCAACTGAATTCCCACCGCCATCTCCCCGACTGCATTTATTACCTATTAAATAATTATCTCATTTGGAAAGTGTTTCTTAATCTAGGGCAGACTCCACCCCTGGGGCCAAGGTTTTGCAATGTGCTGTCTCCTGCCTGAGCCAACCAGGCTGTGGCAGGACCATGATTAGGACCTTGCCCTGGCCAAGGGCCTAATCCTAAACCAGGCCTTCTGGAAGCACCTCTGGGCTGGGCATGCCTCTCTGCACCTAAGAAATACTGGCTAAGAGACACATCACCAAGATTCCCCTCCCCTCCCCTCCTCTCTCCTCCCCTCCTTTCTCTTTTTCTCTCCCCTTCCCTACCCTCTCCTCCCTTCCTCTGCCCTCCCCTCCCCTCCTTTCTCTTTTTCTCTCCCCTTCCCTACCCTCTACTCCCTTCCCCTCCTTTCCCCTCCTCTCTCCTACCCTCTCCTTTCCTCCCCTCCCTTCTTCTCTCCTCTTTCCTCCCCTCCCCTCCTCTCCTTTGTGTTTTATGTAGCCTATGGTGGACTCCAAATGTAACCAAGGATGACCTTGAATTTCTGATTCTCCTGATTTTACTTTCCAAGTGCTGGGATTATATTTGTTAACAAAATATTCCCCCCAACCCCACCCCCATCCCTTTATTGTCTTACAGAGCCAAGGCTGGCTCCAAATTCTTTACTTAGCTAAGGATGAACTTCTGATCCTCCTTCCCCAAACTCTTATCCAAGCATGCATAATTATGCCTGGTTTATAAGATGCTGGGGATTGAACTTGGGACTTCATGAATCCCAGGCAGACACTCTACCAAATGAACTACATCCCAGCTCAGAACTTTGTGAAGGAAGTTTTCCAGTGCTCTGCTTCTGTCAGCATCTGCTCTTGTCTGGAACTTGAGCACAGGATTCCCCAAATACCCAAGGATGGATGAGAGACAGCAGGGGCTGAGGCTCCACCTTCAGCTCGGCCTGCTATGTCATTCCTGTCCTGAAATATCACTGGCATCCACTCTGGCTTTCTCCCTTGTAGAAAGGATTCCAGAACAAGGGAGCTGTGTTGAGTGAGCACAGCTCAGCTGTGCAGTGACCCCACCCATGAGTGAATCCCTTTCTGTCATTAGAAAGTTTTAGGAGGAGCTGATGAGCTGGCTTAGTAGGTAAAGGCACTTGTTGCCAAGCTCAAACACCTATATGAGAGTCTTAGGATCCATATGGTAGAAGGAAGGAACCGAAACCTGCAGGCTGTCCTCTGACCTCTGGTATCACTCCATGGGATTCACACCCCTTCCAAAAACTAAACAGAATAAAACTCCCTTTTGTAGAACACACATCTGTTATTTCAGCACTTGGGGGGGCTGAGACAGGAGAGGAGACGTGCTGTGAGTTTCGAGGGCAGACTGGGCTATATAGTGAGTTCCAGGTCAGCCAGGGCTCTGGAGTGAGACCTTGTCTTTAGAAAGGGCTGAGCCAGCCAGATGGGTCAGCAGGGAAAACACATGGAGCTCTTCAGCAAGCCTGATGGCCTGAGCTCTGTCCCCAGAACCACCTAAAGCTTAAAGAGGAAACTCCAGAGAGCTGCCCTCTGACCTCCACAGTCCCCATTGTGTGCCCCTCCCATCACACGGTGATCAAAGACAAAATTAAATTTAAAAGTAATTTTATATTTCTGGACTTTGTAGCACTCACCCAAACAGGACTGAACTCACAGAGATACTCTCTGCCCACCTTGTCTGCTCCTGGGGGGGGTCCATGGGGTCCCAGCACACCTAATGACCTAATGCAAGCAGGTCCTTTCATCTGCCTCTCCAGGACCCCCCTCTGTGTCACTGACACCTCTGAAAGATGCTCAGCCCAGGCCCCAAAGCTGCCTTGCACTCACGATGGCTGCCGGGATCCATTTCCGTAGCTGCAAGAGCCACGAGAGCAGTGGTTCTCAACATGTGGGTCGCAACCCGCATAAAAGTCACAAATCGGATAACCTGCAGACCAGATATTTACATTGCTATTCGTGACAGTAGCAACATTACAGTTATGAAGGAGCAAAGGAGTGATTTTATGGTGGGGGGGGGTGAGCTGTATTTAATACAATGTGAGGCGCTGTATAAAAGGGTCACCGAGTTAGGAAGGTTGAGAACCACTGCCCTAGAGAGTTGGCTCTCTATTGGCAGTAGCTAAGGTGACCTGAATACAGGGACCACTTCAGGAGAAATGGCTGGCTTGAAGGATAAGGGCAGAACGTCGTAGGACGCCCCTCCCTGTCCCACCCTGTCAGAAGAGCATCATTTCAGGCACCTGTTGGTTAAAGGTGCGTGAAGAACCTAGCAGTCTCTTGTTCACTCTGAAGAAGGCCCCTGGGTGAAAAAGCACTGTGCAAGCAGGGGGCTCATTATGGGGGCCCGCTCCTGGCTTCATTGTCAGTAAGGAGTTGTAGAAGGCCTAGGGCAGTGAGGGGCAGCCCAGACAGACTTACTAGGGTGAGGAATGAGTCTGGCTCAAACACCTGCTTCATTCCACTTCGCCTGTGCTGGGGTTAGCATACCTGCCCACAGGATTAAGAAATTCTGCTAACTTGCCATGGCTTTTTATGAACACCTGCATACAGCTGCGAGGGGGACGATGGACTAGATGAGAGAGTGGGTTGATGAGATTTAGGCCTGTTAAAGGGGCCCTTATCACAGTTGTCACTTATTGGGCAGTTACAGGGAAAGGGCTTATTTCAGCTTCTCTATCAGAGGAGCCACCTTATCCATTTACAAGAGTCCAGAAAGGTCAAGGGAAGAGCCTAAATTCCATCAATGGCTGTCTGTCCTCTTGCAGCTCTATACTAAACAAGCAGTCCAGTGCCTGTTGCCATAAGCCTGGAAGGCTCCTGGTGGCTCTGTGGAGGTGCCTGTTGTGACATTTCCCTTAGCCAGCACCCTTCCCTGGGTGTTGGTGAGCAGAAGATAGGAGGTCTTGAGGCGGTCTCTCTCGTGAGAAAGTCAGAGCACAACCTCTGGTGTCCATCTGAGATGGGGTCTCTTTTTCGTTGCTGTGTATGACAGCACAGTGGCCCGAGAGCCTCTGGGGGTTTCCCATCTTGCTATAGGAGCACTGGAAAACAGACATGCACGATCACATCTGGCTTTGTGGGTTCTGGGGATCCGAACTCAGGTCCTTACCCTTGCAGGGCAGCGCAAGCAATTTGCCCAGCCCCCTTTGCTCACTCTTTCAAACAAAAAGAAAATATTGAAGCAAGTCTACTCTGAGTTTGCCCCCCCCCCCCGGTGTTTGGAGGTAGTGGTTCCTTGGCTGTCACAGCAAGAATGGGTTCCTCAAAGCTGGGACCTTCCTCCTGTCTTCCTGACCTCTTCATGCCTGGGCCTGCTGAGCCCAGCCCCTTTGTTAAAACAGATGAAAAAGGTCTCTCTCCGCTGGACCTGCAGGCTATGGGCCACCCGCTGAGGAAAGGTGGCTTCCTGCCTGCTCAGTAAGCACTGGGCTTTGCACTTGCTGGCTCTTCTTCTGGATTCACTACCGCCAGACCAATGCGGACCTGCAAAGCCAAGCAGGGACGTATCTGCAGGCGCTGACTGCTCGGCAGATTTCAATGAAGAGGAGCCGCTTGTCATTTTTTATTAATGAGCAAACGCCTGATTCATTATACATCTGAGGGGTGAGACACCCCAAAGAGGGAGGAGGGACACAGAAGGCAGTCGCCAAGGAAGGGATGGCACTGTGTTCACGTGGTAGTCTTTAATTCCTCTTGCTTACCAGTGGAAACAAACAACCTGAAGAAGGGACCTGGGTTAGGCAGACATGGCTCGGGTGACCTACTGCAGGGGTGTACAACCTCTTGACATGGAGACACCAACCCTGTCATCTACAGAATTCGTATCTGAGAGCTGCACAATTGAGTTTAAAGAAAAAAAAATGTTCAGGGCTAGAGAAGAGGACTCAGTGCATAGAGGCCTACGTTCTGGTCCCCAGATCCACATGAAAAGCCAGCTGTGCTGCTGCAGGCCTATAAATCGAGAGTGAGAGGCTGGCCACCAGTCAAGCCAATTGGAGAGCTCCAGGTTCAGGGAGAGACACTATCTCTAAAAACAAGGTGGAGAAGTGACTGATAGAGGAGGACGCCTGAGAGCAAATTCTGGCCTCCACATGTACACACCCAGACACACAGACACACACTGACAGACACAAACACACACTCACACACACGATTCCAAGCATTCCTGTGTCCTTATCTGTATGCTATGCAGACTCCTGTGCACTGTTCTGCCCTTTCTGTATGTTCACCCTGAGCACTTAATACACAGATGAAATTGTGTATGTGGTGTGTGGGGGGGGGGGGCGGGGAGAGAGAGTTCTCTCCTACCACATGGGTCCTGGGGATTCAGCTCAGGTCATGAGGCTTGGCAACAAGTGCCTTTACCCATGATGCCACCTTGCTAGCCCAAGGAACTTGTTTTAACAGTCCAGTGGAGCAGAAAGCCAGCTCAGTTCAGAGAAGGTTGCTGTCCGGCCATGCCAGTGCCTTACTCAAGCTTCCAGCCTAGAAAGCCTGCTGTAAACTGTTTTCACTGTGAACTGTTTCGGCTCTTTAGTAACATGCAGGCACAGTTTCTCTCCTCTCTGATCCCACGTGGAGGGAGGCAGGGCACCCCCAACTCCTTGTCAGCACCAGTTGATGTTAAGCCTGGGGGAGTGGCCTGAGGCAGTCCTGTGGCTGCTGTCTGCTCTGCCTTTTTTCTGTTTTTTGTTTTTTAACCCTGAGAAAAATTGAGCCTTGGACTTTCAACTATGTTGAAAGCATCTGCTTTGTAGGATTCTGACATTTGAATGTTGACATACCAGATGATGCAGCTTGTAACTCGACCTTATTAAAAACAAGGGTCTCTTCCTGCCTTGGGCAGCAGACCATTAAGGACTCTGTGGGCCTGCTGATGGTTTTGAAGGAGCCTATGAGAGACTTGGAAGGAAAGGCTTGCACTGGGTTCCCTTCAGAGCAAGGTCTGGATATTTCTCCGCCATAACCTGATGTTCCAGTGCCCCCAGCCCACCTGGTTCTAGCTAGTGCCTGAGTCTGCTCTAACCGAGGACTGTCTCACCAGTCACTGCCTCCTTCCTGGGAGTGCCCTCCACTGACCCCTTTGGTCACATGGCCCATCATGGCCCCTGTTTTTACGACAGGCCATTTTGCACCTGGGCACAGCTTGAACAATGTCTAATTTATGGTGTTACATCCAAATTCTCAAGAGTGTCCTGCCTGCACAGTGACTGTATTATTCGTGTGACTATGACTATAACACTTACACATGTATGTGTGTTCCATTGTGCATGTACATGTGTGCATGTGGAGGTCAGAAAGCCATCTTAAGCTGTCGTCCTTCAGGGGTCATTTGCCTTGTTCTTTTTGCGGCAGGATCTCTCATTGGCTTGGAAAAGTAGGCTAGGCTGTCCACCCAGTGAGCCCCAGGGTCTGCCTGGGTCTTCCTCCCTGGAACTGTGTCTTAAGTAGGGTTTTTACTGTTGTGATAAAGCACATGACTGAAACTTAAGGAAGGAAGGGCTTATTTCATTTTATACTTCAAGGTAACAATCCATCATCTGGAGAAGTCTGGGCAGGAACCCAGAGACAGGGCTGAATGCAATGTTCCATGGAGGAATTCTGCTTCCTAGCTTGTTCTTCTTGGCTTGCTCAGCCTGCTTTCTTATAAAACCTAAGATCACCTGCCTAGGTTTGACACCATCCACAGTGAGTTGGGCCCTTCCATGTCAATCAATCATCAAGCAAGGAAATGCACCACAGGCTTACCCATAGGCCATCCTAGTGGGGACATTTCTCAATTGAGGTTCCCCTTCCTAGTAGCTGTAGCATGTGTGGAGTTGAGATCATAGGTATGTATCAGCATGCATGGTTTTTTTCATGTGTGTTCTTGGGTTCAAACTGAGGTCCTCAGACTGGCACACCATACACTTTCCTGACTGAGCCATGATGTCCCCAGCTCCCAGTATTGTATTTTCAAAGGTAAGCCCCAAAATGCAATCTGGCAGGAGCTCAGCCACGTTGCTGGTACCTGATTCCTGTGATCTAACCTGGAAACCTATCTGCACTGCACTGTCTTTACAGGATAAATGTCGTTGAGTTCTAAATCCTAGTTTATGTTGGACTTTGAGAAAACAGCTGTTTGTGAGTAGGAACAGGTGGAATTCTCAAAGTAAAATAAAGGGTCGAATGTGCCTGGTAATGGCCCAGATAAGGCAAGCATTAGAAGGCGGTGAGAGGGAGAGGCTGAGAAGGGGAGCCAAAGGAAGGTGTGGCCTGGGGGAAGATGGAGCCCAGTGATGGGTGGGCTGGCCTTCTTGTGGACTTCTGAGAATGAGGGAGGAAGCCAATTTGGCAGTGAAATGGCCTTCATATTTGGGGCTGCTGGAGAGGCAGGTAGACTTCAGCTGCAGCAGTTGCTCAGTGGGCTTTGGTGGCAGAAGAGAGGTTTCTAGATGTAGAAGATCCCACTGGGAGCCTGTGAGTGCGAGGATGCTGTTGGCTGCAGTGGTCCTCCTGTTTTGTTGCCGGACGTGTCTGCCAGTCCAAAGACAGCCAGCACAGAGTTGGCACTGTATGCATGGGCCTGACCTAGCTATAGACATTTTGAGGAAGCATCTTCCTCTCAACCGAGAGCCCTTGCTGTGGAACATTATTCACCAGATATTCATAAGATAGGGGTAGCCTAGCTTAGTTTTTAAAAATTACAATTATTTGTTATTCATGTGGTAGAGCACACATGCACACATGGTGGACCTGTGCAGGTCAGAGGACAAGTTGCAGGGGTCATTTCTCTCCTTCCATCATGTGGGTCCTGGAGGTGGAACTCAGGTCCTTAGGCTTAGTGGCTAGTACTCTCACCCTGAGCCATTTCAGTGGCCCTTTGCCATCCTGTAAAACCTCCTTCTGACCCTGATGTTTCTTAAGGACTGTTATCTACGTGTTATGGGGGAGGGTACACACAAGATGTTGGGAGTTGAAGGGAACGAGGGGTGGATGACAGGTAGCAGAATTAAATATAGTAAAATAAATTAGACTGTATAATTAAGTTAAGTACAAAAAATAATAAAAGCCACTGTGTTACAGTGGTGCCCAGACGTAAGGCAAGGCATAATGGGAAATTTTGTATATAATGCTGTGGAGGAGACGGCAGAATTTGAAGGAGTGGACAGTGTATTTCAGGACATCAGCAAAAGGCTTATGATGGCTGCTGCCACTGGGTTCTCTCCTGCTTTGTGCCAAGAATGGATTTTTTGTATGTTGCTGTTTTTCCTCCTGTATGACAATAGCCAAATGTCAAAATAGAACTCTGGGAAATACAGTAACAGCACACAAATGGTTTCTGGTGGCAGAAAGTCTAGATTTTCTGGCATTTGTAAACTTTTTGGGAGGAGGTCAGCATTAGACAAATGAATATATGTCCAAGAGGGACATACAAGGTAATCTTTTGTGGTCAGGAAGAAACTTTGGGGGCCTACATCAAGGCCCCGCAGCAAAATATGCAAGCCATTTCAGACAAGAGCAGCTGAGAGTTGTTACCAAGATAGAGCAGCAGCCGAGAGTTACCAGGTTATAAAAATAAACTACTGATACAAAAAGCATTTAATTCATTGAAAATATCTTTGTTACTCATTTAAAAATGCAATTTTTAGTTCTAGTCCATTTGAAAGCAACTATTGAAAACTGTGTAAGATTTAAGAACTTATAGTTTTGTTAGATATTAGTTTAGTTAATTTCAGATGTATGCTATATTTAATCTCTTGTATATGTTTTTTGAAGTTAAATAGTATATAGATTTTTAAAAATGACCAGTGTTTGTCTATTTAGATAGACAGACAGATGATAGATGGTTTTCAAAAATCTCAGAGAACTACAAAAAAATGTCATTTAAGATGTTTTAATAAAGGTTTTTCACATATAAGTTGGACTTCTGTTGACCATGCACCTTACGTGGAGCTAGGTTTCACTGGGGAAGATGCTGTGCAGATGGCTGCTAGGCCAGTCCACACCTGTGTGTGTGCACCTAGCCCCATTACTACATGCTCACTCCCAAGGGAAGGGACAGAGGCCTCCTGACCTGTGTCAGCCTCTGTCCCAGAAGGCCTCACTCTCCCTGTGAGGCCGAAGGGTTTGCTTCCCATCTCTTGTTTTCTTTCTGCGGCTCTGCCATGTCATTCCAGGCTGTACCACCCAAGAAGGGATCTGCTTTTTCATTTTGCTGAGCTGGGCGCTTTGGAGTTGAGGTTTTTGCGTAACGGACCAAGACGGACCCCTTTGACCCCTTTGCAACCCCACAGCCCCGCAGCAGTGTCTGGCTTGGCTGTCCCTCAACCTGATCTGGCCTGGAAGCCACTGTGAGTTTCTCATGTCACAGCTGCCACTGTGTGAGAGCCAGGAGCCCCTGCCCAGGCTTAGCGTTGAGTATTGCTCTAGGCCCTGTCTGTACAGCTCCTGCTGCGTCAGGGGTCTGAGCCCTCTCTGGATCCCAGATGTTCTCGTTTAGGATGCACAAAATGGTGATCAAGGAGGCTATTTCTAGCCTGAATCCTTTGCTTCAGGCAGCACTCCCTGGACCAGGCTGCAGATGTTCTTGGTGCTGAGCTTCTCTGCTCCTTATGAGAGATGGCCTCCCTTGCTCCGTGTGTGTGTGTGTGTGTGTGTGTGTGTGTGTGTGTGTGTGTATGCATGTGTGCGCATATATGTGTGTGCATGTATGTGTCCCTGTGTGTGTCTATGTGTGTGCATGTATGTGTCCCTGTGTGTGTCTGTGTATGTCTATGTGTGTCCCTATGTGTGTGTGTTATGTGTTACATGTAGATGTTCATGTGAATGTGTGCATGTGTGCATAGAAACAAGAGGTTAATTATCAAGTAACTTTCTCAGTTGCTTTCCACCATGTTCTTTTTGTTTGTTTGTTTGTTTGTTTGTTTGTTTTTAAGATAGGGTCTTTCACTTTCCTGGAACCCAGCAGTTTCAGTCAGCTGGCTGGCAAGGAGTCCCAGGGACCTGTCTCTACTTCCCTAGTGCTGAGATTACAAGACTGCCACCATGCCTGGCAGTTTTCTTTTAACTTGAGGTCTAGGACTCAGATTCAGTTCCTCGTGCTTTTAAGGCATGGCACTTTGCTGATGGAGCCACCTTCACAGAACCCTGGCTACTTTTGTGGTGTACAAAGGGCCCTGCTCACTCCTGCCCACTATGTAGGAAGTGTGCCTGTTTTATAGATTCCGGAGGAGTGTGTGGAAGAATACTCCACGTGGTAGGCTCAGGATCAGTCATCGTCAGAGGGTTTCAGGTGGGATTATGGACTGCGGGGTCTCTAAAGAAGGGTTGGACAGGACAGTATTGGTCAAGACTTAGGGGCGAGCAGAGAGGCAGCTGATTCTGGGCCGTCCTCCTCCTGGTCAGTCCCTACCTTCTTCCTTTCCTGCTCAGCGGTCATTCTCTAGCATCTTGGATTCATGTCAATCCCTTAAAAAAAAGATAAACTAGTTTTCATGAAACCTTATATTTATTTATTTATTTATGTCTTTGGTGGTGGTGGTGGTGTGTGTGTGTGTGTGTGTGTGTGTGTGTGTGTGTGTGTCTTCAGACTTGTCAGCAAGTCCCTCTACCTAGTAAACCTTCTTGCTGCTATTCTATTTTTCCCCCATATTTTTGATTCCTTGAGGTGGAATGGGAAAGAGGATACAAAATGTCATTGGTGAGCCAGGCATGGTGGTACATGCCTCTAATCCTAGCATTTCAGAGGCGGAAGGCAGAAAGATAAGGAGTTCAAGGCCATTCTCTGCCACATATTGAATTTGAGGCCATTCTGGGCTACAGAGACACTGTATCAAAAAGAAGAAGAAAATCGTTGGTATAAAAGAAGGTGAAGAAGAGCCTGGCAGGTAGAAGAGGATGGCTTTGAATCCCTGATCATCTGATCCACCAAACAGCATGTTCCAGGTTCATCTTGAACCTGTCTCAAGAATAAAGTAGAGAAGGACTAGGGAGGTGGCTCAGAGGTTAAGAGTTATATATTGCTCTTGTAAAAGACCCGAGTTCAGTTCCCAGCACCAGCATTGGGCAGCTCACAACTGCTGGTATCTCCCGGTACAGGGGCTCTGATGCCCTCTTCTAGTGTCCATGGGTACCTGCATCTAAATGTATATACTCACACACAAATACACATAAATTTTTTTTTAAAAATATTTTTAAAAAACCAAAAGCCAAGGTGGAAAGCTACTGAAGAAGACACATGGCATCAACCTCTGGTCTTCATGTACACACACATGTCTACGTATAGCTGTACAAACATATGCACACAAGTCAGGGGCATTGACCTTGGCCAGTCAGTCTTCTACAGCCTTGCTGTACATCTGAGATAAGTCACTTTCCCTTCTTGGCCTTCAGTTTCCCCTTATCCAGTAGCCTTTCTGTCTCTAATATCTCCTAAGGTCCGGCTCAGGTTCCTCTCCCTCTCTTGGGGTGCAGAGTCAAGAATTTGAACCTCTGTTCCTACCTCCTATTTCTTGACCCTTACGTTGGCCTCAGCCTGTTTCAGGAAGCTTTTCCCCTGCTGGAGGCTAGAGGTGGCTCCTCACCTGCATGAGGTTCACACACTGGGAGGAATTCAGGGTGTCCCAACAGTGCTGAGACCCCACGTCCTGCCTGCAGAGTGTCCTCTGATGTGACCTGAGGGTTAGCCAAGCTCTCCGCCTCCCTCCCAGGACTCTTGAAGTCACTGAGGCAGAGTGACTGTGCTTACTCCATGACCCTGGCTGGCTCATTGCCAGTCTCCCTGACCACATCCCTCCCATGCTGGGTAAGCAGCGGAGAAGGACAGTTTTTCTTGAGACCATTCAAGTGTAAGCGAAGAGACAGTTGCTGTGTCTGTACAGGCTGGGCATGCAACTCGGTCTCCTGCCTCCCTGCCTAGGCCTGGTGCACTCCAAGTTTGAAGCCAGTTATGGAGGCAGGGAGAACTGCGTAGGCTAGGCAGCCGCTGAGGCGGAGTAGGGTGGGGGTTGAATAGGAGGAGCTGTGTGGCCTAGCCTGCCTCTGAGGCAAGGGGAGCTGTGTGAGCTCAGTCAGAGTCAGAGAGAGAAGCTGCAGAGGAAGAAAAAAAAAACCCCAGCGGCTGAGATCTGGAGGGAGGAAATTAGACCCTAAAGAGAAGCCTGAAGCAGGGAACTTAAGTGATGCTGGCTGAAGGTGTCAGGGAAAGGTGTGGAGGGCGGTCGGCATTGTTCCACACTCTGGGTGGATCCTGAGCCCCTTGAACTCCTGGGATACTGGGGAGAACTTTGAATCTTCTGAGCACTGGCAGGCAGAGCCTGGCTTCTAAGCGCTGTGGCTTCACCATCTCAATCCCCTGGTGGTCTGAGCAGTCAGGAGGGCTTGCAGACAGGAATCTTTATTGTCTGCAGTGAGCCAAGGCTCCAAGTTCCTTTAAAAAACAAAAAACAAAATGTGCTTCCCTGGGGATGGTGCTGTTTGCACATGAGGAATGAGTTGGGAGGCAAGTTCAATTTCAGAGAGAAGGAAACAAAGTCACATTGACAAAGGAATGTTCTAGAGACTCGGGAAAATGGGGAGATTCTTTTAAACATCATTTTGAGTCCTTCCTCTTTTGAACATTTGAAAAGCACATGCCAGGCCTGCCTTCAGAGCCCCAAGGGTACTAAAGTGGGGGGGCATCTTGTTCCTCTTGTGAGTTGTTCCCTGGTGCAGTGGGAACCCCAACTGTTGTGGAGCTGGGGCTGCAGTGTCCCTTATTTCTGCCCTTCCCCCCCACTGTGTAGGCCCTGTGACATTCAGAAATAAAGGTAGGTAAGGAGGTTAGGGCTTCCTGGTGGCAGTCAAGCCAAGTCAGATTATGTCCACATGAATGAAAAAGTTGGGGAAGACTGTCTTGAAGCCCACAGCAATCAGATGATGGGGGGAATAAAGCTGACTGCTGAACATGGTCACATCTAAAAGTTCTAGACAGAGGTGCCCCCTTTAAACCTCTCTAGGTAAGGAAGATGCCACCTCAGGAAAAGACAATGGTCACTGTCCCTAGACCCCTGCAGGGAGCACTAGGCATAACATTAGAGACCTGCAAGGTTGGAATCTTTGTCTATCCTTAAGGGAAGAATGTGACCTGAGTGGTTGTGTGGTAAAAGGGCTGGTGAGTCAAGCTGGGAAGATGGGAGGCTGCAAAGGTCTCATTTCCAG
This sequence comes from Lophiomys imhausi, assembly GCA_907164525.1. Taxonomy (NCBI): domain Eukaryota; kingdom Metazoa; phylum Chordata; class Mammalia; order Rodentia; family Muridae; genus Lophiomys; species Lophiomys imhausi. The sequence goes on from CAJQZJ010032114.1 coordinate 7,908,104, forward strand.
GCCTGGAACTGATGAGAGTTGTTGGTCTGTTGTGGAGGCCGGGAGGGGTCTGGGTATTGGTGTGACTGGAGAGGTCTGTGGTCAGGGACTGATCCCCGGGGCCACAGTTGGACACAAACTGCTACTTGGTATCACGAACATAGCTCTGTCTTGGCAGTTTGTGGTTTTTAAACAAATCATGGTCGTACACCTAAACAATTTAGTTTTTTTTTTTCTCCCTCTCCCCTTAGCCAGTCCCATCACAAACTTTTGAAGCATGAAATGAATTTTGCTGGCCCCCGCCAATAGGATTCTTTCTGTAGATAATGGATTTGATGAAATGGCTATAATCTTCCTAGGTAATGAGTGAAAGTTACGCCCTCCAGTTGGGCCCAGCATCCCTCTTCCTGATTTATGATAGATGGGTTAAAATAGTAAACTGATAGCAGTTGAAAAATCGCCATCAATCACCAAGGTGTGTTGCTTAAACTGTAGAAAGGTTTCTAGATGTAAGCTGCTGGGAGCCAGGGAACAGAACAGTTGGTAGCCCTGGAGCCATAAAGCAGCAGTAAAAGAAAATCTCTGTATTTGTATTCTGGACACAGAGGTGAGAACAGCTCGGGCTACTTAAGAAAGGAAGGCTATAGCAAGCAAACCAATGCCCCAAGGGCAAACAAGAGATGTTCCCCTCTCCTGGTGCTCTAGACTACAGGGTCTCACCGCTCCTTCTTGGTCCCATGGCATTTCGAGACTCTTTCTGGACAGTTTTGGAAAGTTTTTCAGTTTCTGTCATGTATAAAAGATGTTGATCTAGGGGCTGAGATTGCATGCTGCTCTTGCAGGGGACCCGAGTTCAGTTCATGGCACCCACATTGGGTGACTCGCACCTGCCTGTAATACCAGCTCCAGGGGATTCTGTGTCCTTTTCAGGTCTCCATGGGTGCCTGCACTCATGTGCACCCCCCCCCACACACACACACAGGCTCTTAAATGTACACTTGGTTTGTGGTGAAATTGGGTGTGAGTTAGTATCCTTCCAAGTGCTGCTAAGTTGTCTTGATTCCTTTAAGGAGCTATGCCATGTGCCAGCCCTCTTCCTGCCCGAGTGTATATAGCCTGACTCTCAGGTGGAGCCAAGCACCTGAGGCATGGCTACTTTCAGAACATGGATGCATTTTGTGTGTGTGTGTGTGTGTGTGTGTGTGTGTGTGTGTGTGTGATTTTCCACAAGCCACAAAGCTGAGCTCTAGAGCCTCATCCTTCGTGCCTGTGATATAAGACACTGTAGATATGGAGCCCACAGGCAGCTAGAAGTTCTGCCTGCGTCCTCAGTGGCCACCTTCAGTCAAGGAGACCACCATGGGCTACCACCTCAGGACCTGCACAGAAATCTATGCAAGAGATGGATGGGTAGGCAGTCACCAATCAGGACTTGAGACTGATGACAAATCAAGTGGAGGCAATATGAGTCCAACCACAGATTTCCCAGCTTGAGAAACAGGTGAGTCCCAGGACTCAGAAAAACAGGTTGGAAAGACCCATGGATTTGTGAGTCTACAAAACAGCGGGGTAAAAGCAGACATGATCTGCTACTCAACAGGATGGCAGTGTCCACCCGTGCTGTCTTCAAACATCCGAGCCAAGGCTGGACTCGGCTCTCAGCTCAAGCCAGAGCTTCCTCATAAAAACGGAGCAAAAGGCTGAGTGACAGCTAAGCTGGTAAACTGTTGCTGTGTGCTCTAGCCTCCTTTCCTGTTGCTGCGGTTACACAAACACGTGAATACAGGCAACCTGGAGAAGGAAGGGGCACATTTCATTTTACAGTCCATTGTTGAGGGTGGTCGGGGCAGAAACTACGAGGACTGCTGCTTATTGACTGGCTCACTGGCTCATACTCAGCTGTCTTTCTTGCATAGCCCAGGCTCAAATGGCCAGAGATGGTGCTGCCCACAGTGGCCTGGGCCTTCCCACATCAGCCATCGGTCAGGGTAATCTTTCACAGACATGGCCACAGGCTAATCTGATAGAGGCTATTCTTCAATTGAGGTCATTTGTTTGTTTGTTTGTTTGTTTTTTCTTTCCAGGTGACTGTAGGTTTACATCACACTGAAAATAATGTAATCCCAGCACTCTGGGGTGGAGGTAGGAGGGTCTCTATGGCTTGCTGGTCGGCCAGTCTAGCCAAATTAGTGAGTCCCTGATATACGGAGAGACACTGTTGTGGAGGGGCTGAAGAGATGATCGGCTCAGCTATTTAAGAGCACTTGCTGCTCATGCAGGGGGCTGCAGTTTGAGTGCCAGCAGCTCCGTCAGGCAGCTCATAACTACCTCCAATAGTAACTCCAATTTCAGGGGATTCTACATTTGTGCACATGTGACACACATGGGCTCATACATACAGAAATAAAAATGAATTTGGAAAATAAAAAACTTAAGACAGAGAGGGTAGAGGAAGACACTCGATCTGGTCTCCACATGCAGAGGCAGGGCGTAAGTCCCTGCACATGACCTGCCTGCTTTGACCCCACTGTGTTCCTTTGCTCAGCAGGCAAAACAGAGACCTTCAGTGTTAGAGGGTGGGGCTTGGAACATGAGATTGCGCATGGCCAGGTCTCCTCTAGTCCATGCCCTTTGCCACTCTGTCCCAACACCTAGCCTGCCACACCCCACCCAAGACAGAACTTTTCTTTTTCCCGGGTGGAAGCTTTGGACGGCAGGTGCTAATCACAGGCTGATCTGTGCTCTCTAGGTGTGGGTTTGCAAAGGACGTCTTTTGTTCTTGTTAGAGTAGCTAACCTCTAAATCTATTTAATATCCCTTCCCAGGTTGTCCATCATTGTGACACATGGTTTTTCAAAGGATTTACTATTAGTTAGCAGTGCGGGGCTTTCTCCCAGGGGTACCAGCTATTCGCAGTGAAGAAAATGCATGTTCAATGTAGCAATTTGTCTTTTTTTATATATTTATTATAAGAGTAAATGAGTTATTGTTGGAGACTTCAATATTATTGCAAATTAGGTGCTTCAAAAGGAGCCCGGCCCATTTATTATGTTTCTTAACTCCCGTAGCCAGCACACCAGTTCAGAAACTGGCTGAGGGTTCCAGCCCTTCCCGGGGTGAGGTGTTGGTGGGGTCCCCACAGGGTCTGGCTGTGGTGCTGACAACACACCACATTGTGCCAGAGTTGAGAGAGACCAGGAGTCACCCACACAGGTTGCAGGGGACTCCTGCCCAAAGTGTGTCGATGTGCCACACCGTCAGTGAGGCGAGCTGAAGGCTAGGGTCTGTATTAGAGGAGGCAGTGGAATACTTGGCTGTACCCCCTGCCCTCTCCACCTGTTCCACGTTTTCTGAGCCCTGATCTCAGAGCTGACATAGGGTGGTTGCGTTGTGTCCTCATTAGCCCTTTAGTCAAGACCTCCCCTCAGGGGTGCTATAGCCCAGTCCCACAGGTGGGGACTTGATAGTGACTCCTCGTAGGCCGTCCGCTGGGTAGCTGTGCCTCTTAGACACCTGCTCAGACCAGGGACAGACAGAGAGACTGCCGCCTGCATGTAATGTTCAGGCCCATGATATGACCAAAGAGCAAGTTGGGGAAGAAAAGGTTTATTTGGCTCACACTTCCATATCCCTGTACATCATCAAAGGAAGTCAGAAGAGGAACTCAAACAGGGCAGGAACCTGGAGGCAGGAGCTGATGCAGAGGCCATGGAGGGGTGCAGCTTACTGGTTTGCTCCTCATGGGTTACTCAGCCTGCTTTCTTTCTTTCTTTCTTTCTTTCTTTCTTTCTTTCTTTCTTTCTTTCTTCCTTCCTTCCTTCCTTCCTTCCTTCCTTCCTTCCTTCCTTTCTTTCTTTTCCTTTTCTTTCTTTCTTTTTTTTTTTTTTTTGAGACAGGGTTTCTATGTGTAGCCCTGGCTGTCCTGGACTCGCTTTGTAGACCAGGCTGGCCTCAAACTCACAGAGATCCACCTGCCTCTGCCCCCGAGTGCTGTGATTAAAGGGATGTGCCACCATGCCCAGCTCAGCCTACTTTCTTATAGAACCCAGGACCACCAGCCCAGGGGATGGTACCACCCACAATGGGCTGGGCCCTCCAACATCAATAATTAATTAAGAAAATTCCTTACAGCCAGCTCTTACGGAGGCATCTTCTCAGTTAAGATTCCCTCCTTTCACATAATTCCAGTTTGGGTGTTACATTGACTTAAGACTACCCGTCACACCCCTCATCACTCAGTTGCCTTCCCAGGCCACACAGGACACCTAGTCTAGAGTCTAGACGTGCAGCTTTCTGGTGACAGATAGTGGTTCTATGTCACCTCGCTGTTGCGTGATTGCGGACCTCACTGTAGCCTGGCTTTCTGTCCTGCCCATTTCTAGTCTGAAACACGTGTTCGTATCCTCGTTCACTCAGCCTGGCACTGCCACTATTCAGAATGCTCCTCTGAGTTTGATGGCTGAAGGAAACAGTCATCAGCCTTTCGAGTGACAGTGATAGGCATAAATATAAGTAACAAACATCCAGGAGCCTCCCACTCATAAAGGCCCACTAAGTCATAGACGATGGTCCTGCTGTCTTCTCTCCATGTGTATCATACATGGCGCTTATGTCTTTCCCTTTTTATAAGAGGAAGTCAGATTCTATTTACTGTCTTGGGAAATTTTCCGCTCTTGTCCCTCATCAGCCTCTGCTTGCCAAAGTCCTCCTTCAGTGACAGTTCCCAAACTTCAGGGTCAGGGCACCTTTCTCGTGGAACAGTGCTGGGAGCACCAACGGGTTTTAGGAGTTTGGATATCCACCTACACATGCACACACACACACACACACACACACACACACACACACACACACACACATACACACACACTTCTTCCTTTATTTTGACAGAGTGTCATGGAACCTGAGCTTACTCCAGCTTCTTAGATGGCTGAGGATGATCTTGAATTTGTGCCTCCACTTCCTGAGTGCTAGGATTATAGACATGAGCCACCATGTCCAGCTAGGAGCCTTTGTTTCTATAGTGTATATTTGTTGATATTTACCATTTTAGAAATTGAAAATGAGAAGTTTAAAGTTTAAACTCAATGTCCTGTTGTTGAATGAACTGATTTTTATGAACTGTTTGTTCTTTGTATTTTTATTATATTTATTTTAAGGTGTGTGTGTGTGTGTGTGTGTGTGTGTGTGTGTGTGTGTGCACCCATGCCACAGTGCACATGTGAAGGTAAGAGGCTACCTAAAGGAAATGGTTCTTTCCTTCACCACATGGGTCCTGGGGATCCACCTCAGTCTTGGGGGAGGCACCTTTACCTGCTGAGCCATTTTGCTGACAATTGCCTGAAATCCTTTGGCCGCTAACCTACTGTCCACTTGAGAAGAGTGAAAAAGACAAGAATTTCTCAGTTTAAAAAAAGAATTTTGAATGCCGGGCGGTGGTGGCGCACGCCTTTAATCCCAGCACTTGGGAGGCAGAGGCAGGCGGATCTTTGTGAGTTCGAGGCCAGCCTGGTCTACAAAGCGAGTCCAGGACAGCCAGAGATATTCAGAGAAACCCTGTCTCGAAAAAAAACAAAAACAAAAACAAAAAAAAAAAAAAAGAATTTTGAAGGCTGGGGTGATGGCTCGGTCAATGAAGTGCTGGTCTTGCAGCTATAAGGACCTGACTTTGATCCCTCAAACCCATGTGAAGAGACTGAACACAGTGGACACACTTGTAATCGCAACACTGGAAATGGAGACAGGTGGTTCCCTGTGGCTCCCTGGCCAACCAGCCTGTGAACTGGCTAGCTCCAGTCCAGTGAGAGATAGGCAAATTTTTTGCCTATCTCAAAAACCTGGTAGATGGCACCTTGGGTCAGCATCCAAGGTTGTTTGCTGATTTACACACACCCATTCATGTACACACACACACACAAACACACTACATGCATGTGTACAAATGTACACCACATGCGTGTGTACACAGACACACCACATACATGTGTACACACACATCATATGCATGTGCATCTCCCACAAACAAACTACATTCATGTGTACATATACTACATGCATGTATATACACATGCACACACACCACATGCACGTGTACACACATACACAGTCAATATGAAAAAATGACTCTGCAAATACCCCAAAAGGGTCTCCAGGAACCTCAGACACCATTAAAGACTCCTTCATTAAGCTTACAGGATGTTTTTGACCTTCCCACTTGAGGCTGGGCCAGGGGCATGCCTCTGGTAACCACAGGCTGGTTGGACCTAGTCTGACCACATTCACATCCACAGACATTTGGCCTCCCCTCCTCACCGCTGGAAAAAGGCACCAACATATCACTCAGTTGTTTGCCGTTCACACCACGGAGAACATTTTAGGGTCTTTCTCAAGGTGGGGGAGGACAAGTCCCCTGCTTCCCTGGAGGCCATAACAGGCTCAGCTCTCAGTAGGTATTATTGCCAGATCCCCACTGCAGGAACGTGCTCTGGGAAAGAGCTGTTGTCCCCGAGGACTGAGGTCTGCTCTGGGGGTCGAGCTTATTCTGTGGAACTTTGGCCACAGGGAACCGCTGTCTCCCGTCTTGTCCTGCCGAGACACCTCCCAGCTGCATGCAGCCTCCGGCCCCAGCTGGATAGAGCAACTCGGCTCCTCGGAGCCATGCAGACAGAGCACGGTCTGTGATGTTATACGGGTCTGTGCCAGAGTGCCTGTTTGTTTGCGTTGGCCTTGACTTGTTTTCTCAACTGGCTGGCCAGCCCTCTGCAAAATGTGTTTGCTGTGTTTTGAAACTTTCTTTTTCTTTTTTTCTCATTCATTCATTCATTCGTGTGTGTGTGCATATAGTGTGCATGTGTGTATATGTATTCCCATGTATGTGCATGTGTGTGCCTGGGTGTACATGTATGTATGTGCATGTGGAAGCCAGACTTTGACATCAGATGTTTTCTTCAGTCATTCTCCACTCTGTTTCTTGAGCAGAGTGTCTCACTTAAACCTAGAGCTTCTGATTTGTCTAACCTGGCTGCCCATCTGTTCTAGGGATCCCCTGTCTCTACCTCCCAAGTGCTAGGGTTATAGATGTGCTCCCACCCCGGCTGGCATTTATATGCCTGCTGAGGGTCTGAACCCCACTCCTCTTACCCGTGCTTCAAGCTCTTTGTCCACTCTGAGTCATCTCCTCAGCCCCTAAACTTGATTTCCCAAAGAGAACGTTTCCTAGACCTGTTTGGAATATTGGAAAGTCACCACAAAACAGTGCCACATGTCCACCAGGAGAAAGGCTCCTGGAGCTGGGCGGGGGAGGCTACCGAGGCTCTAGTGAGTGGAGAGCCCAGGTCGGGCTGACTTCTCCCTGTGTCAGCATTTGGGGAAGACAGATGTGCCCAGAAGCAGGCCTTGCTCCTGTAACCTGCGTCGAGCTACCCGTGGCATCTATCATCCGTGACCTGCAGCATCCCTACTTGTTTATGGTCTCTGGGCAGGCATTGTTTTCTCGGGACTGAAATACGGCACACTAATGAGGTATCTCTGCTGCGGAGGATGCAGGCAGATTCGAGAGATGCCTCGCTGTAGTTTGTCAACAGCTGAATGTGGTGGCAGCTGTTGTCCTGACAACGAAGAAAATGGCAGGAGAGATATTGCTGGCAGGACAGCTGGTGGTGTTCAGGCTTGCTTGTATGGTGCTGAGAACCTCAGCAAGGCCAAGGATCTGCCCTGCAGGTGAATTGGTGTCAAGGATATTTGCTTCTGGGGCCTTCAGCCCAACACCAGGCATTACTGGTATGAATGTAGCCCTGGATATATGAGCTAACCTGGGTTAGGCTTAGATATTTTCCACCTGACTTTTTATCCATAAAGTGAAGAAGCCAGTGGCTTGAGTCTTGCTGGGTTCTTAGTGACAAGGAGCTTCTTGGCAATGCCTGTGCCTGGCATGGAGCCACCTTTGCACCTACTGGGCTAGTGGACAGGTTACACCTCTTTATGTACAGTACCTAAAAGGAGGGAAGATGGGTAGTGTCTCCCCACCCTTCCTTCAAGGTCTCAGGTAGCACAGGCTGCCTTCAAAATCATTATGTAGCCAAGAATGGCCATTGTCTCCTGATCTTCTGCCTCCCCTCCTCAAATACCTGTTTTCTGTGGTACTGGAAACCCAACCCAGAATCTCATCCATGCTAAGCAAAGTGCTTTACCAACTGAGCCCTGGATTGGCTTGCATATTACCAAGTGTATTTTGTACTTGGAACTTGGAAGAGTAGACCAAATCAAGAGGGAAAGCCTAGACACAACCTGAGTTTGGCTAAGGGAGCCTGAGCCTGAGACTCATCTTGGGTAAGAGAGGTCTGGAGTCACACTTGATGGAGAGGGCTGAAGAAGCCAAATCCTTTCTGTTGGAGAAACAGTCCTGAAGCAGACAGGGAAAGAATGGGCTTGGGCGTGCTGGCTCGTGCCTTTAATCCCAGCACTCAGGAGGCAGAGGTGGATCTCTGTGAGATCAAGGCCAGCCTGGTCTACAAAGAGAGTCCAGGACAGCCAGGGCTACACAGAGAAACCCTGTCTCAAAACCCGACCCCACCCCCCAAAAAAAAGTCTGCAGGAAAAGCTACAGTGGATGCAGTGTGTCCTGGCGACCATGCTGTGTGGTCGTTATGGTCGTTGACATCCACCCGCAGACTTGACTCTTCCATGCCCCATCTCTCCTCTTTCTCTAGAATACATCCATATGAGGCTGGGAGATGACTTACTCAATGAGCTCCTCACAGTGCAAAGTGAGGACGTGGCTTGGATCTCCAGAACTCACACTGAAAGAAGCTGGGAGTTGTGATGTGCGCTTGTAATTCTAGCACTGGGGAGGGGGATGGGGATGGAGACAGGTGAATAACGTGCCGCATGGCCAGCCAGGCTGAACACTGGAGTTCCAGGTAAAAGTCACAGGCTCTTCCTTACCACCAATGGGTGATGCCTGCACAGTGACTCTAAAGGCTGGCCTCTGGCCTCCAGCACCACGCCCCCCCCCCCACATACACACACACACAAATGTGCCTGTACTTGTGTTCACACACAAATATACCTAAATTTGTATTATTACCTGTAAACTTTGGGATTGATGGCTGTATGGGTTTCTTTTCTGTTGCTGTGATAAAATACCATGACCAAAAGCAATTTATGAAAGAAAGCATTTATTTTGGCTTACAGTTCCATTAGAGTCTGTAATTTTGGGGAAGGAATGGCAGCAGGTGGCTGGAACAAGAAGCTGGCCGACCACATTTCATTGGCTCTCCAAGAAACAGAGACTAGTGGGGTAGAGGTAACTCTCAAAGCCTTTTCCCAGTGCCAGCCTTCCTCCAGCATGACTGTACCTCCTAAAAGCCCTAATACCTCCCCAAACAGTGCTACTGATAGGCGACCAACTGGTCAGGTACTTGTGACTATGGGGGACAGTTCTCATTCAAGCCACCGCAATCACCATATGACTCTCAGAAGAATTCTTCCAAATCTACACAAGAAGACAAAATTACCATAGAGCCAAGCCATTCTTCCATGACAGGAGGGATGAGGTGACCTATGGCTGTGGCAAGAGTTCCTCCCTACTGGTTACTAAGCCATGGGACAAAGTTGTGGTGACCACTACGAGGAACTGGAGTAGAACAGAGTCCAAAAAGATGTGACAGCACATTTGGCCAATTCATCTCTCTTTTTTTTTTTTAACTTAATTCTTTTTTTTTTTTTTTTTGAGACAGAGTCTCATGTAGCCCAGGCTAGCTTCAGAACCCTGAATGCTGAGATTGTAGGTATGTGCCTCCACTCCTGGTTTCTGTGCTCCTGGGATGTGAACCCAGGGCTCCCTTCATGCTGCTCAAGCACTCTATTGACCGAGCTGCATCTCCAGACTCCTTTTTTCAAAAAAGATTTATGTTTTTATTTCTGTGTATGTGTTTGTGTATTTAGGTGCCTGTGGAGGCCAGAGGAGGCTATCAGATCCAATGGAGCTGTAGTTAGAGACAGTTGTGAGCCATTGGTGTGAGTTTAGGAAATGAACCCATGCCTTCTGGAAGAGCAGCAAACAACCTTGACTGCTGAGCCATCTTTCCAGCCCCTTAACCTGTTTGCAATAGGGATGGCTGTTCTGCTGCTAGTACAGAATGCCAGGGACTAAGCAGTTTCTACAGAAAAGAAATGGGGGTTGGGGATATAATTCAGTCACTAAACTGTTTGCCTGATATTGATGAAGCCTTGGGGTCAGTCCTCAGCACCACATTAAGCCAGGAGTGGAGGCTGATGCTACATAGCAAGCTGAAAACCAACATGAAAGACCGACAGTCTCAAAAACAAAAGCAAAAACTCCCGTTTTTTAACTTCTAGGAGAAACTGTTCAGACTGAGATGGATAGTTGAAGTGTTGGCTGAGCCTGGGCCCCTGATGAGAAAGTGGAGAATAATGAACTTCAGAGAGATAGAGCAAGAGGGGGCAGGGTTTGAGGGGTGTTTTCTAATACAGTGGCTCTCTCACTCATTCAGTCTTCCTTCAGCCACAGATATTTACTGGGTGCACACTGGAAACGAACATGCCTGTGCTTAATGCCATCAGGCGCAAGTAACTATTTCTTGCTGCTGGTAATGGCCGTTAATGAGAAGTCCATCGCTTTATACAAATAATTAGGTCCGGAGGAGCTGCCTGCTCAGAATCATGGCTGTAGTAAAATCATGTTATGGTGTTTAAAGACTTGACTGAGTAAGAGTGAAAGCTGAAATAAATTAATGCCCAGCTATGGATGGAGAGACTGTGAGTCCACTAATAAGATATTTATGAAAAATCTGTATGGCATGGCACAATACTACAAACGAAGAGCACCAAATTCCATACACAGTGTAAAATGTACTTCTGAAATTGCTATCTTATAGCCCAAATTCAGAACCAGACTTTGTTTAGTAGCTCTAGCTTAAAATGTCTTCTGTGTGCAGCCTGACAAGATGGTCCCTTTATTTTCTCCCTGAAGTCCCCGAAGGGCACCGTGTATCTTCATGTTTGCACTGTGGGCTCCTGGGTACTGCTGGCTGCCTGGGCATTGGCTCAGCATTTATTTCATGGATCTAGAGATGGACTTCTTTTCTGGCCCACAGAGGGCAGTACCTTTGACTTCCAAGCATGAGCTTCCCTTGCACCTAGCTTGAATATTCCATGACAGACTGTGACTTTGTGGAGAGCTGCCAGCTGTCACTGCCTGGTCCAGAGGAGCTCCGCCGGCCATGGGGAAGTGTCGGCACCTGTGTAGGTTCGGGCCATCCGGCTGGATGTCATCAGTCTCAGTGGAGTACGGAGGGTGGACCACTGTGAATCAGGGAGTTGATGAGTAACTGGGGGCTCAGGTGTGTGTGTGTGTGTGTGTGTGTGTGTGTGTGTGTGTGTGTGTGTG
>CAJQZJ010032114.1:7919502-7931289 GCA_907164525.1 Lophiomys imhausi
TGTGTGTGTGTGTGTGTGTGTGTGTGTGTGTGTGTGTGTGTGTGTGTACTCATGCCTCATGTGGTCCAAAGATGACTTTCAAGGAGTTGATTCTCTCCTCTGCCATGTGGATCCCAAGGGTCAAATTCAGGTGGTCAGACTTTAGGGCAAATGTCTTAAGTGGCTAAGCATTCTTGCAAGTCCCACTCAGGGCTTTTTGTACATGGGTTCTAGGGAATGGAGCTGGGTTCTTACGCTTGCAAGCGCGATATTGGCTGAGGTATCTACAATACTATGGAGGCTTGGAGCAGCTACCGAGACCTAGTAGGCACCTAAGCTTCTTTCTAGGTTTAGCCAAGTGACTGATCCAAGGTAGTGACTCTGTGCTGGTGCCTGGGAACAGATGCCATTTGCAGGCTCTTGTAGGTGATTGACAGACAGAAGCCCAGCCAGGCCTCACAGGTAAACAACTCCTCACATGGTGCCCAGCCACTCACCTGCCTTTGGCTTCGGCTCAGTGTGAACTTTTACTTGCAGTCACTTGACAGCTGGGCTGCCGCCTCATGCTAACCCATAATTACTATTTAGGAGTTTGTGGATGCAAACCAGTAGATCCTAGCTCACTGTGGTAAGCTCCGTTTGCATGATCCTGTTCTAATAAACCCTCAAATTCATTGCTAAGAGAGCCTCCATGCTGGGGAGAGGCACCCTACAGCCATCGAGTTCAGAAATCATTTCCTCCACTGTCAACTCCATTTCAGTATTGGGAATTTTAAGTGCTGATTACAACACCTATGTGCAGCACTTGAATTTTTCAATTTCTGCTTTATATATAGTAGGCAAGAGCAGTAATAATCAGAGCAGAGAGAGGTACCCCTCAAATACTGGTCTCCCCTCCCTGTACCCAATATTGAACTGTAACATGGGTCTGACTTCTCAACCTTCATCCTTCTGGGAGAAGAAAGATTTTGTTTAAGGAACCCAGGTGTGTGGGGTGTAAAAGCAGAATGCATTCCTCGAGCAGCAGCAGCAGCCCTCCAGATTGAATTACTTTGCAGTCAGATTTAAAGCAGGGGACTTGAAAGGTCCCCTCACACATATGCACACACACCTAGTATGGTCCCTATTTTGTTATTTACATGTATTCATCTGTGTGTGTGTGTGCGCGCGTGTGCGTGCTGTGCCGTGCTGTGCATGTGTTGATCATAGGACAACTTGTAAGAATATTTTCTTTCCTTCTACCATGCGGATCCCAGGGATCAGAACTCAGACAGTCATGCTTGGGTGGTGGGCACCTTTACCTACAGAGCCATCTTGTGATGTGGGGACTGGGGTACCATGTGACCAGGATTCCTTACAGTTTACTGGACCAGGAGGCAGACACTGGATAGGAAATCAGGCCCAGATATGAACTTCAAGTTCCCATGCCACATGCTCCCCCCAGGTCCTTAGTCCCTCCCCAACAATGATCCACTTCTAGCTAGACTGTATCTCTCAATCAATCCGAAACTGCCAGATAGGTACCAGGCATTTACACTACATGCGCTCAAGAAGGGGATGGTTCACATTCAAACTTTAATAGATGGTTAGTAGGATTAAGTAAATTTGTGTGAAGCATTTGAGTGCCTCTGAAGTTAGCCAAGACCTTGAATGTGGATGATTTGAGATGGGCAACTCGAGTACGGGGTTTTGGCTCTGCTCCCAAATACCCTGAAGTTACCTGAAGTGTGTCACGCCCTGAAGGAAGCACTGAGGCTGGATCTGTGTGTTTGTGGTAGGCCTGGACCCTAGCTGAGGGCCATGCTGAGGGTCAGGTGCATTCGTTATTTCTCCCAAAAGGGACTGGAGCTATGACTGCATTTCCTACTCTTGTAGAAGACCCAGGTTCCATTCCCAGCACCCATACAGCTGCTCACAGGCACCTGTAACTCCAGTTCCAGGGGACCTGATGCCCTCTTCTGGACACTGCACTCACACGGTGCATACATACAGGCAAGGCATTCGTATACATTTTTTAAAAAACTGATGAAAGCAACTTAAGAGTAGAATGACTTATTTTGGCTCACTGTTTAAGGGCATAGTCAGTCATGGCAGGAAGTCTCCAGGAGTGTGAGGCAGCTGATCACACTGCATCCGCAGTCAGGCAGCAGAGAGAGATGAACGCTGGTACTAAGCTCGCTTTCTCCTTTTAGTCACCCCAGGACCCCAGCTGCAGAATGAAGCCACCCACTCTTAGCTTAGGCCTTCCCACTCCAATTAACTCAGTCTGGGGACTCCTCACATACATGCCCAGTGGTCTGTCTCTCAAGTGATTCTTAACCGCTGAGCCATCTCTCTAGCCCCCATAGCAAGTGATTCTAAATCACATCAGGTTGACATTCAAGATTGCTCATTGGCCTGAAGCTTACCAATCTGGCTAGGCTGGCTAGCTAGGAGCCCCAGGGATCCTTTTGTCCTTGTTCCCCAGAGCTAGGATTGCAAGTGCACACCGCCACATCTCTGTGCATGCGCACATGTGTGTGTGTATGCGTGCATGCATGCATGTGCTCACACATATGCCTGTGTGTGAGTGCATACATACTATTGTGTGCATGTGGAGTTCGGAGGACAACCATATGTGTCAGTTCTCACCTCACCTTTGACCTCCTTTAAAATAAAGACTCTTTGCTGTTAGCCACTGTGTACACCAGGCTGACCTACCTACAAGCTTTTGAGGATTCTCCTGTGTCTCTCTCATCTCTCTGTAGGAACACTGGGATTACAGAGGCATGCTACTGCAATCAGATTTACATGGGCTCTGGGGATTCAAACTCGGGTCCTCACACTTGCACACTGAGCCACCTCCTGAGACCAACACCTAGCTTTTTGTCTGTTTCAGCATATGTCCAGGCCTTTGCGTGTACAAGGCAAGGGCTTTACTGACTATGCTTTCTCCTCTGCCCCGCCCTTTGCTTGTTCTTTAGTGAGTTCCTTTTCTTCATCTCTAGGGCTCAGAAAGCCAGCCTGAGCTCACATCTAGTTTTCATTGAGTCTAATTTTCTTTTTTTTTTAAACTGTATTTTATAATTTTATTTTAGTGTACGTGTGTGGGCCTGGGTCTATGTGTGTTTGCTTCATCCATTCAAGTACCAGAAGAGAGCTTTGGATTCCTGAGCACCGCAGCTGAGCCTTGTGAGCTGTTGGATGTCGGTGCTGGGAACCAAACCCTGGTCCTCTCCAGGTGCAGCAAGTGTTCCTAATCTCTGAGACCCTCTAACAGCCCATCTTTTTTCTATCTTAAAGTTCCTTTATTAAAGTACACAGTTCTTATTCAGCCAAATTCACCCTTAGGAGGTGTAGAGTTCTGTGAGTTTTAACGAGTGTACACAATCGCAAACTCCCCACTACTGGCAAGGTGCAGATAACTTCCCTCTCCCTGAAAAGTCCATCTTGTCCTCCACGTGGCCCCACAGCTCCTGGTGGCCTGATAAGGATCTTGTTCCTGCCATTCTAGAATGTCATATAAATAGCATCACAAAGTGTGTTCAGCTGGAGCTTTTGAGGGACAAAGATCAGGGTCCCTTCTAGCATGAGAAGAGATTAGCACTCTGTCTGCACTAATTAAAGTCCTCCTCCTCTCTCTCTCTCCCTCCTCCTCCCCCTCTACCCCCTCCCCACACACCCTGGGCCTGGGAGCAGTTAGTGGGAACTGGCCCCTGCTATCTAGGGACCAAGATATTAGCTGGTGACTTTTGAGCATTTTCTTCTGGGCTGCTCATGTCCACTGTAGCAGTTTTGTGAGGGTCAGACCTCTGTGATCCCAACTGAATGAGTGAGAACACTGAGGATCAGAGCTGTTCAGCAATTCACCAAAGTTATAGAGCTAGGATCTGAGCTCTGATTCTACCATCCTCTCTGTTCTTAACAGTGACTGGTAAGGCTCTGCTCTCAAGGTGAGAGGTAGGAGAGGGGCAGAGATGGGACAAAGGCGTCTTTTATCCATGCTTTCAGTCCCTGTCGCTAAGGACTATATTCTGTTCTTTGGTTTTTGTTGCAGACAAACACCATGACCAAAACCAACTGAGAGGAGGTTTTACTTGGCTTACATTTCTGGGTCATAGTCCATTGTTGAGAAAAGTCAAGACAGGAACTCCAGCAGGAACTTGAAGCAGAAACCATGGGGAAATGCTGCTGGCTGGCTTGTTTTCTAATTTCCTTTCTTCCACAACTCAGGACCACCTGCCAAGGGATGGCGCTGCCCACAGTGGGCTGGGCCCTCCTACATGAAGACAGTCCTTCACAGATATGCCCACAGTCAATCTGGTCTAGCTAATCCCCAATTGAGGCTGCCTTCTCATATGACTCTAGCCTGTGTCAAGTGGACAGTAACTAGGACAGGATCCTTTCCGGAGCAAACAGTGAGCTTCTGGTTCTCCCTAGGAGACAAACGCATTGATGAGTGGACTTCAGGAAGACAGACTCTTCTGCAAGTCTGTCACCTGACCTGAGGACAGCCCAGCAAGTGGGGGATACTGGCTCACACTTAGCCTATACCCTGTTGGGCAGGGACAAGAGCCCCCACCTCAGGTAGCAAAGTCCAGAAGCTGTAGTCCCTGATCTGGACTTCAAGGAGAGTGAGGCTGTCGGAGCAGATGGCAATGGCAACAGAGAGGCCAAGAGGTTCCTGAATGCCATGTGTGTTGGCCAAGGGGAGAGCTGAGGTAAAGGACAATATTGCAGTCTTGGGCCCAAGTACCACTAAACCTGTGGGTAATGGGTTTTTCATCCTCAGAGTAATAGGAGACACCAAAGAATGAGGACATTACTTAGAGTCCCTCACCTCCCTGGCCCTATTCGGCAAACCAGAGGAAGGACATTGCCCAGCACAGAACCGTCTGTGCATTTAATGGGGCTTCCAGCTAAACCTTCCATCAAATTTACGACGCTGCCTGTCTCCTGACCTTCCCCCTCTCTCGCATTCTTTTCAGAAATGAAGCTGTGTGCAGGCTGTGAGGAGTCGTTTCCCCCACCTTAGAGATATACAGTGTGGGTCTGGGGTGAGGTGGTGGATTTAATCAGGCCAGGTTCCCCAAGTTCACTCATCCCCTAAGCCCAGTGACATTAGGACACCGCTGGCATCCAGCGATAGTGGGTGACACAGTGGCCAAGTGCTTGTCCTGCTGGCCACACTGGCCCCGAGCTTGCCTCCATTTCCCACTTGCTGCTGGTGTTGCTGCTCCCCGCCCTGCTGCTTGCCGTCCTCCTCCCTGTGTCCCTGGCTTCCCTCCTTGAAGATGCTGAGTGACTTCCTTGAACCCTATCCTGGCCTTCAACCAATGTCTGACTGAAATGTCACAGCCTCCAGAAAGCCTTCCTTGATTCCCTTCACCCCAGCAAAAGAGACAGACCATCAACCCTCTAGACCCTAAAGTCTAGCTAGGGTAAACCTTTCTTGAATAACAACCACACACCACCCTTCTGTGGGACCTCCCCACACACACTGTGGGACTCATGAGCCAACACAACATGCCTGCACACATGCACACACACAAAGTAAACATGGCTTAGAAACAATAACAAAACAAACAAACATGGACTGTAAGGACCAAACTCAGGACCTCATGCTTGCAAGGCGGCCAGCCAATTGAACCACCCTTGCCCCCCCACCCCCACCCAAATAGCATGAAGAATTTTTTTTTTATATGCCCAGTTGCTCTAGGGCTTCTAGTGATTAGCAGTCATCACAGGGTCATGTTGTCAACTCCCCACTCCAGATGGTGAGGATGGCTGGCTCCGTGACCCCAGCCTCAAATGAGGCAGGGCCCTTCTCTCAGGACTGCTCCCACCCTGGAGTTGCCAGCCTTTTTGCTTTGGCCCTGGAAACATCCACAATACCTCAGCCTGCCTCCCGCCACACCGCGCAGGTGGCTCTGTTTCCCTGGCTCTTCTGAGGCAGCCTGTGTGTTCAGGCCCTTCCCTTCCTGACACTGTGTTTTCTCACTGGCTGCCAGATCACTGTGAGGAAGGTTGTGGCAACTTGCTGCTGGCAGCCACAGTGTGCTGGACAGACGTACAGCCCGAGAGGTGACTGCTGCTGTTACAGAGAGCATCTGGGAGGTGCCGGCGTGACTCAGGCTCAGGACACAGAACGGACTGAAAATAAAATCTCTTTAGTTTTCTGAATCCAGAGGTCTGGATGTCCTGAGTTAGAGAGAGAGACAGCCAGACATGGAGGGGAACCATACCTTAGTACCAAGTGCGAGGAGTTCTCAAGCTCTCACGGTCATTAATATCTCGTTCTTGTTTCTCTATGGCTCTAAGAAGCCAGGAAGGAGTGATATTGCCTGCTGTTCACTGGAGTCACCTCCTTGTTTTCAGTAAATGAAAAAAAGTACAAATAACAACAAAAAGGACAGGCAGGGTGACTCAGAGGGTAGGACCCCTGCCACTAAGACCGATGACCCGAGTTCAATTCCCAGGACACTTGATGGGAGGAGAGAACTGACCCCTGAAAGTTGTCCTTTGACCTCCTGACACACACTGTGGGACTCACGAGCCTACACAACATGCATGCACACATGCACACACATAAAGTAAGCGTAACAAAAAATATTAGAAATACAAAAACATACTGTACATTTTATGTAACTTCTGAGCAGTGTGGGGAAATCTCACGTTATCTTGCTTATTTATTTATTTTTATTCATTCATATGTCTGTTCAGAGTGGTTCCTTGCGTAGCTCAAGCTAGCTTCCCACTTGATAAGTAAAGGAGGGTGACCTTGAACTTCTGATTCTCTCATCTCTACCTTCCAAGTTCTGAGGTCACAGGCGTGCCTCATTCTTCCTAATTCACATGGTGATGGGGCCCCAACCCAAGGCTTCCTGCATGCTAGGCAAGAACTCTAGCCACTGAGCTACAGCCCTAGACCCAAATCTCACAAGAATCTGATGTGAGTCACCTCCCTGTTCAGTGTATTTATACCATGTGTCCTACCTTCCTGTTAGTCACTGATCTGCTGTTCCAGTGTCCGACTCTACTAATCCTTTTTTTACCTAAAAACGGCCCAAAGACCCAGAGGCTATTCTGTAAAAGCATATGTTATAATCTCTTAGCATTAATATTACTATTTACCCTTACTGTGCCTGAGTTATAAATTGAACCTTATTATAAGTATTCCATGAATATGAAAATACAGCATTCTCTCATATATATATATATATATATATATATATATGTATGTATACACACACATGTGCGCACACTCTTAAAGGGCACTTCTCTGCCTGGGGCCAGGCCTGTGTTGTTTCTCAAAGGCCAAGCTCAGGAAAGCCACTGTTTGAGGTTAGCCTTGAGTCAACTTGTTCCAAGCACTTGGGAGCCTTTCAAAAGAGGCGAGCGTGCACACAAATCATGGTGAGGCTAATCAGAAGTTGGGGTACTTAGGAAGATGTGTACACAACAGTTGTCGCACGCGCCCTTCTCCTGTGCAGACTGTTATGTGGAGAGGGGTGCTGTTTGCCCGGGTTTTTGTCCTGGACAGATTTGCATCCACTTGATGGATTGCTGGGGTCGGGGGTCTCCTCCTTGGGAAGCTGTGGAGTGTCTGCTCAGTGCAGTAGAGAAGTGCTACCCACTGTTTGCCCAGGTCCTTGAGATGCCAGGAGCCTTACACTGTGCTAGATCAATATGAGGAAAGCTAAGAAGCTTGGGGCAGGAGTTGCCAGACCTTTTCGTGGAGCACGTCCTTCTAGGACACAGAAACAGCTCGCTCAAAGGACCCGCCAGGAGCCTCTTGTTTGTTTTATCCTCCATGGCGGCCTCTTGAGTTTGCCAAAGTGATTTGGAGTGGCCCTTCCTGCTGCAGCCCTGCGTGGGCTCTCTTAAGCCCTTGCTCTATAGTCTGCCTTCCCCCTGGCTGCCTGGATGCTGAAAAGAAGCCTCCTCAGGGAGCAGGCAGTGGGCTGATGAGGGCTCTCATAGGGAAGGGCAGCCTGCTTCTAATAAACAGTTTCTTCTGCCAAAGTGCCCTGCAGCGTGGCCTCGTGGCTGTCTGTTTTGGCAAGACAGGAGATGTTTTTGGTTTTATTGGGGGTGTTTTTCTGGGACATTTGTGACACCTGTTGATTCCATTGGATGGGACATTGGTGCCTGGGCCTGAGGATCCAAGCCCAGTAGTTCTGAATACTCTCCCTTTTTAAAGGAGTCCTCAGTGCATTTATGCATTTACCTTCTTACTTGAATGGCTTATTTTCTTGTGCATGTGGCTCAGGGAAGGGGTGGGCAGCAGCTACAGGCATGCAAACTGGGAGGGGTATGTTTCCCATGAAGCCTGGTGTTTGGGATGGATACAGCTCTGCCAGTTGGGAATGGTGAGTTCTCTCTCTCTCTCTCCCTCTCTCTCTCTCCCTCCCTCCCTCCCTCCCTCCCTCCCTCCCCCCCTCCTTCCCTCCCTCCCTCTCCTAGACATCTGTGTTTAATCTAGTGTGTCAGGCTACAGGATCCTCCAAATGAAAGCTCATGTGCTCTCGCGCACACATATTCACACACACACACACACACACACACACACACACACACACCCCAAGGTTCAGCATCATGGAGCTGCTACCAGGTGGTGGGGAGGAGCTAGGACGAGTATCTTCTGCCTATCTTAGCCATCTCCACTTCTTGGGGATTTTTTTTCTCTGACAAGTTCCCAGTATTGCGTGTGATTATTCACCCACTGTCCAGTCTACTGAACAGCAAAATTTCTTGGGCACCCACTGAGCACAAGGCCTGGGGCCCACACAAATGAAAAGGGAGACTTTTGTCACCTGCCAGTGGGGGTAGAACAGACAAGGTGAATGAAAATGATGTCCAGTCAGGTGCTGTGACAGACCACAGGTGAACTTCACCCAACAGTGATTCCTGGGGTGAGGTCAAGGTGGGGGAAGAAGAAGGCAGGGAGCCTTCCTGGAGGAAGCACTGCTTGGCTTGCCTGTAGATCTGTCTGCACACTAGTATTGAACAGAGAGGGTGTTCCTGGAGTGGTGTGTTAATCAGAGTTGTGTTGGATGGTCTGAGTTTGAACTCTATCTCTGCTTAAAGAAAGGGAAGTCAGGGGAAGGAAATAGAGGTTTGGTGTCTTTGCTAAAGTCCCCAAGTTGTCCCCCTCTTTGTTTATGGCCTGGTGAAGGTTCTCTGGTTCTACAGAGCTACATTGTCTCAGGAAAGGGATGTGTGGATGGAGGGATTGGGCTCCCAGGTCTGGGATGAGTGAGGAACCTTGAGGTCACCCAGTATAGTGTTCCTGCTGGTCATGGAGGCAGGAGAACAGGGCCCAGGCCTCTGCCCTCTGGAACATGGTGTATAATCCCCGCTGTGGGCCTCCTGCAGAGGGGAAGTACTGCAGAAGGCTCCAGTGGGACTCCAGGGTTAGTTAATGCTGGCAGACTCGGTCACCCACCGTGGATCCCGCTATCACCTGGGCTGCTTTCACTCCCTTCTGCCCTGCTGCCAGGGTATCTGGAAACTAACGTGACTCGCATTGGCCCAACATTCTCCGAGGGCTCGGCTTCATTTCTCATATGATATCGGATGTCAGCTGATATCCCTTATTTATCACCTCTCATCGCTGGTCCCCAATGTCCTGAAAGTGTCCCATCATCTCCAAAGCTCATCACTCTCACTCAAAGCTTCATGCAGCTTTGAATCAGTAGATTTGGAATCTAGAGGGACAGAGAGTGTTCCTCTGCAAAACTGTCTCCCTGTGACATGGGGACAGAGGCCTGCTTAGGAATGCACACCTTTATTCCATTATTGACTGAGGTGACTTGGGGTGACCTTCTGAGATGTTTAAGCAGCCTAGCCTATCCTCAAGTGGCTTGGGAGGGTGGCTCTGTTTACCATGGGAGTCAGCACTTCTATCTCTTCTATGTTTTACATTTTTAAATTTTGTATTTGTTATTATAATGTGTGTGTTCATGGTGTATGTGTGTGGATATGCATGTACCTCAGTGTACATGTAGATGTCAAAAGACAACTTTGTGGAGTCAGTTTTCACCTTCCACCTTTACAGGGATCCCAAGGATTAAACTGCAGCCACTGGGCCACAAGACTTGTGCAGAAAACACCCTTATGGGCTGAACCCTCTTGCCAGGCGTGTTTCTCAATTCTATTCCTCTGTGTGTGTGTGTTTATTTTATTTTTATTTTGCTATGTGTATAAGTATTCTGCCTACATGTATGTCTGTGCACCACATGCATATCAGTAACCACAAAGGTAAGAGAGGGCATCAGATCCCCTGGAACTGGAGCTGCAGACGGTTGTGAGTCATCGTGTGGGTGCTGGGAATTGAACCCAGGTCCTCTGGTAGGGCAGCCAGTGCCTTTAACCACCGAGCCATTTCTCTTGCCTCTCTATTTGTGCTTTGTTGTTGTTGTTGTTATTGTTCTCTGTGTGTGCTTGGTTTTGCACATGTATGTATGGGTGCATATGCATGTGGAGACCAGAAATTGACCTCAGGTGCCATAACTCAGGCTATACCCACTTGCCTGTTTTGAGCCAAAGTTTCTCCCTGGACCTGGAGCTTGCTGACTCAGTGAGCCCAGGAAACCTGCCTGTCCCCTCCTCCCCAGGGCTGGGTCCTCAAACCCATGACACAACACTGTCCCTTGCTTTTTAAAAAAAAAAAAAAAAACCTGTGTTCTGAGATTGGAGCCCTAGTCTTTGCTGACTCTGCCAGCCACCTACCCCCCGGTGTTTTTGTTCTTAGTATTGGATAGAAACCAGTGGAGAAGGGAGGGCCCGAGGTAAGTTTTCAAACCCAGCCCCCAAAGAGAGGGGTCGTTTTCAAAAGTAGGTGGCCCAGGACCCCCTCCCCCCTCCCCCTCCTGGGCCTGTGTGTGGCTTCCCGACAATGGAGACTCCTGCTGGGTGCCTGCAGGCCCACAGCTGAGCCGTCTTGAAGGATCTTCTGAGAACTGTTCTATTCAGAGCATTGCGAAGCGGTTACTTCTGGCTCAGCTCCCCCATAGAAAGCTGGGAATTGTAAGTCTTGCGTGTAGCCTAAGAAAGAAAGTGACAGGGATCTGGTCCGAGCTGGACAGGCACAAGTGAGTGCGTATTCAGGGCAGTGTCTTAGAAGGAATTACCAACAGGGAAAATAAGAGACGACGAAACTTTCAGAAGCTGACTACTAAAAAGATGGACCTTCGATCTCCCATCCTGCAGGGTGGTTGGGTGCTGGTCTCCCTTGGAGTGTGCCTCCTTAGGCCTTTGCAGAGCTAGCCCCGGGACATGTTGGGCAAAGCTGTTTCTTTTGCGTAACCCCTAGTACCGACCCAGCCGGAGGGTAAGAGGGATTGTACAGGGCCGACAGCCTCTTGATTCAAGGGAGAGCCACCTGACCCCCTCCGCACTCACCCTGCAGAATGAATGCTTTCTTCCCAGCCCGCTGCATATTAATCACTGCCTGGGAGAGGCCCGTTGTGGGGACTGTCTGGGGATTGCCTGAGTTTTGTGGTGGCTCCAGCTGAGTTTGGGACACGTGCAATTCATGTTGTTTGCTGGCCTTAGAATCCTACTTACTGCTTACTGCAAACACTTTATTTTTTTTAAATGTTTTCTTTTCAGTTTTACGTGTGTGTGTGTGTGTGTGTGTTGTTGTTGTTGTGATTGGTGTGTGTGTGTGTGTTGTTGTTGTTGTGATTGGTGTGTGTGTGTGTGTTGTTGTTGTTGTGATTGGTGTGTGTGTGTGTGTGTATTGTGTGACTGGTGTGTGTGTTTTGTGAGTGGTGTGTGTGTGTGTGTGTGTGTGTGTGTGTGTGTGTGTGTGTGTGTGTGTGT
>CAJQZJ010032114.1:7931299-7953019 GCA_907164525.1 Lophiomys imhausi
TGTGTGTGTGTGTGTGTGTGTGTGTGTGTGTGTGTGTGTGTGTGTGTATCTGTATACCATATACCTGCCAGTGTCCCTGGTTGTCAGAAGAGGGCACTGGACCCTCTGAAGCTGAAATTATAGGTGACTACAGGCTGTGAGCTGCCTGATGTGGGTGCTAGGATCTGAACTCTGGCCCTCTGGAAGAGCAGCAAGTGCTCTTATCTGCTGAGCCGTCTCTCCAGCCCCACTGCCAAGTTTCAATGTGGTATGTAATCTGTTTCTCCAAATGTTTGCCAGTCTCTCAGATCTGAGCAAAACTTATTTGCTGCTTGTTTTATTTTTCATGCATTTTTTTCTGTGTGTGTGTTCATGCAGAGTGCGTGTGTGTGTGCACATGTAAGGAGGCCAGAGGATAAATGTGGATGTCATCCTCAGGAAGGTGACCACCTCTTTTGAGACAGGTTCTCTTATTGACTTCAAGCCCGCCAATTAGGTGGCCAGTTTTTGCATCCCTTTCGTCTCTGCCTCCCTAGTGTTGGGATTATAAGCATGTACCACATTGTTCCACATTTAGACACTGGTTTCAGGGGGGCCGAACTCAGGTCTTCATGATTGCAAGGCAAACACTTTGCCAACCGTGCTGTCTCCTCATCACTACTTAGTTTCACCGTGTGCTTTCTGTAACAGATGCACGTGTCGTTACAAAGGATGGCTACTGGGTGCCCTCACACCCCTTGGTTGACAGGCCCTGGCTTGCAGATCTCAGCAGCCTCTATTCTGTTTCCTCTTATGCATTCTCTTCCCTTCACAGTCCTTCTAGACTACGCCTGGTCAGTCCTTATTGCTAAGTTCACACCTTATACCCATTTTTGTGGTTCTATATCTGTGTTCTGGAGTGGACTCAGTGGGGGGAGGGAGTGAAGTGCCAAGAAGGGGGTAGCATCTCTTGTTTCAAGCAGAGTTATGGACAAACCCCTGCTTCCCTTTTTGATCCTTTAGAGCAATGGGAGTGGAGTGAGCTGTTTTCCTGCCTGCACCCTTGGGAACCTCTGTAAAGCCCTACTGAGTATGGTGGTTGGTTATTGACTGTCAGGATCTAGAGTCACCTAGGAGACCAGCAGGGGAACCTGGAGGCTGGATTAGGCAGCCCCCAGCCTGTGCCTGACTGTGCCCTATGGGACTCTCTCACCTTGCCCCATCTATGTGTGGCAAGCCTCAGACCTACTAGGTACAGCCTGTAGAACCATGTGGAAGCAGAACAGCTCTTGAGACTCTCCCCACACCCACCTTCCCAGAACTTCAGTGCGGTGTTGCCTCCCTTCCTTGGGCCATTAAGAAGGACAGCTCCCATCTTGCTTCTCCCTGAGGACTCAGAGGGTCACATCAGGTAACAGATGGAAATGAGGTCTGCCCAGTGAGAACAAACTGTGGCTGTTTTCCTCAAGCTGGCATCCAACCCAGGTGTGGGGCTGCAGTAGAATTTAAATGACTTTGCCAGGGGACAGGAGTCCTTTGTGGGAGCCCCCCAGGGTGAGTGTTCCCTTCCCTGGGACTCTGCTTTGTGGAGCTCCATCATTTCTGACTGTGAGGCTGGGAGTTCATTGCTAGTCATTTGCATTTCTGACTTTCCCTTTCCCCCAGGGGAATTTGGAGGTTTCTGACTCAGGGACAATGGACAGAGTACTGTGGAAAGTTTGTGGGGAGCCAGGTTCCAAGTCCATCCCTGTCTTCCACCTTGTTTAAGGCAAGGTCTTTTGTTTACCGTGGGCTTCTGGGACATCTCCTTACTGTACCTCCCATCTCCCTGTACTACAGCCCTGGGATTCAGCCCTGCATTACTGCATGGGTTCTGGGAACCTAAACTCAGGTCCTCAAGCTTGTGAAGCCATTTATGCAGAGGCTTCACAATGAGCCATGTTCACAGTCCCAATTGTGCTGGCCTCCATGGAAGTCTCACCAGCTGACTTGGCCACAGCATGGGTAATCGCTTCCTCAGTTTCCTCTCCACACCAAAGGGGGACAAACCTGGCACCAGGATGACTATGTGAACAAACCTAAGTGGTTCTTTTGGGATCCAGCTAAACACAGCTCATTTTACCCGTTACTTATGGTCCCTCCCCTGCCCTTGCCCCTGCATTAAATAGCCAAGGGACTCATGTGGCCAGAGCTCTAGTCAAGCTGCAGAAGTATACTGGCTGAATGTTTTGATCAGTATCGGGGTTAGAAAAGCTGGGGATGACCCCATGGCCACCAAGCCCCATAGCCATGTTCAAGGTCAGGTGTTCAAGGCTGAGACTGAGGCAGGGCATCCTCCAGAGAGTCTTTGTGGTTCCTCATTTCATGTGGGCTTTACACGGATTGAAGTCATCTGTTTCAGGCTGGAGACATGGCTAAGGTGAAGCGACAGCTACAGAAGCATGAGGGCCTAAGTTCCGGTCCACAGCACCCACGTGAACACTGGGCATGGCATGCTTCAGTCACATCAGTACTGGGGGAGAAGTCATAATAGACCCCTCAAGCTCATGGGCTACCAGTCTAGCTGGCTTCCTGTGTTACAGGTTTAGTGAGAGCTCCTAACTCAAAAGTAAAATGGAGAGCGATAGAAAAAGCCTAAAGTCAACCACACACACCAGCACACATGTGAACATACACATACTACATGTGTACACACACATATGTGCACACCAACACACATGTGAACACACAACCACATGTGTACACACATGCACACATGTCAGCACATATGTGAACATACATACAACACAGTTGTGCACACACATATGCAACCATGCCAGCACACATGCACATCACATGTGTGCACATACATGCATATATGCATACATGCACACACATTACATGTGCATGCACACATGTACAGGTGCATACAAACATATACATAAATACCACACACTCACACATACATGTACACAAGTGAATGCACACACACAAAGTAATTTCTGAGTAAAAAGAGAAAACAGTGCTTTTTGTGATGAGTGTAAATCTTGACTTTAGAGTTTGTTTGCATCCACATATGTTCTCTCTCACAGACCCACAAACTTACCCTCATCCCATCTCGCCTCTATAAACATCTCTGAAATGTGTATTTTCTTTCAAACTAAAACCACTTAAGCTTTACCAAGATGGGCCGTTGACATGGAATTCACATTTGGCAAATCTTCGTTCTGCGTGTTTTACTGAGTGTGGACTGTTATCAATAAAGTCAAGTCACTGCGGTGCAGTTCCCCCCCCCCCACCACTTCTTCCAAATGGTTACAGAAGTAGAGCTGTTCCCAAGTAAAAGATAAATTATAGCAGGATCTAAAAAAGCATCATTTAAAAAGTGTCAGGATACAATTGGGTTCTTACAAAGAGCACAGGCTGCTAAATTCACAGGAAAATTGAGTAGAGCAGGAGGGCGGGTTGGACAGTGTCCTTGATGTTGATTTATCCCATCAGTCTAGCTGTGCTGGGGAGGGTGACAGTCAGTGGTCCCTTTGACGCTTCATGGCCCCAGTTATTATCGCTGGGTAGGACCCAGGCACCCAGGAGCCAGTATGGACCCACATGAAAAAAGAGGCAGTGAGATGCCCTCTCTCTCTATGGAGTTAACCTGTTCTGCTCCATTTCCTGACGCAAGAACAAAATAGCTGAGGCCAATAATTCACTTACCTATTTATTTATTTAATTCATGTTCGTGTGCACATATGTGCATGTGCGTGCATGCGCACGTGTGTGTACAGATACCCTCAGTGGCCAGAAGAGTGTGTGGGTACCCTGGAGCTACAGTTACAGGTGAGTATGAGTGAGTGCTCTTAACCCCTGAACTGTCTTTCTAGTCCCCATGGTCAGTAACTCATAAAGAAAATAGTCTGAGGGTTGGAAAGATGGCATAGTTGGTAATGCACTTTCATGCAAGCATGAAGACCTGAGTTTGAATCCCCAGGACCCATGTAAAAGCCAAGCATGCTGTGTACCCCTGAAATCCTGGGGCTTCCTGCCCAAATCATCTAACTGAATTAGCAAGGTCCAAGTTCAGTGAGAGACCTTATTTTGAAAAAAATAAGGTGGTGCGTGACTGAAAAAGACACTTTATCTTGACATCCAGCCTCCATGTGCACACCTGTACACACCCACACATGAACACTCACATATAACACACACACACAGGTGTGCACCACGTTCACAATCTGAGGCTAGAGATCCAACATCAGCAGCAAAAACTCTGTGCAGCCCCTTGCAAGGTGGAGACAAAAGTGCAAGTGTGCATGTACAGGGACAGGGAAGAAGACAGAAGGGGCTCAATACTTCAATATCAACACTGGCAATTCCATCTCTTGTGTGAATTTTATTTCTATATTATGTATGTGCATGGGCCTGCTTTTTATAATGAGCACCAGCCACATATATGCAGTGTCGGATCTCCTGGAACATTATTCGTGTGGAACTCTTACAGGATTGTCCTAGGCTTCACCTAATCATTTGCCCATAGCTGAACTTTCAGGTTGTATCCAACTGTTTGGTTAGAACTAGGTAGTTCTAATTTAGTTGGGGCTAAAAATTTTAGCCAAGTGGTGGTGACGCGCACGCCTTTAATCCCAACACTGGGGAGGCAGAAGCAGGTGGATCTCTGTGAGCTCAAGGCCAACCTGGTCTAAAGATCAAGTTCCAGGACAGCCAGGGAGACACAGAGAGAAACCCTGTCTTAAAATACAAAAAAACAATCAAACAAACAAAAACTTAAAAGTTCTATTGTGTGCTAACACTTCTCACCCCTTCCCATGGGTTATGAAGGGGTGTGTGTGTGTGTGTGTGTGTGTGTGTGTGTGT
Organism: Lophiomys imhausi; assembly: GCA_907164525.1. Taxonomy (NCBI): domain Eukaryota; kingdom Metazoa; phylum Chordata; class Mammalia; order Rodentia; family Muridae; genus Lophiomys; species Lophiomys imhausi. The sequence continues at coordinate 7,936,109 of CAJQZJ010032114.1, forward strand.
GTAGAGGCTAAAGATGAATATCTTGGGTACAATCCGACTTGGTTTTTTTTGAGACAGGGTCTCTCAGTGGTCTGCAGCTTACCACATAGGTGAGGCTAGCTGGGTAGTAAGCCCTAGGGATCTGACTGTTTCCCTCTCCTGGCACTAGGATTTCAAACATCATGCTTAACTTGTCAAACATGTTCTGGGGTTCAGACTCCAGTCTGCTGCTTGCAAGGCCGTCTCTGCCTGTTCTTGTCCACTTATCTCTAACTGTGCTTTACGGTGATTTTTTTTCCCCCAGCATCAGATACACTCATTAAAAAATAAAATCTTGTTAAAGTTTTAGGTAGAAATTGTCTTAATAAATTTTCAAGAACTCAAAATCAGGACCTCTGTTTGCAAAGAAGAGAATGGATCCTTGCTCAAGCAAGTGCGAGGGTTGTGGAAGGCCCTTTGGTGGTGCTACGATGATGCCAATCTTTAGCTGCTCTCAGGAGCCTGTTTTTCTCTCTCCAAGCTCAGTGGCCTTTCTTGGTGACTTGAAAGCTGCCACAGTGCCAACACTTACACCACAGTAATGAGCAGACAGGCCTGGGCTTCCCCCTCCCTCTTCCTATGAGAGCTGCTGCTAACATTTATCAGCACCCCTTATGGCCACTTAACAACTGGCTGTAGAGGGCTTGAGGGACAATAGTTACTAAGAAAGTCCAGTTGGAGACGTGGAAATGAGGCAGCTGGTGTTTCCAGGCAGCCTGTGCTAGGGCTGGGTCTTGGCAGCCTTCTGGAGCCTTCTTAGAAGAAGAATTGCCTCCGGTCTTGACTGTTCCAGGAAGGTATTCCAGGAGAGGGGGTGTCTGAGGCACTCTAGTGAAGGGGTACAAAATAGGGGCTTTTGGAGTAAGTTGTGTGCTAACACTTTTTCCCTCTTCCCATGGTTTATGAAGGTGTGTGTGTGTGTGTGTGTGTGTGTGTGTGTGTGTGTGTGTGTGTGTGTGTGTGTGTGTGTGTGTGTGTGTGTAGAGGCTAAAGGTGAGTCTTGGGTACCATCCGACTTGCGTTTTTTGAGACAGGGTCTATGAAATGATTATAGAACCGATGGAGACATTTGCTCCCTGTTGCAGCAAGGACTGATATTAAATTCCAGCTGGTGCTAGTCTTTGACATTAGCCAGAACCCCTGGAGAGTCCATGCTGCCCCTCACATGCTGCCCTGGCCACAGCCCTCCCAGGCCATGGGCTGCAGTGGTAGAATGCTTTATACCTCCAAACCCAAGCATCTGGTTCCTGTTCTAGTCACCAGGGTCAGAGTTCACATCGTGCCTAAATTTCAAAGGAAGTGCTTCATTGTCCCTCTGGGCTGGGATTTTTTTCATCTCTGAGGAGAAATGACTTGTGTTGCCTTGATGAATGGGGGAAGGTAGTTGGAGCTTGTGAGTGCTTTGGGGCTTTGCTGAATTGTTCATTTTAAGGCTGTGTGTAATAAGCAGATTAGGTTGAGGCAGGGAGGGAAGTAAGGCTCAAAAAATGAGTGGTAGAGAGGTGTTCGCTGAGGCTAGATCATGGTAGAATCTGGCGTTAGACTACTAACAGGGATAAAATTGGGGTCTTAAAAAGAGGGAGCAGCTGGGGAGACAGACAAGACTTCCTGTGTGTCTTAGGGCTTCTATTGCTGTGAAGAGACACCATGATCACGATAACTCTTATGAAGAAAAACATTTGGTTGTGGTTGGCTTACAATTCAGAGGTCTAGTCCATTATCGTCATGGCAGGAAGCATAATGGCCTGCACGCAGACATGGTGCTGGAGAGGAAGCTCAGAGTTCTACATCTGGATGGTAGGCAGCAGGAAGAGAGTGACACTGGACCTGACTTGAGCTCTGAGACACCAAAGCCCACCCCTAGTGACACACTTCCTCTAAGAAGGCCACCCTTCCTAATAGTGCCACTCCCTATGGGCCTAGGAAGGCCATTTTCATTCAAACCTCCACATTCTACTCCCTGAACCCCATAGGCTTGTATCCATATCATAACGCATTTAGTTCAACTTCAAAAGTCCCCATAGTCTTTCACAGAACCAGCAGAACCAGCACAGTTTCAAAGTCTACAGTCTCTTGTGACCCTCATGGCAATCTCCTAACTGTAATCCCCTATAAAATCAAAGAGCAGATCACACGTACTTCCAAGACACAGTGGCACAGAATGTACATTGCCATTCCAAAAGGGAGGAAAGGGAGCATAATGAGGAAATACTGGACCAAAGCAAGACCTATAACCAGCTGGGTCAACTCCCAACTTGGCATCTCCATGTCTGATGTCAGAGTGGTCTTCAGATCTTCAACTCCTTTCAGCTTTGTTGACTGCAACACACTTTCTCTTGGGCTGCTTCCTCAGCAGGTTTCCTCAGCAAGTTTCCCACAGCTCTGGCATCTCCAACATCTTGGGATCGCCAAAGCTATCCAGGCATAACTTTCACAGCTTCACACAGTGCGCTCTCTAGGCCTCCATGCAGGGACACCCCTGGCACACACCTGGTCTGGGTGGCTTTCCTTATCCATGGAGGAAGATTCCATACTCCTTTCTTCTATCCTTGATTCTAAAACCAGAACCATCTGGCCAGTGCTACCAAGTTCTGCTGCTTGCTGGGGCTGGAACATGGGCCCTCATTCAAATACTTTTTTCACTGGCTTTCTGTCTTTGATAGATTCCTTCATGGCCTAAGCTTGGCTGTCCTGGAACTCTCTGTAGACCAAGCTGGCCTTGAACTGAGAAATCCATCTGCCTCTGCCTCTCAGTGCTAGGATTAAAGGAGTGCATCGGCATGCCCAGCCCTAAGATTTTCTTTAATTTCTTCTCACAACTTGGAAGCTTTAGCTGGGGGAGGTCTTGCTCTGAAGTCACTGCTCCCTTTATTCCACTTAGCATCAGGTTTTTCTTTAATATGTTTACACTTCCTGGTGCTCCTTTTCTCCCAAACTGTACATTTTGTATTTTTCCTTGCTCAGCTTGCTCCTTTTCATTATAGATCTACATAAGCATGTCCACTAATGACCAAGCAACACAGTCAATACTAGGCTGTCTGGAAATCTCCTTTGCCAATGCTATTAAAAAAACAAACAAACAAACAAAACTCTTCAATTCAGCCTCAGGCAGAATTTTTTGGACAATGGCAGAGAGCAGCCACATTCTTTGACAAGAATATCGTAAGAATGATCTTTAGGCCACATAATTTTCTTCTCCTCTGAAACCTCTTGAGTTGGGCCCCCATAGTTCAAATCACCCTCAGCACCACTATCTTCCATGCTCTTACTAGTATAGCCCATTAAGCTCCACTTAAAATGTCCAGTTGTTTCTCTAGTCCAAAGTCCCAAAGTGTCCATATTCTTCCAAACAAAAAACATGGTCCGGGCTATCACAGCAATACCCAAGTCCCTGGTACCAACTTCTGTATTAGTTTTCATTCAAACCACCACACTGTGCAAGCACGAAGACCTGAGTTTGATCCCCAAAACCTGTTAAAGCTAGGTGTGATAGGCTGCTCTTACAGTCCAAGAGTTGAGGAAACAGAGACAAGTACATCTCTGGGGCTCGCTAATCACCCAGTGTAGCCAAAATTGGCAGGTTCCAGGTCAGTGAGAGACCCTGTTTTTAAAAAGAAAAGAAAAGAAAAAACAGGGTGACCTGAACTTGAGGATCAGCAGCTAAGGTCGCCCTCTGGCTTCCACACACAGGTCCATGAACATGCATCAGCTCCACTCCCCTCATTTGCTGATTCACTTCTTCCTCATCACTATTTAAGCACTAACATCGTGGTGGCCTAGACTGTACTTCCACACTAACATGGACCCCTCGGGAAAGAAAAGGGTCTTGGTTACTATGAGCATCTGGGGCCCCAGCTCTCTGTGTGATCACAAGACCTCAAGTTTGGTTCAGCCACCACCATATGGTGAAGATCACCACTGACTTGGTGCTCCTGGGGGCCTGAGGAAACATGCGTGATCATTGGAGTGGCAGCCTCCAGAACAAAAGCCTATGACAAGGCACAGTAGCTCTTGATAGATATTCACTGCCTACCAGGGTCACCAAACATGCCTGAAAATACTGGTGTTGGACTGGGGAAATGCTGGGCTGGGGATCTGTGTGTCCAGGGGAGCTGGCCTGGAGCAAAAGTGAGGTCAAGGTGTGTCCAAACCCTGAAAATCTCGACGTGAAAAATCTCAACGTGATACCCTCAGGAGTAGGACCATTCCCTCCCTGTTCTGCATGCCCAGGCACATGTAGCACTACAGTCCTCACCTATGCCATCCTTGAGGGTCTCATGTAGCTGGTGGCCAGGTTACAGATTAAACTTCCTCTCTCCTTATAAGGTCATGTCCAGCAAGCATGTGGAATTCCTCTTCAGGCAAATAAGGCATTCCCAGCACCTTGGCCCCAGCCAATGATATACACTCACCGTGAAAACCTCTACCCATTCCCCAAAGGTTTAAATACCCCCCCCCCCCCCAATTAAACAAGCCATCTCATTGAAGCTGTCTCCTGGGAAAGCTGTTCCTTGCACACTCACCACACCTTGAGGTCTCTATCTCCCGGCCGGTCCTGCTTGCTCCCCCTGCTTGCTCCCCCTCCCAGGATCCACCCATTGTGATCGTTGGGTGGCCACACCACTATGGGTGGGGAAGCGGGGCCAGGAGTGGTACGGAGCTGGCTCATTGGGTAAAATGCTTGCCACAGAAGCATGCAGACCTGAGTTTTGTCCCTCGGGACCCACATTAAAGAAGCTGGATGTGATGGTGCATGCCTGTAACCCAGGACTGGGAAGATGGAGACAGGAGGATCTCTGGTGCTCATGGGTCAATCCAATCTAGTTGATTCTGTATGCTCCAGATTCAGTTAAAGACCGTTCTCAAAAACTAAGGGGGCAGGGCAGGGCAAGATGGCTGGACGAGTAAAGGCAATTGCCACCAAATCTGACGACTCAGGTTTGACCCCTGAGATTCACATGGTGCAAGGAGAGCACCTGTTTCTACAAGTGGTCCTCTTCTCTGCATATACCATGTGCCACGTGCACGCCCAAGTGGTCCTCTTCTCTGCATATGCCATGTGCCACGTGCACGCCCAAGTGGTCCTCTTCTCTACATGTGCCACATGCACGCCCACCATCTTAGGGTCCCTGTTGCTGTAATGAGACACTGTGACTGCAAACAACTTAGGGAGGAAAGGCTCATTCTGGCTCAGAACTGCCAGATCACACTCCCTGGCTTAAGTCAGGGCAGGGACTCAAATAGAGCAGGGATCCAGAGGTGGGAGCTGGAGCAGAGGCCATGGAGGGGTGCTGCTTATGGCTTTCTCCTCCTGGCTTGCTCAGCCTGCTTTTTTAAAGCACCCAGGACCACCAGCTCAGGGGTGGCACCGCCCACTGTGAGCTGGGCGCTCCCACAACAACCATCAATCAAGAAAATGCATCACCAGGCAACCTGGTTAGGACATTTTCTCATTTGAGGTTCCGTCTTCTCAAATGACGCCAGCTTGTGTCAAGTTGACATAAAACTAACCAGCACACCCACATAACTTGCAAAAACTCACACACTCATAAATAAATACATGATTTTTTTAAAGCTCTTAAGAAATAAGGTGGAGAGGGATTGATGAATACACTCAGAGTCAATATCTGCCTCTACACACATATCTGCATATACATACACACTCACATGAACAAATACACACATGTACACGTACACAGAGAATGGTGCCTTGGTTTCTGTGGCTAGAGCTGAGCTGGGACCAGTGTTTGTTAATTCCCCAGTGGCCTTGTGCTTTCAGGGCCTTCCAGCAAAGTTGAGGCACTCATAAGGTTAAGAAGGGAATACCATGCATGCCTCCATCTGGCCCTGGTGCAGGGAGAGTGGAGGAGGGAGGCCTGCTGCCTGGGCCAGGAGGTGGGAAGGACAGAGAGCCTCAGGCTTCCCTGGGCCATTAAAGTTTATCGTTTGCCACAGCAGTGATTGAAAAAGGCTTTTTGCAGGACTGAAATGTGAGCAGTGAAACTCGCCAGTTGATACCGACACTGGGGTGCTTATCCCATAAAAATACCCTGTGTGTCAAAGGGTTTCAGTAAATGTGCCTGGGAGTATTAGCAGTCATTTCTGCCAGCCTCAGGCTCCCTGGGGAACGGGGGACTGGGGAGGGGTGTGATGTGCAGTACAGAGTTGTAAAAGGGATTCTTCGTTCCTGCAAAGAAGATGGACAAGGAGGAGGGGGCAGAACCAACAACAGCTTGTGGCTAGATGCCCCATGCAGGATCCCAGCAGTTCAAATGGGGCTGTGCCTTGGGTATCCTCCCCTTACCAGCTTGGAAAGGGAGAGGGGCAGGTATGCTGACCACCGAGCAAGGCATGGTATTGTTACCTCTGTGTGACTTCTCTGTCTAGTTCCAAGAACTGCCAGGGAATTACACAGGGCAAGTTCCTAGGACTCAGATTGTGGTATGGGTAGGTTGCCCCTTTAAGCCTTGAGCCCCGCTGTAAAATGGGGGCAGTGGTAGTAATCAAGGGACCCCACGTGGCACAAAGGGCCGATCACTATAAGACTATCTTGTGCTGGCAGAAGCACATGAGGGAGGTTTGTCACTGTCATAAAGTAGATGCTCACCGAGAGGGTACTTACAGAGCGCGAGGCACTGGTAGGTCAGATGTGGTCTGTCATGTTCTTGGTAAGAGGTGTGGATGGTATTCCATGACCTTGTGTTCATATGGGACCCTGTATGCTGGTGATTGATCTGCCCCAGGTCATGCTGGGGGCAGCAGAGCAGCCATAATGGGACTCTCAAGTGGAGGTGTTTCTGTCACCTGTCACCCTTTGGTGCTGGGACCATGTACTTGGCTTGGGTGGCGTGAGTACACAAGCAGGGCTGGGCAAGACCGTTCAGAGCATGGAACCTGACAGTAGACTGTGGTGGGAAAGCGAGCACTCCACTGTACCTCTAGCCAGCAGCCCCAGGAGACACCTCATGGAGCCTTTGCTGTGTCCGGGCTGTGCTCTGCCCCCTGAAGGCATGTGCCCTCTCTGGGCATCAGAATGCAGAAAAGAAGCCAATGGCTCTGGTTGGAGAAGTGAAGCAGGGAGCCCTGTCACCCAGCTAGGAGGTGGGAGAGGGCATCATGTACCCTTCCTAGGAGGGGTGGCTCCCTCGGGCATGGCCCCAGCATCCACTAACAAGGCCACACACACAGGCGTCTGCTCTGAAACTGTGGTTTGGAGGAAATCAGTGTTATGGGAACAGGTCCCAGCTCTGCTGCTGTTCCTGCTGGGAGAAACTTGGGTGGGTAGCTTGGTTTGGGAATCATTTTTGCACAGAAAGGAAGAGGGAAATCACCCGTCTGGCATGTACGTGGCTAGCAGGCAGACTGGGGGAGGAACCACATACAGGAGAGCCAAAGCCACCCTCCTCTGCCTGGAAAGCGTGTTCATGACTCCCAGAAGTTCTTTGGGTATGTTCTTGTCTGCAGCTTATATTGAAGAGTTCTTAGCAGAGGATCCCCTAAGCTACCATAAGGCATAGATGGCAGTGTGGTCATTGTTACTCCTTTTTAGGAATAAATATGCCCTCTACCTTTTGACTGGTTTGGGGAGGGCATGGTCTTACCTTACCCAACATGCCCTTCTTGGGTAGTGTTCCCTAGGGAGGTGACCTGGATGTGTCTTCCAGATTCATGGAGCCTGGCTAATGCTCCCACCTGGGGCCTCTGTTGTCCCCCTCTTCCAAGTCCAGCACTTGTCTCTACTTGCCTTCATGGTCCTATCCCCGGTCAGTCCTGCAGTGTCAGCTCCTTTCCACATCCTGTGGCCCTGTCACTGATTGTCACTGATGTGAACTGTCTCTAAAGAATTGCCCTGGAGGGAACTTGTAGGAAATACTGGGGAAGCAGAAGCTCAGAGGAGAGCGAGCCGTTGCAAACCCTTCAAACACTAGGTCAGGTCAGTGGTGGCCCATGCTTCACCTGCACGCCCATTTTACAAGAGGAAGGATCCTCCATCACCCTGGGCCTGCAGCTGCGTGCATAGCCTTGGCTACAGCTGGTCCTTCACAGGCCTCTGTGTGCATTCGTTTTTAGTATTTTCTTTAGCAGATACCAAGTGCACTTAGTAGTGAGTTCATGACGACACTTTCATACATGTGCAGAGTGTACTTTGATCATATTCACTATCCACGCCATTCCTTGTCCCCGACTCTCACTGCCACTGATCCCTTTCCTCTTCCCAGTAGTGCCTCTTCTATGGTCATGATTTTTTTTTTCTTTATTTTCTACTGCCTAATGAGTTCCATCGGGTTGCTTAAAGGAGCTTGGGCGAGGGGTCGTGTACAACAGTGTGGACCACTTACCGGTGGCTTCATCACAAGAAAATGCCTATCAGTCTCCCACCACCTATTAAGTGTCTGTAGATCCTCACAGAGGAGAGGCTCTTGGGCCCCTCCCCTTTTCTTGTGACGTGTTCCTAAGTACCTGAGTCTGTGAGAGCTTCTTCTCATGAGTGAGGGCATTCTGAGTCATATGTAGTCATATGTAGTCATATGTAGTCATAGTAGTCTTAGCCTTCTAGCCACAGTCAGGGCTGGTGGTCCCATTTCCCTGGGTTACCATACTTTCCCTATGCAGTGGCTTCCCCTTCCCGTGTCCTGCGCCAAGCTCCACTTCTGTGGGGGTCTGGTCACCTCTCCCAGAGAGACTTGGTTCATCCCAGAAGCTTAGCACACCCTCATGCTGTGGGAGTCTCCTAGCGTCCACCATATCTGACCTTGGCCACCCTGTCCCCACATCTGTCCAGGACCTCTCACCCAAATCAAGGACCCAGTGATCATTTATGCAAATGAGGGAGGGCTGGTGGTGGCCAGAGTCACGGACATCCATCACCCCGTTTCCCAGCACCGGTCATCCTTCATCAGGCCCTTAAAAGATAATACAGTTTTTGTTTAAGGCAATTACTTAATCTTGACAAACTCCTGTGTTAAGCAGGGCTCTTAACAGGGCCCACCATTAATCAGTGCAAACCCAGGTGGGTGCTTTCTCTGAACTGCCATCACTCTTGGGGACCCAAGGTGGGCCCTTTGCCATTCTCAGTGCCCTAATTACACAAACGGCATGCTAACCAAGAGCATCCCACGTGGACTGCAGGGGCACCCAGTCATGGGCAGGGAAGAGGCCCATTTTTAATGCCAGTCAGGAGGGTTTCTGAGCCAAGCAGGATGATCCATGGAGGTTATTAGTAGGTACCAGGAGCACAGCTGGGGAAAACCAATAACTCCTCTCCTGAGGGCCCCTCCTGCACTTACCATCCACTTGTTGCCTACCTGGTGGCACACAGAAGGACTACATGGAGTACCTTCTGTTGGCCAGTTACATTTATGTTTGTCCGGCCAGGAAGGAAGTGGAAGTAACAAGCCCAGCCCTGTGTCTGTTGGGCCTCATCAGCTCTGACGCCCCGTAAAGCAGCTGGGTGTTGGAGTGATCCTCTTCGTCCATCGTACACTTATGGCCCTGTCACACTGATACCCAGGCTGTCAGAAGGGGGCTGGACCCCACAGGAGAACCAGTAGTAAGTGGAATAGAGACAGCCCAGAGTCTGGGTCTCCCCAGGCAGTTTCATTTCTGTCCGGATGATAACATAACTTAGGAAAGGCAGGGGTTCATTTCAGCTTGCTGTTACAGCTTACAGTCAAGGCAGGACCTTCAAACAGCTGGTTACACCCACAGGTCAGCACAGAAATAAATTCGTGCTTGCTTGCTTGCTTGTGCTCAGCTGGATTTCTTCCCTCTTACCCGGTCCAAAACTTTCTGCCTAGGGAATAGTGCTGCCCACAGGCCAGCCCGATATTGACATCCCTCATTGAGACTCTCTTTCCAGGTGGTTTACCAGGTTTCTCCATACCTCCGTTTCCTCCTCTGTAAAATGGGCTGGATGGCAACACTCTTCCTGCTTGAGGGCTGTGGGGATCAACGTGTTAAGAACGGGACACACTCAGGAGAGTGTCAGCAGAAGGCAGCCAAGTGACAGCCATGCTGCCCCAGGCCCTCTGTGAGGGAAGTGCAGTTCTGCTGACTCCACCAGCCCCAGCCCCAGTGTGCGGGGAGTTTTTCCCTGGATGTTGAGCCCTGTTTATTTTATAGGAAGTCGGCTTCATCTGCTTTTAATTCACACACTTAACTCATCAAAATAGTGTTTTGCAAGAGGCTTTTTGATGTTCAGGAAGTCTTTGGAATGGCTCCTCTTATATAGTCTTATTCCAGGAAAAAGATTCTAGAAACCACTTTGCTTGATAGGTTGGTTCATTTGTTCATGTTTTCTTTTTCTTTCTTTCTTTTTTTTTTTTAGATTACACTTATTTGTATGTGTGCCTATGTGTATGTACATGAGCTTGTGCATGTCACAGGTCACATATGGATATCAGAAGACAACTTGTGGAAGTTGGTTCTCTCCCTTTACCTTGTGAGCTCGGGGGATGAAACTCAGGTTGTCAGACTTGTCCACAAACCCCATTACCCACTGAGCCATCTGGCTAGCCCACAGCCATGTTTCCATATCTTAGTTTCTAGCAGTCATCAGTCTGCTAGAGGGAACCACTATTTCTGTCAGTGGTGGTGGGAGTGGGTGGGATGGAACAGGAGGAAGTTTGTTGAGAATAGTATGTACTGACCTTCAATTCCTGGTGTGGTGCAGACAGGAGATTTCATAGCTTGGCTGATGCAGCTCCACACCCCCTCTGCCCTCCCACTCGTAACCCCCCTGATGACTCTGTGTTCCGAGGACCCTCCTATTCATCAAAAGGCCTCAGGAGTCCACACACCCACAGCCTTGTTTGTGCACACCCCAGCTTGCCGGGAAGGCAGCGGGCGGTGATCCAGGCCAGGATGTTAGGTTACTTAAGTGACATGATAGAAGTTATGGAAAGCTAAGATTTGGAGATGGGGAAGGACTGAGGGGTGGAGGTCATTCTCATTTTTGCATTTTATGTATCACTAGACCAACGACCAGCCTGGATGAGAGCTCCATGAGTGTGCAATGACAGTAGCAATAACTAATTAGGCCAGAGCTGCTGAGATCATTGAGCATTGGTGATATGCCCCAGTAAGCATATCGCCACCCAGTAAGCAGAAGCACGGAAGGGAAGGGTGGGGTTCAGATTTTGAAGACTTAATGGAACAAAGAATACAAAATGTTTCATTAATAGTTTTTATACCACTTCCATGCTGAAGTTTTAATTGTGTGTGTATGTGTATGGTTGTTCATATGTGTGTGAGTACATGTATGTGCAGGCGTGTGTACACATTTATTTGGGGGTCAATGGACAACCTTGGGTGTGGGTCCTCAGGAGATGTCTGCCTCTTGTTTCTCTGACAGTCTCTCATGACCTGGAAACTCACTGATGAGTCTGGATTGTCTGGTCAGCTAGTGAGCTCCAGGTGTCCACCTGTCTCCTCCTCTCACTGGGAGCTTAGCATCTACTGCAAGCACTGTAGCAGCCGATGCCACTGTGATTCATGGGGACCTGATAGTGGACTGGCACAGATGTCCTTTTCAAAAGACCAAATGCCCCCTGAGACTGACCACTCAGCCTGGAAGCTGCCAAGTGATGGGGTGGCAAGGGAATCACAAGGGCAAGGGAGTCTGTCAGAAGACAGCAAGATTTTGGGACATCTTCTCCACTTTAGTTCACCCAGTTCCATATTTATAATGGGTTCAAGGAACATGGGACCCTAATTACCAGTTTGCTGGCTGTTCTTGTCTCCAGGCCCATGAACTGGGCCTGAATTCATTCTCTCTTCTCTCTGCCTCTCTGTCTCTCTCTCTGTCTCTGTCTCTCTTTCTCTCTGTCTCTCTGTCTCTGTCTCTCTCTCTCTCTCTCTCTCTCTCTCTCTGTATTCTCTTTGTGTGCAACTGTGCATGCCCATGTTGTATTCATGTGTATAGAAGTCACAGAACAACCTCAAGTGTCATTCCTCAGGAGCTATTTTGGAAGATAGGGTCTTTCACTAGCCTGGAATTCATCAAGTAAGCTAGGCTGGCAGACCAGTGAGCCCTGGGGAATCTGCCTGCCTTTGCCTCCCCAGCTACAGGATTACAAGCACATCATTATGCCGGGCTTTACTTATGTGGGTTCTATTCTAGGGATCAAACTAAGGTCCTAGTGTTTGTAAGACAGGCACTTCACCAACTGAGCCCTGGATTCATGCTTTTTGCAAGATCCCAGAGTACCTGGAACTACAATCTCTGTGCTTCAAAGCCACTCTTTGTTTTGGGGACCATCACACAACTTTCTAGGAAACAGAGTCTGTGACCTAGACAACCCACCCTCTCATTTTGGATTGACCTCCCTAATGTTCTTTCTGCCCTTAAGAGTCCATAACCTGGGCTGGAGAGATGGCTCAGCCGTTAAAGGCTAGGCTCACACCCAAAAATATAAGAGTCCATAACCTGGGGCTGGGGAGATAGCTCACTTGGCAAAGAGTTTGTCTTGCAAGCATAGGGACATGAGTTCGATGCCTGGTGTCCACTGAAACAACAAATGCTAGGCATGGTGGTGTGTGCGTGTAACCTCACTACTGGGAAGGTGGAAACAGGCAGCTACTGGGGCTCACAGGTCAGGCTGCCTAGCCTAATGGTTGAGCTCCAGGTCCCAGTGAGTGGCCTTATTTCAAAAACAGAGAGAAGGGAAGGGAGAAGGAAAGGAGGGAGGGAGGGAAGGAGAAAGAGTGGACAGTGTCTAAAGGACACCAGAGGCTACCCATTGGCCTCCACACACACAAAATCCCTAACCTGGGACCCCACTGGTCAACTAGAACTGGTGAGCAGCCCGTGTTGCTCCCTATGATGGATGGCAGGGTTCCCTTGGGGTCCTGTAAAGCTCCCCTCTGTGTCCCCACCCCTGCTGAAGAGGAAGGAACCCAGCAGAGCTGGCAGTACAGCCAGCCACACTGGCACTCCTGTGGGCTCTGCATGCCTCATGCACTGTCTCCCTCTGGCCTCTGGCCTGTCACTGCTGTCATTTCACAGATGAGGAAACAAAGGCACAGGATGATTCACTGAGGTGGCAGCTTCGGCACTACCTATCCCATCCCAAGCCCCTGGCCTAGTCCCCAATCTGCTCCTGTGGCCTGTCCCATGTTATCCCAAGGGCACCATTTAGAGGGACAGATTGCATGGTCCAGTTTTCCTGAGGCTTCAGTCATCCTCTTCCATGACATTTTCTGGAGCACCCTTGGGAGTGTACTTCTCTCTTCTCCCTTGCCTTCCCAGGCTTGAGCTCTATCTCAGGGAACTGTCCACATGCAGTGGCTCATGCTGGCTCTAGCCCAGCCCCATGTGCTCGTCCAACAGCTATTTTGTCAGTGATGCCTTGGCCAGGGTTGGCTAAGGGATGGTACAGCTGCTAACTCAGCCTGCTGGACAACAGGCAGCTTGTGCCGTTTGAATGTCCGGCCTCATTTTAAACCCTTCTCCCAAGTGAGATGGGAACACTGTTCCATCACATGCTGTGAAGTAACCACTCGAGATAACACTATTCTTATTAGAAGCATCCTTGTGAGACAGTGGCTCCCGGCAGGGGCCCCCCAAAAACAGCTTGTCTTGTGGCTAGTTCACTGGGAACGCATGCCATTTGTGCAAGGCCCTGAAGACAGGCATGCTTGAGTCTTGAGGACTGAGGTGTCCTTGCTTCTAAATTGTTTTAGTACCAGCCATTCCAGCTCAGAGGCTTGAAGGGCCTTAAAAGCACTTGATCACCCGGATCCCCTTGACTGATAGGCTAGCCTTGGAGGCTGTCCAAGCTTCAACGTAAACTGACTACAAGCCCAACTCAGTGAGAGCGCCCCAGCTCTGGTCCACTCCATCTTTATAAGCGTTGGAAGTCTAGGTGACCTAGAGGCTGCATTCCTAATGGCTCCAAGGCCTCTTGTTTAGACAATCTTACAAATGAGGACTACTGTGCACATCCCCTTGTTCTCTGTATCCTGTACAGCGTGCACAGGTACGAGGGGAGCGTATGTGCAGTGGCCAGCCTGAGCTTTGTGGGACTTCGACCTGAGGAGGTGATGAGCAGCCAGGAGGGATCCATTTGTCCAGGCCCCTTTCTGCAAAGCTATGAACCACATTCTTGGCGTTGCTTTGTTTTGTTTTGTTTTGTTTTAAGACAGTGTCTCATTAACCTGGAACTGGTAGATTCAGCTAGGCTGGTTGGCCATGGAGCCCCAGGAATCCACCTGTCTCTGCCTGCCCACTGCTGGGATTCTAGGTCTTCACCTCCACACTCAGCTTTTCTTTTACCTCAGATCCTGATGCTTGTGTGACAAGCAATTTACGGACTGTGCTGGCTTCCCAGCCCCTTCACCACCTTCTTTGGTCAAAGGCATAATCATCACTGCTTGCTACCCATGTCCTTCTGTTAGGAGGAAAATGACCCAGTGAACCATCTGGACAGGGGTGAGAATTCCTTCCATTGTCTTGCCAACCTTGTTTTCTTTGAAGAAAAGTACTGACATAATTTCCCTGGATTTCACCTAAGATGCAAGGAATCTCTTTTTTTTCCCCCCCAATATGTGTGTGCCTGTGTGTACGCACCTGTGTGTGTTCCTAGAGGCCAGAGGACAACCTCAGCTGTTACCCTCAGGGACACGGTCCACCTCCTGGGAGACAAGTTCTCTCATTGGTCTGGAACTCACTAGTTAGACTGACTTGCTCGCCTCTGAGCCCTGGTATCTACCTGTCTCTCATCCGCCCTGAGATGGCAAGTGCATACCGCTCCCGTTTTCTAGGTTCTGGTGACTGAATTTGTGTCCCCATGCGTTCAAGGAAAGCATTTCCCCAGCTTTGCTATCTTCCCAGACCAAACACAGCAAATTCTGAGCTGAAGGAGCATGCTCCATTGTTCACTAACTGGGGAAATCTAGGCAGACATTTCCATAGTGGGAGAAAAAAACGGAAAAGTCCCTCCCCCAAGGCACTGTGAAATCCCTTCAGGAGGTCAGAGTTGGCTCTAGCTTCAGAGTGCCCACAACAGAGGGGTCATTCCCCAGATGCATGATGGGTAGGCGGACAGCAGTGAGTGAGTGTCCTTCACCAAGGTGCAGTTTCCTGGCCCAAAGGCTCTGGTGGTTGTTCCAATGGCCACTGGGTGTGGTAGGGAGTTGAAGATCTGCTCTCCTGACCTGGGGGGGCTACTTGGAAGCTCCAGAGAGCCAACTACTTCTCCGGAGGATCTTCTCCCTCTTGAATGTTCCCAAGAGGCTCACGCCCACACAGCATGGGCTCTCAGTATCAACACCACTCATTCTTGGATGTTTTGGTCCCCTGGCTACAACCCACAGGTAGAGGACCTAGCATTTAAAACCAAGGTCCACACACTTACTTCCTTGATCCTTGGTCATAGAGGCACCCCACAGCACTCTGAACTTCAGCCCGCCGTCCTTCCTTGGCCTGGTCCCCCTGCAGGCTACATATATATGTGCTTGATTGTCCTGTTGTGTTACTTAATCTTCTTGTTACTGGGACAAAATACCTGACAAGCGCAACTTGGGGGAACCGACTTCAGGCAATCCTCTAAGAAAGGAAGGACCTGGCTCACAGAGGGCGCAGAAACAGGAATGCAGCGTGTCTGGTCACTTTGCATCTGTGCTTGGGAAGCAGAAAGAGATGAATTTGGACACTCACTCGGCTTGCTTTCTCCTTTTTAGTCAGTCCAGAACTCCAACCCACCTGTGGTCATTTGAAAGCGATACCCTCCCATAGTTTGTGCATTTGAATACTTGGTCCCCTATTGGTGGTGCAGAGTGGTTTGGGAGTTTGAGAAGTGTGCCCTAGTTAGGAGAAGTACGCCACTGGAGGTGGGAGTTAGGAGCTTAAAGACTCACCGCAGTTCTAATTTGCCCTCTCTGCATTGTGTTTTCTGCTCAAGATATGAACCCTCAACTTCTGCCTCGGCCGCTGTGCATACTGCTTGCTGTCGTGTCTCACTGCCACGACAGACACTTATTCCTCTGGAGCTGTAGCTCAAACAAACCCTTCCTTCTATAAGTGGCGTTGCTCATGGTGTCTATCACAGCAACAGAAAAGAAACTAAAACACCCTAGTGCATCCAGGAGTATGTGTCCACGGTGACCCTAAGTACCATCACAATGGCAAGAACAGGCAGCACACCTCCTGTTTGGTACAAAGGCTCTTGTCCGGGAGCCACTTGTCCCCACTGGCTATTATTGGTCAGTACCTGAGCAACAGGGCTTCTCAAAGAAACCCACTTCTCTGGTCCCATTCACACAGGACACATGTCCTCCAAGCTGATTCCATCTTCTAGTCATAACTGAAAAGGCAGGAAGACAGCCTGGAAGGTTGGGGTGTCTCCACAGTGTTCTCTCTGTGGGTCCTGACCACCGGGAAGTCTCTTGAGCCCCTCTCTGAGCAGGGTCTATGATGTACCCACCTGTGACTTTATCTCAGAACACTTTGGCAGCTGACACGACTTCTAGTCATGTTTTCATGACCCAGGTATTCTGAGTTCTTTGTGTAAAGACCCCTCTTCATTCACCACTGTGGTTATTATGAGATCGTAACTTAAGCTCACCTTCCAAGGAGGGACTCTGTCTCCTTCCAACATCTTCCTCACACACAGAAAGATCATTACCTCAGGATCCTGCCACATGAATGTCTCTTCACCAGACCCTACCAGCCAAGGAACATTTGGTATTTGTGTTAGCACACAAAAATTCTGGACTTTGAATCAAAAACAAATGTGCAAAATGTGCATTTTTCCAGGGGACAGGGCATGGCCAGAGAACATTCCCCACTTTGAGCTTCTTCCTCAGAAACTTGAAAAGGAGACATTTCTTTGAAATGGCATATGGTGTGTGTGTGTGTGTGTGTGTGTGTGTGTGTGTGTGTGTGTGTGTGTG
>CAJQZJ010032114.1:7953029-7974303 GCA_907164525.1 Lophiomys imhausi
GTGTGTGTGTGTGTGTGTGTGTGTGTGTGTGTGTGTGTGTGTGTGTGCATCCTTTCTGCTAGAAGGACATGATTTAATTTAGATTTACTTTTTCTTAAAAAAAAAACCCCACAATGAAAACATTGTGTGGAATGATCAAATTCAATATGCCAGCTAAAGGTGGCTTTATTTATTTATTTATATGTGTGGGTCTAAGTGTGTGTGAGAGGTATATATGGGTGAAGAGGTGTGTGTGTGTGTGTGTGTGTGTGTATGTGTGTGTGTGTGTGTGTCTGGTGCATGTGCATGTGTGTGCAGGTGCACATGCTTTTGCAAAGACCAGAGAAGGACATTGGTGGCTTCCTCTATCTATCACTTGCCACCTTATTCCTTTAGACAGGGTCTCTCTCCCACGGAATCTGGAGCCAGGCTGGTGGCTAGCAAGCCTGAGTGACTTTCCAGTGCCTCTCTCCTACAGCATTGGATTACAGGTGGCCACACCCAGCTTTTTACATCGATGGCAGGAATTGGAACTCAGCTCCTCATGCTGGCACACCAAGTGCCCTTACCCACTGAACTGTCTCCCCAGCCCAAAAGTAGCTCTTGTTTCCTCTGTTTCTCTTTGCATTCTTTGCCCGCTGCCAGGAACTGTATGAGGGCGATTTCTCTCAAGAGCTGGAAGCTAAAACTTCCTCACAGAGAGCTTTGAGTGGGTATTTATTTCTGAAAGCTTCCCTTGGGAGCTTGAGGGGATGGCCCATATTGAAGTGAAATGTCTGACTTCAGATGAATGGGTACCACCCTTTACCCCTTCACTTATCTGTGTGAAAAATGGGTCCGCAAAGACCGTGCGGTGGGTGTGAATGAGAATCCATGAGTGGAAGCGTAAGTATGAATGAACGAGTATGTGCTGTCCTGTTCCAGCTCCAGTGTCTGGCCTAGAGGCTGGTGAAAGGGCCACTGGGCCAGTGAATCATGTATGGTGATGCAGAGGGTAATCGGCGTGAGCCAGTGCCTGTCCACGGAAGTTTTGTGCGTCTTGCTCATACCTACCCCGCTAGCCCTTATTCTTCTTTTTCAAGGCACTTTGCAGGGCAGGGGATGTAACTAAATCCTAGAGTGCTTGCCCAGCCTGTGCGTGAGGCCCTGGGTTCCTTCTCCGGCACTGCGACAAAAAGAAGACAGATGCCTGAGCATTTAGGAAACTGAACTCTGCAAGGGGTGGCCCCTGGGAGGTGGGCTTCCTCCTGCTCTGTAGGCAGGCCACTGCAAGCTCTCCAGCCTCCCAGGAGTTGCCAGAAGGGAGTAACTGGTCCCTGCGCCACAGTTAGTCGATTACTAGTTTGATTATGTACTTTGAAGGTATTAGTCACATGATGCCTAAACGTGCAGACTCTGCCTAAGCATGTGCACACAGCACATGCTGAGGACAAGCATGTCCCCAGCATGCACTGTGTGCACATGCATGTGGAAGCCAGAGGACAGTCTTGGCTACTGTTCTCAGCTGCTGTCCATTCTATTTGACACAGGGTGTCTCACTGGGCCTTGAACTTGCCTAGTAGACAAGGTGGCTGACTAGTAGCCTTGGGTATTCTGCCTGTCTCTGCCTCACCAGCTCCGGGGTTATGCATGTGCAGCATCACTCCCAGGTTTTTTTTTCTTAATGTGTATAAGTGTTTTACATTACCCATACGTATGTCTGCACACTATGTGCATGCCTGGTGCCTGCAGAGGCCAGGAGACGGTGTTAGATCCCTTGAAACCGGAGTTAAAGATGATTGTGAGGTCCTCTGCAAGAAGCCAGTGCTCTTAACGACTCTCCCCCAACCGTAGCTTTAAAAAAACAAAAATGGGTTCTGGGGGATGGAACTCAGGCTTGGTGTTGCCCTGCAAGCGTTTTTTACTGACTGAGCTGTCTTTCCAGCCCAGCATGCATTTTCTCTTTTGTGTCTTTATAACGTCCACAAATAGTCATCATTCTTTATCTTCAGACAGGCCGATGGAGACTACACATGGAAACTTACCCCAGTCCCTGGAACTGGCCAGAATCTCTATTTCCCAGGGGTCCCCAGCCTCCAAAGTGCCTGGCCATTTTGTCACAGTTTAGAGTCACACCCACATGCCCATGCTCACCTGTTCAGAGGTGGGCAACTCACACAACGGTGACCATCTGCTTCTCTGCAGCTTCAGAGCCAAGAACCAGGCTGTGCCAAGTGCCTGTTGTCCACTACTGGGTCCTCACTGGGCCTGTTTGCCAAGGCTGGTTTTGTCAGAAAGATATACTTTCCGTTTGCCCAGTGCAAAGTGCCACAACCATGGAACAGTGAAGACCAAATTGAAGATAAATTTTCAGGAGAGGCCTGGAGAGATGGTTCAGTGGTTGGTTAAGTACACTTCCTGCTCTTGCAGAGGACCTGAGATTAGCTCTTAGTACCCATGTCGGGTGACTCACAACTGCCTACATGTAGCTGTAGCCCTGGTGGTGCTGATGTCCACTTCTGGCCTTTAGGGGCACCCATACACGTGCAGCATACAGTCACACAGACACACGGACACAGATACATACACGTACACACACGCAAAATATATCAGTAATTTTTTTTTAATTTAGTAGAAAAGTTTCCTGTCGTTGAGAATTCTTAGCACTAAAGCCAGTTGGGTAGATCACGCTATAATCTCAGCCCTCAGAAAGCTAACACAAAAACACTGTCATATGTTCGAGGCCAGCTTGGGCTACAGTGTGAGACTCTGTCTCCCACCGCCCCCCCAAAAATGATAGCATTAAATCCAAATGTGTACCAACTAACAGACAAAATGTGGTATATCCATACACTGGAATAGCATTCAGCCTTAAATGGAGGGAAATTACAGCCCATGCCACAATTTGATGAATCTCAAGAACATACGCTAAGTGAAGTAAGCCACACACAAAAAGGCAAGCGCTACACTAACGAAAGTGCCATCGAGTTCACAAGGACAGAATGCACAATGACTGCTGTCAGGGACAGGGACTAGTGGAGTGTAAGTGTTTAATGGGGACCGTTCCCCGTTAACACGTTGGAAAGTTCTGTAGGTGGAGGTGGCAACAGCCCAAACAGGATGCTGCTCAGCTACCTACTTAAAATGGTGAAAGTAGTAAATGTTTGTGAGCAGGTTCATGAATGTGAGGTACATGTGTTGTGTGGGTGCATGTTTACATACACACATACACATGGAGGCCAGAGGTAGACTCTGTTCATACTTCAGGTGCCATCTACCTTGCTTTTTGAGACATGGTCTCTCACTTGGGACCCAACAATTGGGCTAGGCTGTCTGGACAGAGAGTCTCCTGTCTCCACCTTCTGAGTGCAGGGTTTATGAGTGTGCACCACCTCCGCTGGCTTTTCTTGTGAGTTCTGGGCTTTGAACTTGGGTCCATTGAGCGTTCTCCTCAGCCCCCAACTCTCCACTCTCAATATTCATTATCAACCCTTGCGTGCTGGCAGTGCGTCCAGACTGAAAACACCAACACGTGTGTGTGTGTGTGTGTGTGTGTGTGTGTGTGTGTGTGTCACTTCGGAGCTGAGTCAGCCCCTGTCTGCACTTGGCCTGCGCTCAACAAATCATCATGATAATTACAGGATGCTCTTCGCTTATTGAAAGAAAATGCCTGGCTGCCCCAGAGGCAAACATAATTATAGGCTTTAGGAAAACAGGGCCTTTTAACAAGTAGGCTGGGAAAAGGCTAAGGACTGGAGCGTTCCTCATTCCTCCATGGACTCTTCCCTCAGTGAGAAGGCCACTGGCCCAGGGAGGCACGGCTGAGTCTGTCTGCCGCATCCTCATCATCAGGGCCGCTGACTGCGAAGTGTGCCTTGAAAGATGTGTTGAAATAAGCCTAGTCTTTATAAACAGATTCTGTTGCTAGTGTAAATACTAGAAAACTCTCTTCTATGGTATTGTGGTAAAAGAGTTAAATTTACCATTGTTGAGGGATGGGGAGATAGTAAAGCCCCCCTGCACAAGCATGAGAAACCAATCCCCATCATAATTGTCAGAAGCCTGATATGGCCACCTGTGATTGCTACCCCAGCTCTGGGAAGGCAGAGAAAGGGGGATCACCGGGGACCACTAGCCAGCTAGCCTAGCTGGATCAGTGAACCCTAAGTCCCAGTAAGAGACCGTGCGTGTCTTAAAAAACAGTGTGGATAGCACCCGAAGACAAACAACACCTGAGGTTGTCCTCTGATCTCCACATGCATGTGAACATATGTGCACACATGTGTGTGCACGCACACATGTGTGTGCACGCACACATGTACATGAAAGTACACATGTACACATGCACACATGCTGTCTCACACATACACACACACACATGTACGTGCAGAGTGGAGAAGTAGCTGTCTAAGCAGATACCCCCAGGCTGGGCCTGGTCCTGCTTTATAGATGGTTCTAGGTAATGTGTGCAGCCTGCGTGCACAGTGGATCTGAGGCCAGCACCTGACGCTACTGAAGCTACATGCAGCCAAGCGGGGGTGGGCAGAAGCTGGCGGGAGTTGGAGCCTGTCAGCGCTGTCAGCCCTGATTTGTGGCCAAGCTGGGTTCCCCAAGTTCAAAGAGCATCGAGCTGCTTGTCTTTGTCAAGAGCACGGCTGGGGATCTTTTATGTGGAAGATGTAGGATTCTCGGTCTGGCTTTGATTATTTATTCATCCCCCCTTCGTGGGTGTGTGATATCGCAGGCATCATGGAGTCCCTTGTCCTGGCCACTCTTGCTCAGGAATTCATGGAGCTTAAAGCCTTTTGAAAATTGTTTTTCCAGGGAGGGGGAAAGTTTTTGAAGTCCTCTCTCTCTCCCTCCCTCTCCACAGTTCCCCAGCAGCTCCTGCCACCTTTCCATGCGCCTTTGCCGATTGACATGCGACACCAGGAGGGAAGGTACCATTACGATCCTCACTCTGTCCACGGTGTACACGGGTAAGTGTTGGCTTCCATCTGCTGATCCTGGTGTGCAGCCACCCGCCTCTATCCTTTTAGGTCACAAAAGTGCCGTGAGTGTGAATCCATGAGCAGGTGATAGACACAGACTAGCCTCCTCTCTCTGGCTCCTTCTGAGTGGCAAGCTAGGATCGTGTGTCATTGCAGTGGTCTGTGGCTCTGGGCTTCCTTGTTGGTCCTGCATGATTAGAGGCTCGTCAGCCATTTGGACACTAAACCCAAGTCAGGAATGAAGCCTTAGGTACAGGCTGCCCTGGCGTCGTGGTTCGGAATCCCCCTTGATGATCTCAGTGTGCTGAGGCATTGTGCTATTGCTTACTCCCTGAAACAAGCTCAGAGTGATACCTCTGGGTCTCTTCCCATTTCCCACCTTGAGATCCCCAAGGAGGAGGGCAACATTTTGATCTGACTCTGCATCCCACCTGGCTCCTCCAGCCCTGGCTGATGTTTATTCTCTTGGAGTTTGTTTCTTTCTCTGTCCCTCCCCTCCTGCCCCATACATTCCCCTGCGAGAGGAGAGACCCAGTTACTTCCTCATTGCAATGATAAAAAACCTGACCAAAGCAACATAAAGAAGGGAAGTTTATTTAGGGTCATGGTTTGAGGATACAATCCATCCTAGTGACATCATGGCAGCTTGTCACATGGTATCCACATTCAGAAATCTGAGAGAGATGAGTTCTGGTGCTTAGTTGGCTTCTCCTATTTTTTTTCAGTGTGGGACCCCAGTCCATGTAATAGTGCCACCCATAGTTAGGAGGTTCTTCCCCAAATAACCCAATCTAGAAAGTCCTTACAAGGATGCATGTGTGGTTCTCCATTGTCAAGCTGATCATCTGTGTGAAGTTAACCATCACAGAGGTCTGGGCCTTAGCCATTTTCCTACTCACAGCCTCTGCCGAGCCTTCCCTGCATGGGAAGTGAGTCCCTCTGTCCGTCCTCTTCCCCTCCCACTCTTCTCGGGCCACCTCGCCTGTCCACATCACGTTGCTGTCTAGGGTGCTGAGCCATAATCAGTCACTGTTACCTGTCTTGATGGCTGTCTCCTATGGCCTGCCCACTCAGCTTCAGAGCCAGCCCCGCCGAGGAGAGCTGGATGACTAGCCCTGAGTGGGACCCAGCTCTGGATTCTAACACCATCGCCAGAACAGAGCGAGCTGATATTACAGGCATTCCACACAGACTCTGTGGAATGAGTCTGCCCTGAGACTGCTGTACCTACAATGACAGATGTATCAGTAGGGACGCAGAGAGATGCTGAGTAGAGAGTCCCTGCTGGCACCTCACCTGTGAGACTCCATCTCCCGCTAGAATAAAATTAGTCAGCCCATGTGTGCTGAGATGTTCAAAGCACTGTGCCTTTGCTGCGTCCCAGCCAGCCCTCCAGTGATACCTGTTTCAGGACACCAACTAGACAAGCCTGGTGGCCTGAGTTCAATCCCTGGGACCCGTGTAAAAGTGGAAGAAGAAAACCAACTCCCCAAAGTTGTCCTCTGATCTTCACATGTGTATCATGGCACACATGCACCCATATACACAGATAATAGTGCACAATACACATACGCAATAACTGTTAAATAAATTAATTAAAATTAAGTTTTCATTTGGAATAAATTCAGGCATGCAAAAGTTGTAAAAATTAGACAAGGTAAACTGCATGCCCTCCACCCAGCTATTCAAACGTTAACATTGGTATCATCCAATACCAATACAGTGAGCTAACCCACACATCTGATACCAACGTGGATAGCTTTCCCTTAAGTGTGTGTTTCCTTGTTCAGGATCTCACACTGAGTATATGAATTAGTGAAGTGTGTGTGTGTGTGTGTGTGTGTGTGTGTGTGTGTGTGTGTGTGTGCAAGTGGAAGCCAGAGGAGGACATCAGATACCCTTGTCCTTCACTCCCCTTGCTTCCTAAAGGCAGGGTTTCTCCCTGAACCTAAAGCTAGACTGACAGCCAGCAAGCTTCATCAGTCTTCTTGTCTTTGCAGTGGACTTTCAGATCCACAAGCCATGCCCAATATTTTAAGTGAGTGTTGAGGGTTAGAACACAGGTCCACATCTTGCACAGCAAGTGCTCTTGTCCACTGAACCATTTCCCGAGCCCCTAGGCCATGGAAATGACCATGTTGCTCACTGGCTTCCTTGCCCTTTGCACCACACTGGATACCTGAGGAGTGTGTGTCCATTTCCTGTGGCTACAGCAAATGGCCAACTCAGTGGCTTAATGCAACACAAATGTATTGTCATACAGTTCTGGAGCCCAGAGACCAGAACTGAGTCTTACATGGTATAGACAGGGCCAGGTACTTCTGGAGGGAACACATGCCTTTGTCTTTTCCCATTTCTGGAGCCCCCTCATCTTTTGGCTTGCAACCCCAACCTCACATCATACCACTTTTCCCCTGCGCCTGCCTTCACATCATTCTTCTCTTTGCTACGATTTTTTCCTCTGGCTGTTTCACCAAAGAGACTTGCTGTTGCTTTTAGAGATGATCCAGTTGTTTAGAGATTGTCCAGGATCATCTTCACATCCTAACATCCTCCCCCCAAACCACAACTGTGATGTAGAGGACATTGGCAGGTTCAGTGGATAAGTACACATGCCTCCTTAAGGGCTATGTCATTTGATATCACCAAGCCCCTGTGCAGAGAGAGCCTGGGAGGTGGGCCTGCATGCTTCTGTGTAGTTCAGGGAGCCAGACTCTGGAACATAGCCCAGAAGGGCCTTGTTTGTCAACCCCATTGCCAGGAAGCAGCATAGAGTTCTAAGACCTGTATCTTGCTAGGACAGACCCCTCAAGGGCTCTTTGATAAACTCAGGATGGTTGGTCTCCACCAAGAAGACCAAGAAGGGATAAGTGCTTCAGGGATGGAAGGCACATCTGCTCACTCTCATACTCTGCATCCCAGGTGAGAACTAGACAAACTCTGCAAGAAAACTGGCCCCACAGTTCTGGCTTCTGTGATTAATGTGGTCAGAGCCTGGTGGAGTCCCCAATCCATCAAGCCTGTGCTGTAGCCTGCCTGCTGCACCAATGTGTCTAATTACACAAGTCACACGCGGCAAATGAGGCACCGTGTCATCTTTTGTCAGTAAAGTCCAAGTCACTGCCTGCCTCTCGGAGCCACACGGCCCTTTGCCTGCTGCTGGATGCACCTGCGGCTCTCCTCAGCCCCCTCTTGCCCCACACTACTTGAACACCCAGATCCCTTCCCGTGGCTCTTAGAATCTAGATAACTCCCAGTAGGGGAGGATCCCAAATGTATAGGCTCTCAGTCTAGTGACCCCTGTACCCACAGGACTTCCACAGGACTGCCTCCATCCTACCCAAAGATTTGCTGTTGTCTGTGTCCTGCCAGGCTGCCTGCCAGCACAGAAGAGGCATCCGTGTGAACTGACAAGTCTCATTTTTCTCATTTATGAAGCGAGCGTATCTACCAAGTCTTAGCTTTCAGACTAGAGGCTAATGAAGCCTGCTAACCTACAGTCACCTCTTTCTTATAGCTGCTGTGAAGGAAATGGCAAGCCCCCCACCCACCACCAATAGTTTGTCTTCAAATCCACAGCCCCATTCTTTACAGACTCCCCCAAGTGCTGCAACTCCAGGAGAGCGGCAAGTGCCATTCTCAGGTCCCCAGGGAAGTTTGTAGGCCTCGGGTTACCAGACTCTGGGACATCAGAGGACTATGGATATACTTCAGCTAGATGTGCCACCCCTCCCCCACTCCAGCCATATCCTTGGAGTTGCACATCCCCTCCCCAAATGCAGGTCCACACTGTGGACCACCCCTCAACTATGTGACAGAAAACCTCCCCATTCCTCTGAGACCTAAAAGAAGGAACTCCCCCCCCACCACCTTGTGGTCCCGAACATGCCTCAGGGCTTTTGCCATGTTGCCATCTATCTGTTAATGGTGCTGATATCTCTTCTAATAAATCTCTTACCAAAAAACAAACATACAAGTAAACAAAACTGATCTACCTTAGCATCCCCCTTGAATGCCAAACTCAAGACTTTTCAATGATCTTAATAGCAGAGGCCACTGAGTTGTCATTTTGTAACAGCCACAAGCCCATTGATTTGTGGCTGTGGTTTGGCACACCTGAGTGCTCATGGGAGGAGAGCCAGAGACCAACCTCGGCTATTGTTCCTCAGAAACTGTTCACCTTGTTTCTTAACATAGTGTCTGTCTCTCACTGGCCTGGAACATCCCAAGTAGACTATTATGGCTGGCCAATGAGCCATGTGGTTCTTCTATCCGTCTGTCTCCCCAGCGTTGGGATTAAAAATGCATGCTGTGGATTATCCTCCTTTATCGTTCTGCACATCATCATCATCAATTATTCTTTTGAGACAAGATCTCTTGGTGAACCAAGAGTTCACCGATTCAGCTAACTGACTAGCCAGTGAGTTTCTTGAGATTTGCCTGTTTCCACCCCCCAAGACTGGCTGGGTTTATAGACACTTGCTACCACCTGTATAGCTAGACTTTGCTACTTGGCAGGTTCTTCTTTTTCCCACCCTTTATCCCCATCCCACAGCTTCACCCCCATGACTAGATAGGAGAGGAGAGGAGAGGAGAGGAGAGAGAGAGAGAGAGAGAGAGAGAGAGAGAGAGAGAGGTCCCTGAATCTAATTTCTTTCCTTTTGTTTCCTCTTGGACCACGGCTACTAGCAAACCTCAACCATCCTCCCAAAAATGACCAACAACCACTGGCCATGTCTGTTGGGGCGCTGGCATTTATATAACCTCTGAAAAGCTCCCAGAATTTCAAACATCACACAATCACAGAAACGATCTGCATCTAGCAAATCCACACTTTTGCTAGAGCACAAAGAAAATCAGAGTCAGCTGCTGGGGACAATCCGAAGCAGCCCAATATCCTTACATTTGGGATTAAAACGAAAACACATTCTTATGGTTCTGTGTTTTCTAAAGAAACCATCTTTCAGAATTCTCACTACCACCATGACCAGATTTTCTGTGAGTATTGGGGAATCTACACTGAAGTACTCATGTTTGCCCACTGAGTCATTGCCCTGTCTTCTCAGCTCTTGGGGGCAGGGGGGAGTTGAAACAGTCTCACTATGTTGCTCTGGCTAACCCTGAACTCAGAGATCTGCCTGCCTCTGCCTTCCAAGTGCTGAGATTAAAGGTGTGCACCATCACCACCCCTTTTTTATTGAACATTGGTTCTGGGGCTGGAATTTGGCCCTTACGCTTGAATATTGAGTAAACCATCTCACAAGGGCCTTCATGCTTGAAGGTGAACAACACTTTGCTGACTAAACCATCTCACTAGCCCCGTAGTTGTTTTGACAATGAGACAGGATAGAGCAGGGAAGTGTGAAGAATAGTTTGGAAGCATGCTGCTGGAGGTTATTTTTATTGTGGGTCTCCTATTTACCTGTTCCAGAAGAGGCTTCATTACAGGTGGAAGGACATACGTGTCATGTCTTAAGAAGAGGAGGCTGTCTTGGGGGTGGGGCACAGGTAGATCAGAATGGGACTAAGGGAGGAGAGAGTCTTTCTCCCAGTGGGGGAATTTAGACATCTGTCTTCCTATGGCCCCAAAGAACAGATTTATCAAGGGACCTGGGAGATAGTCATGGGACAGAAACCTGGTGAGAACTGCCTGGGTGTCTTTGCTGGATTCTTTTATGTCAACCTGGCACAAACTAAAGTCATCTGAGGGGAGGGAACTTCAGTTGAGAAATGCCTCTGTAAGATCTGGCTGTAGGCAAGCCTGTAGGTCATTTTCCCAATTAGTGATCATTGTGGCTGGCGCCATCCCTGGGCTGGGAGTCCTGGGTTGTAGAATAAAGCAGGTTGAGCAAGTCGCTATGAGCAAGCCAGTAAGCAGCATCCCTCCATGGCCTCTGCATCAGCTTCTGACTCGGGTTTTTGCCTTGTTTGAGGTCCTATCCTTTCTCTGAGGAACTGTGATGTGGAAGGATAAGCTGAATAAACCCCTTCCCCACCAACTTGCTTTTGGTCATGGTGTTTCATCACAGCAACAGAAACCCTAACAAAGACAGTGTCCTAACAGCCCTGTGCTGGACTGAACATCCTGCCCTCACATGGGGAGAGGCAGGGAATGGCTTTCAGTGTGGGGATGTCTTGCAGCCAAGCCCAACTAGATGACTTCCCCTAAACACCCTCTTCCCACCCCTTTGCAGGGTGACTGTTTCTTGACGCTTTCAGGAACAAACCCAGGACAAGGTTCACATTGTAAACTAGGGCTGTGGCTTACTGGTAGAGGGCTTGCCTCCAATACATGTGGCTGGGGTAAAAAAAAAAAAAAAAAATCACACTGCTTCCTGATGCTGGTATGTGGCAACACACGATGCTAATGTACAATGGTATGGTCCCTGAACTTGTAATGCAACATCTTGGATCTGTGGAAAATACAGGCAATGGGGAGACACATTGGTCAGGGGTTCTTTGTGACCCCTATGGGGACATACTTTTGAGATACCAAAGGAAGGAGAAAAAGTCAACTGAGCTTGGAAACAACCTGACCTGCCGTGTCTGTACTTCCCATGTTGCCACGGGAAGAAAGGAGCACTTTACTCTCCTCTGGACTTCTGCTCTTAAAACAGCTTCCCCAGAGTGTTAGAGGGAATGTGGCAGAGTGTGGCAGGGCTGGTCCCCCCTAGAAAGAACCAATGTCTTGGTACACATTGGGCCAAGAGTATTATGTGCCCTTGGGTGGAACCCCGTGCCACTGGTTCAGGAGTCTGGTGTCTGCCTTCACTCTCAGTGTTGCTTGTGGAGTCCATCTTTATTCTGTTCTGCCCTGGGATTTCAGAGGCAATTGGAATTGCCTTTGGCCTTGAGAAATTTAGAGAAACTGCTCAGTGCAGCAAATCCCAATCTGAGGAATCTGTGATGTCTATTTTTAAGACAGGGTCTCGTGTAATTCAGTCTGGCCCCAAATTCACTCTGTAGCTGAGGATGACCCTTAACTTCTGATCCTCCTGCTTTTCTACTTCCAGAGTACTGAAATTACAGCTATACACAACCACACCTGGCTTATGCTGTGTTAGGGGTGGAACCTTGGACTTCATGTAGGCAACATGCTACCAACTGAACTCCATCTCTAGCCCCTTTCTGCCTACACCCATGTCCTAAAGATGCTTGCTCCTGGGACCCAGCTTCAAATATTATGATTTTTCAAGTCCAGAATGAGGCCTGGGGATCTGCCTAATTCTAAGTTTATACAGACCAGTCAGTGTTTAGGAACCTCCCTATTTATATTGACACCCAGGAAAGAAGCGCAGAGCTGTGTGTTGACTTTATGGAATCATAGAGTCAGCTACCCAATCATCAACAACAACAACAACCTTTGAAAATTGGGGAGCATTAATATGCCCAGTGCCTCTTGCTGTCCCACTCAGAGCTGAGGCCCTGCTGGTTGACCTAAACATAGTCATAGCTCAACTTGCAGAAGGCATGATGTGTACACTTGGGAGAAACTATGGCCCCTCGGGCACAGAGAGTGCCCCACTGCCATCTCTTGTCTGGCACCACGGCTGGCCTCTGTGACTCCCGGCCATCCCACATTCTATGACTGACTACAGCTAATGGCTCCCTGCGGATCACTTGGTCCTGAGTTGAATTTGGTTTGTAGTAATGGCAAGGCCACTCTTCACAGAGGCAGGCAGAAAGGCTCTGATTAGGGACTGACGGCTCTGGGGGTACAGCTCTCAGCTCATGGAAAGTCGGCACACCGACTGGTACGTTAAGGAAGTAGAAGGACTACCAGGTGGTGGGCATGCCTTACCCAAAGTCCCCCAGGGGAACCACTTTACACATACGAGTCCCCACCTGTCCCCGGCAGGACCATACGACTGGAGATGCCAGCCGTAAATTGGTGCCCTGTCACTTAAGATGGCCGTTTCGTGGCTGTGACTGTGCTCAGCTAGTTGACTTTCTGTCTGTGGGATTTAAAGACAGCTTTTCCAAGGTCATTGTTGTTGATAAACACCCCACCTGCGACTTACTATCATGATCCAGGGCCTCATGGCAGTCTTCAGCCATTCACCAAGGGCAGCAGCTGGGCAGGAAGAAATGTGACTGATTTCTGATTCTTGGCTTTGTACCCCAGTTTGTAAGTTACACTGTATTAGCTTTGTTTGTGCTTCTTAAAGAGTCATCTTCTTCCTCAGCAAATGTGTATGCTCATTTTTAGAGTCTGGTGGAAGGGCATGTCTGCCTCCTTCCTAGGCTGAGGTACTAGGTGAACTGAGAGTCATTTACCAGAGACCTTGTCCCTCCTCCTGACATGGCTTCCCCACCACCACCGTGTTGTTCTCTGTCTCTGGGACTCTCTCTCTTTGTCTAAAAGCTGCCATCGCTAACAACTTACTTGCTTAGATCAACTGGTCAGCAGACAGAGAGAGTAGAAAGTCTGGAGCAGGCTGTATGGACAGCCTGCCCTTGATGGAGTGACGTAGGCATAAAAGGACCCCCAGGCAAGGTGAGACTTGTTTCTTTTACATGGTAATGTTGTCACGCCCCATTCATAAGAAGGAAACTGAGGCACTAGAAGGCAAGCATCCTCTTCCTTGACATACTTAGTCTTTCTTTCATTGTGATGGATAACCCAGAGAATAACTTGAGAGATTTATTTGAACTCAACTCCATGGTCATGCGCCTGTGATGAGACAGAGACCATCGTGGTAGCAGGATCTTGTGACAGAGGAGGCTACTCTTCATGAGGCAGCCAGGAAACAGAATTAAGAAGCAGCCAGAGATAAAATATACCCCTTTAGAGCTGAGGAGATGGCTCAGTTGGTTGTATACAAGCTGGGGACCTGACTTCAGTCCCCTAGGACCCAATCATGATGGTGTGCACTTGAAATCCTAGTGCCAGGGAAGTAAATCCCTGGGGCTTAGTAGCCAGCTAGTCTAGCCAAATTTGCAAGCTCCAGGTTCAGTGAGAGATCCTGTGTCAAGAAATAAGTGGAGAGCTGAGGCAGCCACCCGACAGACCCCCCCCCCCAGCCTTCACAATCTTGTGTCCATCCCTGAACACACACACACTCTCTCTCTCCCTCCCTCCCTCTTTCTCTCTCTCTCCTTCCCTCCCTCCCTCTTTTTTTCCTCTCTCTCTCCCTATTCAAAGGCATGCCTGCAATGACCTACTTCCTCCAAACAGGCTCCAGCTCCCAATAATGGCATTCATTATGTATCTATCCATGGGTTTCTTCCTTGATGGTTCACTAATCTGTTGATGAAAAGCAGAGTCCCTGTGATGCAATCACTTCCTAGGACCCTGCCCTGTCCCCCCACCCCGACCCCCAGCTGATAGGCAGGCCTTTGACACATGTGCCTTGAGGGTTACTTCAGAGTTAAACTATAACACATTCCTAGCCATGGCTCAGGTAGGATTTGAACCCCAGACAGTGTAATTCATGCTGCCATCTCCCCCTGCCCTGAGAACGTTAAGATTCTCAGCCCACAAACACGCTCAGTGGCATGGGACAGACAGCTCATTTATAATGGACTCTGGCCTGTAAAAGTTTAATGAGGAGCTTGTCTGATAAGATGCCTAGTCTTTGATCTTTGTGAATGCAAGCTGCTTATGTAAGAGGCGCTTCCTGGCCTTGGCTTTGGGGAGCCCTGATGGGGTCATCTGGAGGCAGAAGCAAGTGGGGAGTGAAGGTATAGCCCTGTAGAGATGGGGCTGCATGGGGAGGAGCATGTTCTCAGCAGCTGGAGGGGCAGGCTTCTGGCCAGGATGTCCTACAGCACCAGAAAGTGACCCTCTGATTCTGGTCCTGTCCCTTGGGATTCTGTGGGATGTTCGCCACTCTGTACTCTCAGGATGCAGGCAGAACTGAGTAGGACTGGGATGTGGGTCCTATTGTGTATATCCTTGCTACATACCGGGGCTGGCTGACCAACCCTCACAAGCCTCAGTTTGGCCCTCTCTAAAATGGGAATGTGTTTGTACCCTTGGAATCGTTAATATTGTCAACTGGACAGTATGTAGAGTCACCTAGGAGAAAAACCACTATTCGTGTCTGTGAGGGAGTTTCTAGATGAGGTTAATTAAGACAAGAAGACCCGTCCTCAATGTGGCTAGCATCCTTCCATGGGCTGGGGTTTTGGACTGAATGGCAAAAGCTTTCGGAGCACCAGCATTCATCTCTCTCTCTCTCTCTCTGCTTCCTGACGGGGTGCAATGTGAGCAGCCGCCTCATACACCTTCCCACTGTGATGGACGGTACCCTTGACCTGTGAGGCAGAGTCAGCCTTTCCTTCCTGAAGTTGCTTGTGTCGGGTATCTTGTCATAGCAATGAGACAAGGAATCGACCCAGCACGGGTGGGGCTAATGTGAGGACCAGGGAGTCATTATGTATGGTGTGTGTGATAATTCGGGTCTAGATTAGAATGCTCCCCAAAAGCCCCTGTCCAAGGCTTGGACCCCACTCTGTGGTGCTGCGGGAAGTGGTGGAACCCTTGAGGGGTGGTGATTAGTGGGAGGACGTGAAGTCATGGGTAATGTTGCTCTTGGAAGGGATACTGGGACCCTGGCCACCATGAGATGGAGAAGCTGCCCCACCATCTCCTCCTTGCCTCTCTGTGACATCTACTGCCACCACAGGCCAAATAAGGACCACTTGGTGCCTGTGGACTTTCAAAACCAAGAGCCAAGACAAACCATCAAACCATCTTCTTTAATGTGTGTGCCTGTGTGTATATGTGCGTGTCTATACATGAGCATGGAGCGTGGAGGTCAGAGGTCAGTTCTTGTATCACCATGCATCCTAGTTTTTGAAACAGAAATCTCTCTCACATGCTTAGAACTTACCAATTAGGCTAAGCTTCCCCCAGGAGTCCTTCTGTCTCTATCTCCCAAACACTAGGATTAAAACAGTACACTACCATGGCCTTATTTTATTTCATTAGTTGAGTTTAGGGAATCAAACTCAGGTCTTTATTATTGAGTGATAAAAACTTCACCAATTGACCCATCTTTCCAGCCCAAACCTTTCTTCTGAGTTGGTTTAGCTCGTGTATTTGGAAAGCTGAGTAACGCAATGTATGTGGGACAGTTCATGGCACTTGTATAGCTGTGTTCATACTTGAATGGATACACACAGACACACATATCCTACACAGAGAGAAAAAATAAAAAGGAGGGAGGGAGGGAGGGGTGGGCGGGCTGTGGGGGACAGGCTGGAAGGGTTTGCAGAGCCCAGCTTTTACCAGCAGGGCTGCCTCTTCTGCCTAACCCAGCCACAGACACTGTCTGGATCCGGGGAGGGAACCAGGCACACGCTAGTGCACTCTGCCTTTGGGAGAAGGTTTACTTGAGCCCAGGATTAACCCATCTAACGTTGATGGACCAGCAGGACATTCTACACAGCTCTTGGCTGAGCTGTGAAGCCTGCCAAGCTTCTCTGCCATCTCTACAGACTCTGCTTTCCTGAAGGCCACCACCACTACCTCTCCCTACCCCTCCCTATCCTCCCCTCTTCTTCCCCTCCCCCCCTCTTCCCTTCCTCCTCCTCCTCTTCCTCTTCCTCCCCATCCACCCCTGAGAGTAGTATCTACCTATTCTCACCCATGGCTTTGAGGCATTGACTTTCTGGAAGATTCCACTCAGCCATGCTCAGCCATGGGTGGATTCTACTGTAGACTAAAACTTCACATCTCCAGTGCCCAGGTCCCCTAGAGAGGGTCTCATCTTGACAAGGATCTCCTGGCAGTTTTCCAGGCCCAACTGGGTTCCAGCCCTCCCCCTACTTACCTGGAGCAATTCCAAGGCCATCTTGTCCTTCCACATCCCAGCACCTCTCTGCCTAAAAGTCAAGTACTTTCCTGCAAAAAAGAGTCTTCCTGACAGCAACCTCTTATCTTTGAACTTCTTTTTTTCCTTTTCTCAGGCAAGATCTCCTATAGCCCAGTTCAGCATCTAATTTACCATGTAGCCAAGGATGGTTTTGGGTGCCTGATCCTCGTACCTCCACCTCCATAGTGCTAGAATTGCAGGCATGTACCACCACATCTGAATCATCCCATGCTAAGGATGAAACCAGGACTTTGTACATGCTAAGCAAGCACTCTACCAACTGAGCTGCATCCTCAGACTCTCCCTCTAGTCTTTTACACATTTGGAGCTCAGGCTTATGAAATAGCAATCCCTTCTGGCTCTGGGGGAGCTGAGATAAAGAGTGTGTGGATGTGACCAAACCCCTGTTAAGTGCTGCAGCTGGATCTTTTAGAACCACTCTGTATGGCCTCTGTGGCCTCCGTTTTATGACCTCATTTCCCTACGCAAACATCAGTGTTTATTTAGTGAGATATCTGCCTGGGGTCAGCTCCAAATGCTGATTACTCTACAAGAGCTCTGCTGAGGGTGACAGGGGAAAGCCAGAGCTCAGCTGGGTCTGGTGAGCTCTGTAACAGGACCCACATCTGTCGAGTCCGGTGTGGATACCTGTGTTTCTGTCACGGGCTGAATCCTGCAGACAGGGCTAGGACTAGTCATTAGGAATACCAAGCAGCGAATGTCGTCCACAGCTCTGATGGGACACATGGGTGGCAGAGAGACAACTGCAGAGCCCTGAAATGCTTTCCAGGAGTTCATGTAATTTCTTCCTAGCAGCCACTCCATCCCAGGGTCCTCAACCATTCAGCCAGCCTCTGACCCTCTGGATCCCTGCACCCATTCTTTCTCCAGAATCCGGGTCTGCTAAACATCAAAGACAAGCCTGGTGGAGACAGACCAGCCAGCATGACAAAGGCACTCTCGTCCTGTGCCCAGCCTGAGTGTTACACAAGTGGGTCTGAGTCCCCCTGGGACCCACTGAAGCGTCCAGGTTCTTGTGTTCCAAGGCAATACACTGGACCAGGGACATAGAGCTAGCAATAAAATTAGGGCTTTCCAGAGAATGGGAATGGGTTAATGTCTTGTTTTCATAAACCACTATGACAGAAGCAACTTGGGGGACAAAGGACGTATTGGGCTCACAAGTGCAGGTTCCAGTCATCGCTGAGGGTCTGAGAGGTCAAGAAGTCAGGAGCCCCTGGTCACATTACATCTGCAGTCAGAAGAAGAGACCAGTAAATGCGTGCATGCCTGTGCTTAGCTCAGTCTCTCCACTCCTTAAGACAGGTCGGGATCCCCTGCCATTCACACATCAGATACTGTAATCAAGACAGCTCCCCAAAGACGTGACCACAGAACAGCCTTGTTAATCCTTTGTTGAAACTTTTCCCTAGTGATTCTAGATTCTGTCAAGTTGACGATTAAAAACCAACCACCACAGCTA
The DNA here is from genome assembly GCA_907164525.1 of Lophiomys imhausi. Classification (NCBI taxonomy): domain Eukaryota; kingdom Metazoa; phylum Chordata; class Mammalia; order Rodentia; family Muridae; genus Lophiomys; species Lophiomys imhausi. The sequence goes on from CAJQZJ010032114.1 coordinate 7,971,284, forward strand.
GTGAAGTTAAGAGAAAAGCCCACACTATGTAAATCTGTGAGTTAGGTGCTATGTAAATGACCTACAAAAGGTTATGTGGCCCTGGCCAGGGCTTTGAGGGCTTTTCTTGAGTATGGTCTGTTTGTTGTATGAAGTCTGGGCAGCCAAGGGTTTCCAATCTTTTCCTGCGTGGTGGCTTCTTTTATACATTAATATTGATGTGGGTTTTTTTTTTTCAGTCTTGTGTAGCCCAGGCTGACCTTTAACCTCCCATGTAGTCAAGAACAGCCTTGAACTCCTGATCTCTAGCCTCCTCCTCTGGAGTTCCAGTAAGGCATAGGGAATGTGCTGGGACCTTGGGAGCTCCATGTACCCCAACTTCTCTGCCCTAGGTCTGTCACTTCCCTGTTTTCTATAATTTCGAGGTTTTTGTCCCCAATTTCCATGACAATTCCTCTTTGGCACACACCCCTAAGAGTGCTATTGACTGAGACTAGCATTTTCTATATTATGGCCACTCATTTCCCCAACAGTGTATTGTTTAGTGTTGCTTTGTGGCTCTTTCTGTAAATAACACCATGGCAGGCCTTTTCTTTGGGAACTTGGATTTCATAACTTACAGTCAGTATTTCATCTACTCTCCCTTCATCCCTTCATTAGTTTGTTCATCTTCATTTGTACATTCCTGCTGCTCTGCAGCAATCTTCATTCCCAGGCATCTGGGGTGGGCTTGTGCCTTTCAGCCTGGCTGCTGGGGCACCCTTGTCCTGTTCTCCGGGATCCTTATGTGGTGGGTTCTGCAATTCACCTAGGGAGATGGACTTTCCAAGCCACGGGGTTTTCATGTTTTGGCCCTCCAGGATGTTGCCAGATTTTTGCTAGGTGGCTCTGCCAAACAGGAGCTCCCCACCCACAGGGTTGAGCAGATGAGCCACAGCAGGAGGGCCCCGGCTAGGGAAGTAACTCAGTCAGTATGATTTCCAGAACACACATTGAAAAGAAGGTGTGGTGGCACACAGGTAATCCCAGAACTGAGAAGGTAGAAACAAGTGGATCCCGGCTCCTTGGCAAACCTGCCCAGCCCAGTCTTTGAATCCCAGACCATCGAGAGACACTGTCTCAAAACACCAAGCTGAATGATGCCTGAAGAATAACAACTGAAGTCGCCCTCTGCTTGTGCACAGACACACAGGCATACACAGACACACACACACACCTGTATTTACACACACATGTTTACACACACACATTTTATTTTGAGACAGGATCTCTTATTGTAGCTCTGGCTGGCTTAGAGCTTTCTATGTGTGCCAGACTGGCCTCAGACTCACAGCATTCCTCCTGAATGCTGAGATTAAAGGTATGCAGCACTATGCTCAGCAATATACACATTTAAAAATATATATAGTCCAGAGTAGAGGGATTGCTTAGGGCTCACAAAGCGCTAAGTCCATCACCACCAAAAACAAATAACAAACCTGCTGATGGCACTCTGAAAGTGCAATTGCCCTGAATACATGTTGTTTTGTTTTGTTCTTTAATGCAATTTTTGGAACTTTCCAAGTAGATACATGGAAAACACAATGAGCAAGCTTGCCAAAACCTAGTTTCCCATACAAAACCCAAAACAACAAAGGACCATCAGGAGGGAGGTGGAGTTCCTGGTGAGCTTCGAGGGGACATTCTGGGTGTTGGGAGGGTCTGGGCAGCTGACACAGGCCTTCTTGCTCTGCAAGAACAGACGCAAGTCCCTCCCACCTCAGCAGAGGGGAAGAGAGAGGCCGAACAGCAAAGTCCGGGCCGCTGTTGCGAATTCAGTTCCCTCTCTGACAGGTCAGCGAGCCCTGCTGGAGGCCAGAAAGAGAACACAAGACTCCATGGTGCTGGTGGCCACTGGCTCTGAGTGGCTTAGCCACAGCATGAGGGCACAGGTTCCCTGCTTTGGCCATCATAGCAGTGTGATCCTGGTGGGTGGCAAGCATCTTGGCCCAGAGGTGGGGTTGGAGCACACAGACCAGCAGTCCCCAGAGCCTGGGGCTTGGTGTGTCACGCCGGGTGGTTTCTGCTATGGGGAATCAGTGACCATGACCATGTAATCCCATTGGCGGCGGGAAGGCACGTTCTGGAGCCTGTAAGAGCAGACGATGGAACACAGAACTTATACACCACCCTCCCCTCCCAGAGCACCCCAGCATACTATGGAGGGGTTCCCATTGTTCCTGCCTGCCACAGAAGATGTACCCACCCAGACTTGGGTCATCTCCAGAAATAACATAGGAGCCCTGTTCTCTCAGACTTCCATAGTCACCAAAGTTACTGGGATGAGGAGGGTGGTGTCTCCAGCCCCTCAAGGCCTGACCCCACCTCTGGACAGGATCTTCACCAACCACAAGTTTGTGCAAACCCTGGGGCTTAAAGCAGTGGAAATGTATTCTTTCCTGGCTCTGGAGATAGGAAGTCACTGGGCAGCCTCACTAGGCTGATGGGAAGAGGCTCACTGAGAAGCTGTTCTGCCTCTTCTAGCCCTCGGTCCCCCGGCGGTGGTTAGCACTGCCTCACTGTGATCTCTGCCTCCAGGTCACAGGGTCCTCTGTTTTGAGCCCTGTGTCTCTTTACCTCTGAGGATAACATTTAGGACTGGCCACTTGCATCATCTCAGACTTCACCTTTTGCACTCCTGCCACGTCCTTGGCGGCAAATATACAGCTGATCACAGGTTCCAGGGATTAGGATGCAGACGTGTGTTTAGGAAATGTCACCAGCTTCCTGTGTGCCTTCTGCAAGTGTTTTCCCTCACCCCAGATCCAGAAAAGCACGGCTGTGATTGTCCTTTGCTCATGAAGACACAGGCACTGAGAGGATGCACAATCCAGAGTAAACTGAGCTGAGCTGGAATGGAACGCAGGTCTTTCATTGTTTTGCCTGCTATTCTTACTGGTTATCCATCATCCATCCATCCATCTATCCATCCCACCTTCATCCATCTATCTATCCATCATCCATCCATCCATCCACCCACCCAGCTATCATCCATCCATCCA
>CAJQZJ010032114.1:7974313-7989953 GCA_907164525.1 Lophiomys imhausi
ATCATCCATCCATCCATCCACCCACCCAGCTATCATCCATCCATCCACCCACCCAGCTATCATCCATCCATCCATTCATCTGACATACTAGCATGCTGTAACCTCCTAGTGGGCACAGGCTTAGTACTTGGCAAACAGACCTAGTTAGAGCCTGCTCCTGGGCCTGTCTGCCCACCAGAGAGATAGGACAAGCTTGAACATGCCACCACCCAAGGGAGGCTCCTCCCGAGGGAGCCCAGTCATCAGCTAACCTCAAAATGGGGAAGACTCCATCCTCCACAGGAGTGCCTCACAGGGTATCTAACCTCGACCCAGGACTGGACGCTTCTCCGACTGGAGGCTTCTGGTAATAGTCTTGGGAGAGAAATGATGGTAACTCACAAGATGCAGGTGGGAAGGCAGGAGCTAGGGACAGAGCTGTAGCCTGTCTACCTGCCTCCAAGGCCATAGGTCACCCCAGAATTCAACCCAGGAGACTTGTAGGCTGACAGTCAATTCAACCTTTCCCATCTTCTCAGAGGCCCCAGACCAGGCTGGTAACCATCAGCTCCTGGTGTTTTAACTTACTGCCTGCACTGGCCCCTCATAGCCATGCCAGTGTCTCTTAGGGTCTCAGTAGTTCCATCTGTAAGATGGAACACAGGCTCCTGCCTGACTCTGGCCTCATGGTCCTGTCCCAGCTGCTCAGGGCTGGTCTTTCCCACTCTCTCCCTTTCCTGGGATCAGAGCCCACCCAGGTGCTCTGGCTGAGTCTGTGTGAGTCAGCATGATGCTGTTCACTTTCCCAGACAGGCACTGCTGGGTGGGGCTCAAGGCCCCAACCCCCTCCCCCTGCTTCCTTTCTCTCTTTTCACTCCATTAGGAAGGAACACGTCCATTCCTGCCTCAGGGCTGTTCCATGCTACAGAGCCTACACCCTCCCCTCACCTCCCCATCTGTGAAAGCCTTGCTCATACTCTCAGCCTGCGTTCACCCTCCAGGAATCATACCTCCCCTCCAGGAAGACATGGCTCCCTTCTTTCTAGCTCCCCAAGGACCCATTACCAAGGGTCTGGGCGTGCTAGTTCAGGCCCAGTCTTGGTGCCAGGTTGCACGTGGCCGGCCATGTGAGATTCTCATCACCTCAGCCTCTCCTTTTGTCTCCTGCCAGAACTCCTGTACTGACATGTGGGAAGGGGGCATGAGTTGGGGTGTCAGGAAGGTGAACTGAGAGGACTCCCCCCTGCTGAGCTCTTGTGTTTTCATGTTAAACATGAGAAGAGGAAGTGTTGGCTGAACACCTACTAAGCTCTCTGCACAGCTACTTTGCACATTTCTCCTGCCTTGCCTATCTGTCTACACCTGTCCATCCATCGACACCGGCACCAGCCTGCAGCCCAGGGACGCTAGGCTCCGAGGGGTGGGGTGCCAGACCACACAAGAGTGGCAGCGCTGAGATCCACACCCCTCTCTGTCTGTCCTCAAAGTTCAAACTGCCTACACATGTAGGAGTGGCCTCTTAGATAGTAGCACCCCAAGGTGGTGGAGACCAGCTTAGTGTCCTCAGAGGGACCACCAGGGCCAGTGGGGATTCGGTGAGAGGACATTTGTGTCTTAGCAAACTGAAAATACCAGCATGTCCTCATGAGGACAGAGGCTGGCTTCCATTCTGGCTCTTGAGTGAGACTCATGACTTTCTCACACATATACGAGGGAGGTACACATGTATACATGTTTGAGTGTGTGCAAGGGCCTATGCACGTGTGTGCATAGACATGTGGAAGCCAGAGGGTGGCATCAAGTGTCTTCCTCCGTCACTCTTCCTAAGTTTTTGAACCTGGACTTCCTGCCATTCAACTAGCCTGGCTAGCCAGAGACCCTCCTCTCTGCCTCCACAGATGCTGGGCATCTAAACTCATCCTCATGCTTGCACAAGCACTGCCATTGAACAGTCCTCTCCTCAGCCTACTTCTCCATTCCCAACTGTGTCTCTCACTTCACTCTTAATGTCTCTTTCACATTCCCCAGCCTTCCGCAGCACGGGTACACGGGTGCACACTCTCATACTCCAGGCTGACATAGCTGGCCCTTCTTGCTGCCTTCACCCCCTGGTCCAACCCAGAGCTCTTCTGAGCTTGATCTGACAAGAGTTCAGAAGTGAATAAAAGCGTGTGTCTTGATTTGATCCCCCAGGGCCAGATCCAACCCAGTGCCAACATTCTACTAACTTCCCAAATTGAGTCCTCATTTCAACATGCCCAGAAAAACCTCTAGAGCTGTTGGTTCTCCACAGCCCCAGGGCTGCCCATGGCTCCAGGGCCCAGACCCAATTTTTGCAGGCCCAACTTGCCACCCATCTGGCATGAGGGAAGTGTAGAGACTTGTTCCCCAGGCCTTTAATCAAATCTGTTATCAGGGCGTGGCCAACCACCCCACTGTACCCTGTAAATCTATTTAGGGTAGCCGTAATGACTTCTCCAAGTGCCTCATCCATGACCACCAAGCAGACTATAAGTACACAAAGGCTGTTCTCTAATAGAGTGCAGCAGCCCCAGAGACTGGGAACACCATCCAGGGTGTGCAGGTATCTCCAGCACACTCCTAATTGCCTCTTTGCTGTGGACATAAAGCCAGCCATGACTCCCTCTCTGGACCCATGTCCTCCTTAGGGCCACTTGTTGCGCAGGACTTGGTAGCGATGCAGCTTCCTTGATGACCACCATGACAAGGTGTCCAGTGCTCTGCAGAGAGCTCCTGTATGCTCCACGGAGCTTGGGGCTGAGAGAAGGAAGATAGCGGCTGCGTAGAAACCTGGGTTCCCTGTTTCCTTGGCAATGGAGGACCCTGGAAAAGGGAATCCGTATTCCTCTTCTTCTACAAAGAGGCAACTGCTCTGAAGACAGCGCCTGTTCCTCTGAGTCAGTCAGGACACAGACACCACCTGCTGCCTTCAGACCCACTCACTCCTGGGCACTGTCCTCCCCTTGCAGAGTTGGGCCCATGATTGAATGCATGTTACCTTGACAATATTCACTCCTGTCTCTTGCCCAGAGGCCACAGGGATCTGGGTCACCTCGGACAACCTACCCGGGACTACTGTTAGACATCCCCATGTCGTCACTAACTATCTTAGGATCCCAGCTATGGCTAGACCACACTACAACCTCAATGCCAAGGAGGTCCCATTCCTGGGTTTGGGGCCACTTACAGCCATCGGTTTCTGTGTCCTTGTCGTAGTCTCATTTCTGTTGCTGTGATAAAGCACCCTGACAAAAGGCACCTTAGGAGGGAAGAGGTGTGTGGGGCTCAGAATCCCGGCTCACGGTCCATCATTGGGGCGGAGTCCAGGCAAGAACCAAAAGCAGCTAGTGACATCACAGCCATAGTCAAGAGCAGAGAGAATAAATTCATGCACGGTTACTTGTGTCCAGCCTGCTCTCTCTATTATTCAGTGCAGAATCTCCCTTTTGGGGAATGGTACTGCCCACAGTGGGCTGCTGGTTGTTTCCACATCAAATAACAATCAAGATAATCTCCCACAGGTATGCCCACAGACCAACCTGAACTAGTTGACGCCTCATTTGGATTTTTTTTTCCTGGATGATGCCAGGTTGTGTCAAATTGACAATTAAAACTAAGCATCAGAGTCTCCAAACCCCAGCCTGCCCCCTATTGTACACTGACCTCACTCTGCAGTGCGCCTGACTTCCAAGACAGGTGACCTTAGCCTCAGGCCTATCCCTAGGAGCCACACTGTTGTTCTGCTTGGGTCTCCTCTTTCTAAAAATGCCTTCCTGTAGTAGGAATGTGACTGGCCATCCTATCATAGTCACAGCCAGAGCGAGAGTGACCCACACTTGGCCTGAAGTACATTAGCCAGCCCCGCTCCCCCTCCCTTGGGTACACACCACAATCCCTTCATAGAGCAAGGCCACAAGCAAGCCCCAGAGTAGTGCAGTTCCCCACAGGTGGAGCCCCTCTGTAGCTGGCTTGAGTGTGACAGAGGCTAAAAGTGGCTTGTGATTTATGCCATAGGCTCTCTTTTACCAATGAGCTTGTCGTCCACTGGGAAAAATCGTTCCTGGTGAGCTGTGCATGGTCAAAGGAGCCTGGATAAGCCATGCTGCTAGGCAGAGTCCAGTGGCTCTGTGAGACCAACCTAAGACCCTAGTAGTGATCTTTGGCAGTTCACAATAAGTTTGTGAGGGAGCTTCAGAAAGGGAGTTGCCCGGGGTCCCCAAGTGTCCAGGTTTCAGATCGGAGAAGGGATTTGCACTAGACAGAGGATGCAAGGAGGCATCTGGGGCTGTGAGCAAATTACAAGGGCTGCACATGGCTGGACAAGGTCATCGGGTTTGCATGCCAAGGACCCTGGTATCACAGATACTAAAGAGTGACACAGCAGAATGTTCCCTTCCAGATGTATGGATTGACCTTCAAGAGGTGACATTTGTAAAGCCCAGGTGTGAGTGCATCTGGCTATCACCTGCCTGACATACATTGTCCTATGTTGTGAGGCAGGCAGCTGGGTCATCACGTCTGGCTTTCTCAGTAGCCAGGCCCAACATTGTGGTAGCTAATCAGAATGGCACCCCACACAGCATCACCAATCTGGGGTGATGATTTGGTGCCTTCCCAGGCCTCACACTGTGCTCCCGGCTTACGCCTGCTGTGGCCCACGCACACTTTGTAGGTTCATTGCCCATGTTTCATTTCCTGTTGTTGTGACGATTCCCTGACCAAAAAAACTTTTTTTTTTTAAAGATTTATTTATTGTGTATACAGTGTTCTGTCTGCAGGTATATCTGCAGGCCAGAAGAGGGCACCAGATTTCATTATGGATGGTTGTGAGCCACCATGTGGTTGCTGGGAATTGAACTCATGACCTCTGGAAGAGCAGCCAGTGCTCTTAACCGCTGAGCCATCTCTCCAGCCCGACCAAAAACACTTAAGGGAGAAAGAGTTTATTTTTGCTCATAAATTCCAGGTTACTGTCCACTATTGTGAAGGAGTCAAGGCAGAAACTTCAAACAGCTACTCACATCACATCCACACTCACAGGCAGCGAGCAATAAACACACATACGCTCACTTGATGGGCTTTTTTTTTCTTGTTTTGCTCAGCTTAGTTTCACCACTTTTACGCAGTTTAGGACCCTGCCCAGGGAATGATGCCACCCAGAGTAGACTGAGTTTTCCGTACACCAATTAACTTTAGACAATTCCCCAAAGACATGCCCACAGGGCAGCCTAATGTAGGCAATCCCTTGTTGAGATTCTCTTCCCAGGTGATTCTAAGTTGTACCAAACTGACAATTAAAACCAATCGTCACAGCCTCTGAGGATGAATTTTGGAGTAGGTGTCTCCAAAACCCGGAGGCCCTAGGTCAGCAGGCCAAGGGTTCTAAAAGACTCATAAAATGTTGAACAGAGCCATAGCCTCCAAAGCATATAGGCGTTGACTGCAGCCATCCCAAGCAGTGGGAACCAGGCCGTGTGCCCACGTCACTGCCGAGAGTACTCAAGACAGGGGACTCTGAATGAGACGTGTCACCATATAAAGAGAGCTAGAACAATATTCCATAGTTTAGTTACAGCTCGCCAGCTTGAACACCATTCTTGGGCTGTCGGAGTGACTCGGGTGGTAAAGTTGTTGCTTTGCAAGCATGAAGATCAATCCCCAGAACCCACATAAAAGAGCCTGAGCATGGTGGTGTGCTACGTGCTCGCAGTCCCAGACCTGGGGAGGCAGAGACAGGTGGATCACAGGCTCACCAGCCAGCCAGCCTAGCCTCTGGGTTCCAGGCCAGTAATACACATGATATTTAAAATGCGACTTAAAAAGCTAAACCACGAGATGGATAACATCTGAGAAACAACAGCTGACAATGACCTCTGGCCTCCACACACGTGCACGTACACACACCCCTCCTGTGTAATTGGGGTTCTTAGTGGGATATTTGTGCCCCACAGGTCTGCTTTCTGAGAATATCGCCTCTTGTCTCCACAGTCCTCCCACCCTAAGTGGCAGCCCTGTCATCTCAGATGTCTCCTTGATCCGACTTTCTCCACACCCTGCTGGGCCTGGGGAATCTCCCTTCAGCGCCCACCACCCTTACGTGAACCCCCACATGGAGCACTACCTCCGGTCTGTGCACAGCAGCCCCACGCTCTCAATGATCTCTGCAGCCAGGGGCCTCAGCCCTGCTGATGGTAAGTAGTGTTGGGCCAGAAGCAGCAGGGATGTTGGGGTGGAATGCTAGGGGTGACTCAGTGGCTCTGTCCACACAGCCCTCCTGTTTTCCATCATCTTGCAATAACATAAAATTGCAGTTCCATCAATAAATATATAATCTATTGATTAGGTCAAAATCCTCATAATCCAGTCATGTCCCCAAAGTGCCACCTCTATACATCACACTGGGGACCCAAGCTTTCAACACATGAGCCACTGAAGGACATTTCATATCCAGATTGCAGCAGCCTCATCATAAGAGCAGACTACTGCTTACAACACACCAAAGGCTGCAGAAACCAGGATTAAGTAAGGTCTACTGTGTAGGACTATCTCCTTGAACTCAACATCAAAAGGGAAGGCAGCACAGAGCAGGATGCTGCCTGAATCTCTGTTTCCACCCCTGTTCTAGTCAACACAGATAGGCCCCCAATGCCCAGGGATCCCCTGGAGCTGGAGTTATTGGCAGCTGAGGCCCAAGCCTCCAGGATAGACCAATGACTTTGTGTTAGCTCAGATGCTTGAGAGAGAACAGGCCAGGCCACTGGTTGATTCGAAACAGAAGTGACCAGAGTCACGTAATATACTTAGTTACTCTCTCAGATCTAAATTTTTCCTAGGGGCTGAGGATACAGCTCAGTTGGTAAGTATGAGGTCAATCCTTCAGAACCCAAGTTTAAAAAAGAAAGGAAACAAAAAGCAGGGCCCAGTGGCAAGCAGTTGGAACCCCAGCACAGGGAAGGCAGGGACTGAGGTCCACTTGTGAGCCTGTCCAGCAGAATCGGTGAGGCACAAGTTCAGCGAGAGACCTCGTCTCAAAAAGACGGTGGACAGCAATTGAATAAGACACTCAGGGCTGCTGACCTCTGGCCTCTGTATGAGCACAGGAGGCCATGGATAGGCTAGGGGGTTCAAGTGGATTTTTTCCTTCCTTAAGCAGTAAATTCATTTCTAAGATTTTATTTATACATTTTTATTTTATGTGTGTGTGCGCGCATGCATGCTTGCCTAGGCTCCTCCAGAGGCCAGAAGAGAGAACTGGATCCCTTGGAGCTGGAGTTATGGGTGGTAGTGGGAAGTGAACTCAGGTCCTCGGCATGCATGTGCTCCTGACTGCTGAGCCACCCCTTAGACAGTAAATTCTGACACTCTCCCTCTCTTACCCTCTGCGACAGTGGCCCATGAGCATCTGAAAGAGAGGGGACTATTTGGTCTTGCTGCCCCAGGTACCAACCCTTCAGACTATTACCATCAGATGACCCTCATGGCAAGCCACCCCACACCTTATGGGGACCTTCTAATGCAGAGTGGGGGTGCTGCTAGTGCACCCCATCTCCATGACTACCTCAATCCTGTGGATGGTAAGTACTAGCGGTAATGGCGGGGAAATGGTGCCATGAGGTTGAACGACTGTGGTAGAAAGCAGTCCTTCAATCCCTTTAGAGGCAAGAGACGCAAATAAAGGTCTACACTGCCAGCCATGGGGACTGAGGCTGGTTGGCCAAGAGCCCTGTAGTCATCACAAAAAAAAAAAAAAAAAAATGGATGTCCTTGCTCAACTTTGGGGACAATCTGTAGTGGGAAATACAGACACTACCCAACGCCAGGAATTGGTAAACTAAGATGGAATAGGGCAAACAAAACAGGAATGGAGGCACATACTTGGGTAGTGGGATGCAACTGTGACATAAGGAGTCAGGGAGTCAAAGGTTTCTCTCACTAGAGGTGTGGAGGATGCTATTCAGGTGAGCCCATCGGCTGGGTTGGGGAAGAGCTGTCCCAGCAGAGGATCAATGGGTGTGAAGGGCCTGTATTCCTGCTCACCTCATAGCCATGTGATCAGTAGAAATCAAGTAAAAGGCAGCAATGGTGCTAATGCTGGCCAGTGTTCTGGGGTGAGCTCTGGCAACTAGCTGGGACGTGATAAAGGCTTCGCCCTTTGCTGGAATGAGATGGGGCTGTGGAACCATCCTGTGGAGGATGTGCAGGGAAGTAAAAGGATGATGTGCCATTTGAAAACATCTCATTCATGCTGATCTGAGAATTGAGCCAGGCAAGCAGCAATAGACCCTATTGGTGTGCTGTAGATGAATCGCACTAAGGGAGATTACGGGGTAGAGACATAAGACACGTTCCAGGCTCAAATGTGAGCACGCAGGGAAAGAGGTGCGGACTATTTATTTTCCTCTTTGCTGTGACCAAGCAGCAGCCCCCTCACCCCCCACCCCACCCCTCAGCTAAAAACCTGATGAAAGCAACCTAGGAAGGAGGGTGTGTTGTGTGGCTCACACTTCAAGGAGATACCATCCATCGTAGTCGGAATGGCACAATGATAGGAGTGTGAGGTCACATCACATCCATTGACTAGAAGCCGAGACAGGTCATTTTCTCCTTTGTATTCAGTCTGGGACCCCAGCACATAGAACGGTTCACACTCATGGAGGGTCTTCTCACCTCAAAAACGTGATCTAGAAAATCCTCCATACACGCGTCCCCCAGATAATTCTGTATCTCTCCAAGCTAACAGTTACTATAAGCTGTCACAAAGAGTCAAAGGCAATGCCAAGGTCTAGGGTCCAATGATAGAATGGGCTGTCAGTGATGAAGAGGAGACATGTGCAAGGCTGCTTTGCAGGGCAGAAGGTCGGGAGAATGGACACATGAGGTCATAGGTACGCATCAGACACCATGCCCTTCCTTCTCACTAGAACCCATCCTGGTGGCTGCTTTCCCAGGGTGCCATGCCCCCTGTGTGAGCCCCTGGGTCGGCACACAGCCCCTGCCAGTGGGAAGGAATCCAGAGCTCAGTGCTGTTGCCCCCCTCCAACTAGATCCCATTCTGCCTGGCAACCCTAAAGCTGTCCAAGGATGCCTGGGATTCAGGCTAAGTAGAGGAGTGGGAAACTGCCACCGAGGATGAGGCTGGTGACCCCTTCAGGCTGCTGTCCTCTAGCCCTGCAGGGAGCAGCGTCTTCATGCTACGGTGGTGACACGTGGTGGGAGGAGACAGACCTGCAAAGAGGCCATCTGGTCCTGCAGGGCAGCAAGCAGGTTGGAAACGGACTGCGACAGCTGTTTAGAGGCCTCCGAGGCTACAAGATTCAGGGTGGCCCAGTATCATCCAGGCTCCAGCTCACACCATAGGCACCATCCCTGGGCTTCCTGCCATACCCGTCACTGCAGCTCTCTGTTCCCTTGCTCTGGTTGAGCTATCTCTGCACAGGAGTAGGACTAAGAGTACCTCTTCTCCAGGAAGTCTGTCTAGATGCTTTCAGCCTCCTCTGGTTTGTCCTGCCTCTCTGAGACTTAAAAAAAAAAAAAACCCACCTCATCCCCAACCCCATCACAAACACAAGGTCAAGTTTCCCTGTTCATCTCTGCCATTTCCTGATCCGAGACTGTTGAGTGCCAAGCAGTGCTGCCAACGTACAGTGTAGTGTCTGCTCCTCCCTTCAGTGCCTTCCCTAAGAGGGTGTTAGGTCCAGGATTCAGCAGTGTAGAGTATTAGGTCTCCTCTGTGAGGCTTTTCCATCCTTTCCCTCTGGTGGCACAGCAGGTAGTGAGGTCAGGGACTAGGGGTCAGGCGGGGCGTTGGGGTTGGTGCACACCCTGGACACAGTGTTTTCCAGCATTGTAAATCCAGCCACAGCAACAGGCCAGAAGGGAGGCCAAGTGAGGGTCACACCCCCATGCCAGCCTCTGTCACTGGGCAGCCTCCCTCCAAGGCTTAGAGCAGGAACGTGGACATCACTGGCAAGTGGACAGACACATTGATGCCACGACTAGGGGACCAAGTGGAGCAGGTGTGCCCGCACACCGGGAGAGGCAGAACCAGGACGACGGGAGTCATACTGTGACAGCCCTTCTGAGCGCCTGACTGGCTACGCACCGTGCGTGCAACAGACAGAAAATTGACAGTGACCATTTCTCCTGTGGCTGGTGTTAGAACGTTTCTTAGGATAAGCGAACTAGTCCCCAGGCCTCTAGGTGGGGTTCTAAGCCTTGCTCAAGTTGGACCACACCACCTTGCCAGGCAGCTAGGCAGCTGAGTCTGGATTCGTCACAGAGCAGCAGGGCAGAAACAGAAGGAAGCCAGTACTGATGGCTAATGGGGAGAGAGCAGGGGTTGTCTCCTGCTGTTCCCCACCTTCCTCGGAATAGCTAGGCCTAGAGACGGCAGTGAGTGGGACACGAGGCCTGTATGCGGGGTAGATGAAACTAACTGAAGGAGAATGTAGTAGACGTGGGATGAAGGTAAGTGTAGTCTATTTGCTGGCATACACTGGGTGCCCAATTAACGCTAGGTGTGACCTCTCACTACCTGAATCCCTTTACCTCTCTCAAACTCACCCTCCTCTCCAGGAGTCCCCTCTCTCTGCCTAGTGCTTCCACCTTGGCCACAGGCCACTCTGGGTATCGTGTCCTCCTCATCTCCCTATCCATCCTGTCCCCGAGTGTGCTAGGTGTGGCTTGTCCCCAAGTGCACAGGGGATCCACTAGCAGCTGTGAGTGGCCTAAAAGGGACTGGGGCAAGCTCTGTACCCCCAGAACATTCAGCGTTGGCTGCATCTGGGGTCTGTGTATTTCTAAGAAACAGGAAGGGCTGTTCTTAGAAAAACTCTAGAGGAGTTCGTGGGCTAGTGGAGCACGTACCTCCAAGAGCAGTCACCCCTTGCAAGGTAACTTACAACAGCCACCTCCTCTCCACTTCTGTATTAAAGAGCAGCGGATTCCCAGACACCTGAGCAGGATTGGGGTGGCAGGTGGTGGCTGGGGAGGGCTGGGGACTGATTTTTATAAACAGCCAACTACGTCTTTCTCTTGGGTTCTAATAAGTCACAACCCAAGAGAACCACACCAATCCAGAAAGATGTTCTATTTCTACTTTTTAAGCTACTCAGTAGGGGTTTTCCAAGCAGATTTACTCTTTGTTTTATTTTTTACTCAGGTTGAAACCTAGAGCCCCATACATGCCAAGTCTTACTCTACCACTGAGCTAGGCCCAGACTTTCCTTTTTCTTACATTTTTTTATATATTTTTTTACTTATTGTGTATGTGTGTGTATGCATTTCACGGTGCTTGTACGGGAATTAGTCTTTACCTTATACCAAGTGGGACTGGGGGATTGAACTTGGGTCATCAGATTTGGCAGCAAGGTCCTTTAACTAATGAGCCATCTCAGATTGACCCCAGCCCTTTCCAAACCAGTAGAAGACAGAGGTTCAATCTTGACTTCAGATTTTTTGTAAATGCACGGGGCATTTCCATTCGGTTTAAATACCTGTTCAGGCTGTCACATAAGACTGAGCCCTGCCCAGCCTGCCTCTAGGGCATCCCTCCTCCCGTCAAGCGGACCATGTGAGCCGGGGAAGACCCTGCCAATTCCTGTATTTTCCGCAGTCCACCCCCACAGGATGCTTCAGTCCCCTCTTGGAAAACGTGGATCTTTTTCTTTTTTTAACCAAGTTCCCTTTTGCGCAATATTCTGGCAGAAGAAGTGGTGCGCACACTCATTCAGCGGGTGTTTGCTCTACTGCTGTGATAAAGCACTGATCAAAACCAGGTTGCTGGAGAAAGGGTTTATTTCATTTTGCATTGTCCCGGTGACAGTCCGTCACTGAAGGAAGCCAGGGCAGGAGCTCAAGGCAGGATCCTGGTGGCAAGAACTGAAGCAGAGACCATAGGGGACACTGCTTGCAGTGGGCTTGCTCAGTTGGCTTTTTTGTATACAACCCAGGACCACCCGCCGGGAGGTGGCACCACTCACTGTGGCCTGGGCCCTCCCACATCAATCATCAATCAAGAAAAATGAGGCCACAGACCTGCCTACAGCCAATCAGGTGGAGACAATCCCTCAACTGAGGTTTCTTCTTCCCAGATGACTCCAGTTTGTATCAAGTTGACAGACACACACACAGACTCACCCACACAGATACACACACAAAGAACTAACCATCCCAGCATGTATCACATAATAGGCCTGGTTCTGGGCACTAGGCATGAAGCTGAACATTACATCAAGTCCTGCCCCCAAAATGTTCTCAGTCTATCTGGCTTGGTGCCAGCCTGCCTTTTGTAAGCATGACGTTGCCAGTCCTGACCTGACCGTCCTCTCCCTGCCTCCTCTCTCAGCACCTGCCTTCATGTCTTGAGACAGGGGCACCCGGCAGAGAAAAGAACATTCCAGAGGCTTTGTGTACCCAACAGACGCACGGTGGCAGGATCTGCCAGACTGAGGCAGCCTGGGCGGAAGTCTGGTGGGCGTTCAGCTCTCTCCGATCCGTCTCCTCCAGCTCTTCCACAGCTACAAGCAGTGTGTCTAACATCAATAACTGATGTGTCTTGGGGGGGGTGTAAATAAATGGCTCTTAAGGTGGAACTTTTTAAAGATAGGACTCATATCGTTAGGGCTGACCTTGAACTCACTATGTAGCTGAGGATGGCCTTGGATCTCTGATCCTCCTGCCTCTACCTATCCAGTGCTAAAAAGACAGGCCTGTACCATCATCTCAATTTGTGTAGTACTGGGTACAGAACCAGAGCTTCTTACATAATAGACAACTTCTCTACCAAGTGGACGGTATCACCATCCCCAGAACTTTCTGTTTCTTCCCGAAGGGGCAAACTTGATCCCAAACTGAAGGGGTTGTCTCTGCCTGAGAACCTACAATAACTTCTTTTGGATTTTGTGTGCACACCACATGTGGACATATTGGGTGGGTCGTAGAGACAGCAAGACTTCTGACAGGTCCAAACACTGATGCTACCGTCCTCCTTGGGCCAGAACGGGGGTGGAGGGGTGGGTCCACATGCACTATGCCCCCTCTTACCAGCAGGAACAGAGGCCTGAGTCTCCGGTACAGGCTGGATTCTCCCTCAACATCCTTTCTTTTTCCCTTGCCTGATTTTTGGCAGGAAGACCAGGAGCTGAGCCACTGAGAAGGCAACAGAGCCAGTAGTAAATTCACCCATTGCTTTGCTGGTGGCTCTGCAGAGTGCGGAGCTCACCACTTGTCACCGACCTCTAGCATGGAACTTTCCCGTGCTAGGCTGTGTAACCACAGGCCTGCAGCCGCCAGAACCTCCCCTCCCATCACTCTGAGGAGCCTGAGGTGTTCTGATTGAAGTGCTGTCTGCTCACAGCCCTACAACTCCTCCCAGCTGCGCATTTTATTGTCATATTGACACTAATGTGGCTCGGATGTCACCTCCATTGTGCTGCTCATTCTTTATGCAGGCTGCAGATCCAGGGTGAGAAGGCTCAGA
Organism: Lophiomys imhausi; assembly: GCA_907164525.1. Lineage (NCBI taxonomy): Eukaryota > Metazoa > Chordata > Mammalia > Rodentia > Muridae > Lophiomys > Lophiomys imhausi. The sequence continues at coordinate 7,987,794 of CAJQZJ010032114.1, forward strand.
AACCGGTGGCATTGATCCCACAGGAGAGAGGCAGATATCACTGGAGCCTCAAGGGACTGATTGAGGCAGGAGCCCAGTCCCAGCCTGGGACAGAGGGGAGCCTGAGGCTAAGGAGAGCAGGGTCCCACAGGCTGCTGAGCACAGGCTGGGGATGAGCTGGGTGAGAGAGTCCCTTTGATGAACCTGAGGTGACCAGGATACAATTGTACTTCCCTGGTTGGGGAACACAAGGCCCAGACCTTGGCTTTTCTCTGGCCTTGTGACTTAACTGAAAATGGCGCAACAGGCCTCTACCTAAGTCCCCAGCTCTGTGGCCTCGCCATGGAGGTTCCCCCATGAGAAGGATGGGGGTTTGAGTCAGTGAAGTGTAGATAGGTAAAGTACTTTGGCTGGAGGCTGGCGGGCACTCAGCACTCTCAGGTCCTGAGAGTGAGCCCTGAAAAGACCTGGGCCAGCTGTAGTGGATTATGCCTCTAATCTCAGCACTTGGAAGGTGTAAGTGGAAGGATCAGGAGTTCAAGGCCACCCTCAGCTACATCCTGTCTCAAGGAAGAAAAAAAAAATGGGGTGTGGTGAGACTTGGCCCATTCATAAAGAACATGGCCTTGAAAGCTTGAGGACTGAGTTCAGATTCCCAGAACCCATGTGGAAAGCAGATGGGTGACCTGTTCCTATAATCCCAGCAGTGGAGGGATGTAAGGCAGATACAAGAGGATCCCTGGAAGCTTGGAGGATAGCCAGCCTAGCTGAGTCAGTGAGCTCAGGTCAAAGAGTGGCCTGTCTCAAAAAATAACAGTGTTGACGTCTCCCTGCACGCACATTCGTGTGTGTATACACATGCTCACATATGTGCCCATTAACAAGAAGAAGGAAGGAGGAGAGGAGGGGAAGGGAGTAGAAGAGAAGGGGTGGAGGGAAGAGGAGAGGAGGAGAGAAGAGAGGAGAAGGATGAGACAGGATCAGAGATAGGTAGAGACAGGAAGAGGCCACATCTGGCATCCTCCAAGGGAGGACAGGCAAGTGGCCAGTCACTCGGTGGCCAGTGTTAGGACAGCCAGCAACCACAGATGGACGGTTGCTAAGGGTATAAGAGTCCCCAGACATAAATCACAGGAAAAGCACGGGAAATGAGTGCCAGGCTTTTCTTCCTATTTAGTGATTTATCAAGGGAAGAGGCGCGTTAATAAACACATTTCCCTCGAGGGCCAGGAATAACAGAGATGAATGCCACTGTCAGTTTTGGCCTGCTTCCTCTTGTTAGGGGCACCCAAGAGGGTGGGAGTCAGAGTGTTAGCAGCAAAATCTCTTTTTGAAAAATATATGACGATGGGCTGCCGCTATAGCTCAGTCAGGAAAGTGCTTGCCTTGCAAGCCTGGGGCCCTGAGTTCCGTTCCATGGGATCCCTGTGAGAAAAGGATGTGCTGGGGCACCCACCGGGGAGGAGGAGACTAGCATCCCTAGGACTTGGAGGCCACTAAGCCTAGCTTACTTGGTGAGTTCTAGGCCAGTAAAAAAGAAGGTGGGCAGTTCCTGAAGAACGACACCTGAGAATACCTTCTGGCCTCTACATGCACATGTGTGCACACAAACACACACAGAAGCACACATACCAAAAGAAAACATGTATGCCAAAGACATGTATGAGTCTTCCTTTAGTGGATGCTAGATCCTTGTGTCCCCCTCAGAGTCCCCATTTTCCATTTAGCTCATAACAAAGAATCTGTAGGAAAGCCCCCTTTTGTATCTAGCTTGATAAGGATTATCAAGGCACAGAACTGAGATACTCAGAGATTGCCCGGATGGGGAAAGTGTTGCAGCTCACTGCCCCGGAGCTAAGTCATCTTTTCTAGACTTTGGCCCTTACCTTTATCATAAACTGTAGGCCTACTCTGCTTATCCGCACCCTTTGAAGAAGCCCCGGGAATTAGCCATTTCACCCAGACATGTGGACAGGGTCATAGGCACCATCCTTGGGGCTCTGTATGACTTCACCACAAGCCTGTACAATATAGCACGTCACCTTTATTAGAGGGAGTCTGGGGAAGGCTGCAGGATGTCCTGCGCAGCATTTGGGCAGGACCAGTGATGTTTAGAGGCAGCATCTCTGGCCAACACACACACACACACACACACACACACACACACACACACACACACAC
>CAJQZJ010032114.1:7990460-8059006 GCA_907164525.1 Lophiomys imhausi
TGTGTGTGTGTGTGTGTGTGTGTGTGTGTGTGTGTGTGTGTGTGTGTTAGGATACACACATGCAGACGTGTCCAATCACGGGTATATGTCTGCATGTTCATGAGGTATACACATTCAAAACAACACATTCCCACAGCTCAGGTGGCCCACAGCTGAGGGTCTCCAAATGTGAGCACATCTGTGTGTCACATGGCCTCTCCCCAATGCTCCTCCTCTGCCTCTCTGGTCCCTCACAGTATCCTTCCCAGTACGTTCTGGGGAGCCAGCCAGAGGCCAGGCATCACACTAACAGTGTGGAGCAGGACTCTGCTTAGCGAGTTTCCTGCCAGGTGCAGGAGGTTCTGGTGTGAACCTCCCAGGATTCAGGGGGTTCTGGTGTAATCCCAGCTGTGACAAAACCCATGACCTTGTGACTCCCAACTCTCATACTCCCTGTGAGATTCTGTTCAGTGATGAAAATAGGCCCATCCAGTGTGGAGGTGGCATAGAGAAACTATGAACATACATGATATGGGTGGAAAATCGGTGGTACTAAGATGCCTTGTGCTGACTGTCTCACAGCGTCACGGTTCTCCAGCCCACGTGTGACCCCTCGCCTGAGCCGCAAGCGCGCTCTGTCCATCTCCCCACTCTCAGATGCCAGCCTCGATCTGCAGCGCATGATCCGGACCTCTCCCAACTCACTGGTAGCTTACATCAACAACTCGAGGAGCAGCTCAGCAGCCAGTGGCTCCTATGGGCATCTGTCAGCCGGTGCCCTCAGGTGAGCCCCAGCAGCAGTCAGGGGGCTAAGAACTAGGAACTGAGTAGGGGCCTCATGGTGGAGTGTGGCCTTACGGGTGGAGCTTTATGTCCCATCACACTAGCAACTCTATTGATAATTCAAAAGCAATAGTGAGGCTGGAGGTGTGGCTCTTTGATAGAGTCCTTGACTAGCATGCACAAAGCCCTGGGTTCTATCCCCAGCTCTGTATAAAACCAGTCATGGTGACACATGCCAGTAATCATAGCACTCAGGAGATAGCAGCAGGAGGATCAGAAGTTCAGAGCCATTGGCTACATAGTGAGTTCAAGGACAGCCTGGGCTACATGAGACCCTCTCTGTAAGAACAGTGGCAGAGCAATAATGACACAGGGAGTTCACACCAACACCGGAGTGCATCCGCACTTAGTAAGCCTGGCACCAGGGGTTCCATCATGACATCAGAGGTAGCCAAGGTCAAAAGTGGCCTTCTTAGGAGCTGGGGAGATGACAGTGTTTGTGTGTGTCAAAAATTAGCCACGTGAGTATAAGGACCTGAGTTTGAATCCTCAGAACTCATGTCAAGAGCACATACCACACGTGTCCAAAGTTCAGCACTCTATGGGGAGGTGGAGGTGGGGACAGGAGAGTCCCTGCAAGCTCATGGCCAGCCAGCCTGTAATACTCTGTTGGAAGGTAAGGGCTGATACCCAGACTTGTCTCTGCCTTCCAAATGTGTACCAAGGCATGTTCCTTATCTGTATTTATGAATGCTCAAAAACACTATACATCTACACACACACACACACACATACATGCACACACACACTTGTTAGTGAAGTGGTTTTTCCAATATTTCACTAGTGTGGCAGTGGATGTAATTGTTGTTGGCTAACATGAAAGGCCACAGCAGGTGTAACACTGATGTGGTCCATGCCCTAAGCACGTCTAGAGGGCTACACACAGGTCTTGCTGTGGTCCCATCAAAGCTGTTCACCCCTTTCCATTCTGTGCAGTGCTGGACCGTCTTGAGGACTCAGATCCCAACCTGTGTGCCTGTCCTGGCTCTGCCACGTGCGAGAGGGCTGGATACAGGTGCTTACAGTACAGTTGTTTGTAATAGCTGCTTCATGGCAAGTTACTCACACACCGAGCCAAGTCCACACTGAGGAGCAAGAATTTGAGGCTGATGGGGCTGGAGAGATGGCTCAACTGTTAAGAGTGTTTGCTACTCTCCCAGAGAACTGAATTCGGTTCCCAGCAGCCACATTGGGCAATTCATAATCCCCTGCAATTTCAGCTCCAGGGGATCTAGTGCCCACTTCTGGCCTGTGTGGCTACAACCTACACAGTCATGGCATACAAATACACAGCCACAGACAGTAAAAAAATAAATCTTTTTTTTTTTTAATTGAGGTTGACATAGCTCTGAGTTCCCTTTAAGACTCTCAGGCTTCATCTTTTGCAGATTATAGGGTGGCCTGGACCTCTGTCCCCAGGAGTGTATCCCCAGTAGTGTGGACAGGAGCCTCTACATAGGACCTCCTCATGGCAGCAGCTCACACCCCAGAGATACTGGAGGGAGCAAGGAGGAAACCATATGTCACTGGTGGCGTAGCCTCAGAGGCCACCAGCATTCCCTTATCTCTTGCCAGTGAAGAGTGGCTCATGGGCAAGTGTATGACAGCTTGTAAGTGCAGTAGAACCTAAAGAAGAGAGGGAATGGTGTGAGCTGAAGGCCTTAGTACCAATGAGGGAACACAGTGGTCCAAGGCCAAACAAAGTTCAAGTAGACAGCGGTGCTTTGGGGCTGCATCTCAGGGGTCAGAGCAGAGATACGGCCAGGTATGAGGTGGAACCTGGCACTGGCAAGGAGCCAGCCTGCCCAGGGTCAAGGTTGCATTCAAGGAGCTAGGTGTGGGCAGTAAGGCGAGGCAAGGGCAAGCCATGGCCGGGGTGTTATTAGCATAGTACCGTCTTGAGCCTCAGAGTACAGTCCTCTCTGCCCAGGAACTGTTAGTTTGGTGGTGAACCCACACTTTCCTCCTCCTCTTCTGTTCTCCATTGCAGCCCAGCCTTCACCTTCCCCCACCCCATCAATCCTGTGGCCTACCAGCAGATCCTGAGCCAGCAGCGGGGCCTGGGCTCAGCCTTTGGGCACACGCCACCCCTGATCCAGCCTTCACCCACCTTCCTGGCCCAGCAGCCCATGGCTCTCACCTCCATCAGCACCATGCCTACCCAGCTGAGCAACAACAGCAGCAATTGTCTAAATGATGCCAACCAGGTAGGTGGGTGCAGGGAACCAGGGCTGGACCATCACTGTTCACCCAGCTTCCATGGGCACTTCGCACTAGGAGCTGGTAGAGATCTCTGAACTTTACCCTGGCTGGTTGGTTGCTTTAGGACAGAGGCCACATGATGGGAGCAGCCTTAAACTGGGCCAGAAACCCTGATCTGGCCTCATGGTAAGCCCCTAGTCACTCAGTTCTGTCTCCTGTCCATGAAGGGATGGAGAAACCCCAGAGTCCCATGCTACACAGAGACACTACATGCATCATGTGGAACGAGGTGTCTGGGCTCCCCCGTCTCAGCTGGCCCTGGTTGGCAGACCAGTCCAAGTGACTCAGTTTTTAATGTTTCAAAATCCAGAAGGGAGGGAAAGCTGGGGAAATAAGTCAGCCGTTAAAGAGCTTGTTTTGCAAGCACTAGGACCTGAGTTTGATCCCCAGTATCCAAGTTCAAAAAGCCAGGCATTGCCTGGCAGTGGTGTCGCGCTCCTTTAATCCCGACACTCAGGAGGCCGAAGCAGGGCAATTTCTGAATTTGAGGCCAGCCTGGTCTACATAGTGAGTTCCAGAGCAGCCAGGGCTACAAAGAAAAACCCTATGTCAAAAAAAAACAAAAAAGAAAGAAGGAAGGAAGGAAAGAAAAAAAAGAAAGAAAGAACGGAAGGAAGGAAGGAAAGAAAGAAAGCTAGCAAGCAAACTGGGCATGGTGATGCATGCTTGTAATCCTAGCTGTAGGGAGGTGGAGACAGTGGATCTCTGGGGCTCACTGGCCAGCTAGCTTAGCCTAATTGGGGAGTCCCGAGTCCCAAGTCCCAACGAGAGACCTCAAGACAAGGTGGGTGGTAACTAAGGAACACACTTGAAAGTAACCTCTGATCTCCACATACATGCATGCACATGCACACAAATATACATATCTGAACCACCACATTACATGTGTAGTACACACATGTTAACATGCACACATATGTGTACTCATACGCACAAATGCTGGGCTATCCCAGATGGTCTAAGTGAATAAACTCCAGAGCCACAGCCCAGATAGAATTCGGGGGTCCTCTGCCTTGTACCTACATGAAAAGACTGTCCTCTGCTGCCTCCTCCCTCAGAACAAGCCAAGCAGTGAGTCAGCTGTTAGCAGCACCGTGAACCCCATCACCATTCATAAGCGCAGCAAGGTCAAGACGGAGGCCGAGGGCCTGCGGCCAACCTCCCCGCTAGGACTGACTCAGGTAACTAGCTGCCTGCTGCAACTGTCCTTGGGTGAGGACCAGGCTGGATCTCCTGGTTTGGCTGTCGGGCACCTAGTGGTGAATGGATGAGGCGGAGGTTGGGGGGGCAGTGAATGAATGAATGGATACATGCATTCGTACATGGATGGATGGATGGATGGATTGATGGATGGATGGATGGATGGATAATGAAATAGGTAAGTGATAGATGATCAGCTGCAGAACTTAGAAAGTCAGCGTGGGCTGGGTCGCAGAGCTGTGACCTTCTTGCCACAGCACCCTGCACATACATGATTTTTATCAAATATAAATGAATGAATGAATGAATGAATGTTGTACCTTTCCACCTTGCTACGTGTGCTAAATATATGACTGAATTAATGAATGAATATGCACGTTTTCTTCCCTTCCACCTTGCTTCAGGCTGCAGTTACCCCATACACTCACAGCCTCAGACTTGAGGCTGAGTTGCTCAAGTCCCCTGAGTGCTCTGGTCCTCAAGGCTGCCCCCTCTCCTGGAGTTCACACTATATCCTTTATTACTGGTGCTTCTGGGTAAGGGGACTTGCAGACACTTGGATGCCAACTGCTGGGTCACTTCAGGTAGGGAGAGTAAGTAGGAACAACTGTGGCCTGGGGCTAGCATGAGCGGGACCCAGCCTCTATGGAGAGCCCTTTGGAAGCCCTTGGCTTTAAACTGCCTAGCCCCACGCCCTCACCGTGGCATAGGTGGAGACATCTGTGACTCCAGAGTTCACAGTCACCAAGGATGATCAGGGCCTCCCTCTAGTCCGTGGCTCCCAGCATCTGCCAGCCCATCCTTTATCAAGACTGTAAACCATCAGGCATGCTCTAGGCACTTAATTTTCATGAAATATTGGCTCCTCTTATTGTCAGGCAAACAGAGGGGTTGGTGACAAATTCCTCTCCCCTCACTGACACCAGTGCCAGTCTGAACATGATGCATAGTTTCCACGAGGCTGGCCATCGTGGGGAGGGGTGTGTGTTGAAACTAATGAGAGCAGCACACACTCAGGGCAGACAAACATGCAGGAACGTTGAGGACAGGGAAGGGTCCCAGGATGGGTGCTTGCCAAGCGCCTTGGAGTCTCACCATCCGCAGGTAGGGCCTCATTACTGCCCTACACTCTAGGAAAGCCACCCAGAGGCCTTCTTTCTGCCTAGCACCCACAACCCTTTAAAAAACCCTGCTTTACAAGGAGCTGGGAAGATGGTTATCACTAAAGTGCTTGACACACAAGCATGAGGACCTGAGTTTGAATCCTTAGCATCCATGTAAAAAAAAAAGCTGGACACAGTGGCATGTACCTATAATCTCAGTGCTGGGGAGGCAGAAACAGGTGGCCCCTGGGGCTTGCTGGTCAACCAGTCTAGCTACATCCGCAAGCTCTGGGTTCAGTGAGACCTTGTCTCAATAAAACAAAGTGGGCAGTGACTGAGGAATGGCAGGTAAGGCTGTCTTCTGGCCTTCAATTCATTCACAGCAGTGTACCTGAACACACACACACTGATGAGACCCTTAACCAGAGTTTGTAGAGACAGAAATAAGGACCACACTCAATGTCTAGCTCTGCCCTTCTGTCCTCTATGTACCCGAACACACACACACAAATTATTCTATAGAGTTACATAAGGCCAGTTTCATATAAGTGCTGAAGGTATTTCAAACATACTCTCCCATACCATACCATGGGTCCCTCTACCTTCTCACTAACCCTGTCTTGTGACCCTTGACTGCTTTGTTCCTCCTCATATCATCTGTACAGATAGGATTCTATTTATCTATAAAGTCAAGGACTCACAAGTGAGAGAAAGAAAGCAGTATTTGTCTCCCTGAAATTGATTAATTAATTTCCTTACTGTGATCATTTTGTTGCATCCATCCAACATGATACTAAACGGTGGGGGGTAGGGACTAAAATCAGGGAGATACGGGTGTCTACTTTCCCCACTCTAAGCATAGCACTTAGAGTTTCGGTCAGCTCAGTATGATGAGACCGAGGAGCAAGTGGGATACAAGTGGGGGGGGAGGGGAGACAGAGCATCCTTATTTGCAGATGACGTTCCCTGTACATGGATAAGACTCTGAAGTCCCCACTGAAAAACTGTCAAGAGTTAACAAACACTTGCAGCAAAATGGCAGGATATGAAATGAAGTAACAGAAATCAGTAGCCTTCCACAGAAAAAAAGAAACCTCAAAAGCAAATTGGGCATGGCAGTACATTGCTGGAATCCCAGCACTCTGGAGGTGGAGGCAGGAGGACTGGGAATTTAGGGCAAGCCTTGGCAGTATAGTGTGTGCAAGGCTTCAGCTGTACAAATCCCTATAGCGCATAAATGAAGAGATGGGCCGCAGGAAGGAAGGCAGTCCACTCACAGTCACTGCAGAGGGCCTTTCCTTTCCTCGAAGAATCAGGCTCCACATCACTCCATGTGTGGCTCACAGCAAGAGCTTACCTCCCGTTGGCAAAAAACAATAGAATAGTGATTTTGCTCTCTGCTGAAGCCCTCAAATTGCAGACTGGGAGAATTCCTGCGTTGGCCTTGGAACAGCCCACTGCTGGGCCTGCTGGTCTGAAAGGAACAGAGCCTGTCGTGTGTGAGTAGTGAGGATGTTTTCAGATGTTCTCCTGTTGCACTGTGGGTATTAGCAGACCTTCCTGCCTCCTCTGCAGTCTCAGCTCAACAGCCCCTGGCTTCTAGATACCCAGAAGTGAGGTGTTCCCCTGCCTCACCTGCTCAGTGTCCAGCCAGTGAGGCTGCTTACCTCAGCATAGTGACACCCTTGTCCTCTGCAGAGCCAGGGCATTGTTTGAGAGGGTTCTCAATGGTGAACCCTTTTGGAAGAGGTTGTAGTCCCAGTGCAAAATCCGAGAGGGCCTGTGTCTGTGGCCCACTGCTGGAAATCTTGCCTTCTGAGATGAGCTCACTGTTGCTAAGTGACCATGCCAGTGGACACTCCGGTTCTTAGCCTGGCAAGAGCTTGTCCTGTTTGCCAGCACTGTTCTGGTTTCCCTGGAGGCTATTCCTTGTGTTTCTTTTCTTTGTTTTGCAGTACGAAACCTGGGGACTTGTGTATGTTAGGCAAACGCTCCTGAGCTATACCCACAATCCAGAAGCTCTTTTGGAGAGTAAGGATACATTCCTGCTGTTTTTAAAAATAAGTTGAAATATGGCTGGGTGGTGGTGGCACATGTCTTTAATCCCAGCACTCTCCTCGGAAGGCAGAGGCAGGCGAATCTCTGAGTTTAAGGCCAGTCTGGTCTACAGAGCGAGTTTCAAGACAGCCAGGAATACACAGAGAAACGCTGTCTCAAAAAAACAAAAGTCAAAAATAAATTGGCAAACTGTAAAGAAAGTCTTCGTAACATTGCCTCTGACCTTTGGTTTGTCTCTCAGAATGCCTGGCAGACCCGTTGAACACTGGATTGTCTTCAACACACTTCACGGACCCTTCCTGCACCTTGCGTCCCAGTCTGGGGCACCTACGCATGTCCTTGGCCCCCATTCTAGGCAGGTCCTCTGTGACCTGAGGCTTTTTCTTTAGGCTTCATCTTTGAAATAGCCTCATGACCCTAATATGGTCAAAAGAATGTTCCATTTCCATGGCATCGCTGTAATGGATTCTCTGACCAAAAGCAAGCAGGAGAGAAAAGGATTCATTAGCTTATACTTCCAGGACAAGTCCATCACTGTGGGCAGGAGCTTGAAGCAGAAGTCATTGGGGGACCATTGCTTGCTAGTTCGTGCTCCACTAGCTTTCTTATGCATCTTAAGACCACCCACCTTGGGCATGCTGCCCCACTCCCACAGGCCCTGCTACGTCACTTAACAGTTAAGACAATCAATCCCCCACAGACCAATCTGATCTAGGCCCTCCATTGAGGCACGCTTTTCAAGCAATTCTTGGGCTGTATCTGGTTGACCGTTAAAGCTATCCAGATTGGAGACACAAGTCCACGTCTAGGCTACTCCAGACTCCACATGTGCTGTGGAGAGGAGAGTTCACATCTCCCTGAGCTCCAGTTTCCCTGTCTGTGGTACAAGAACGAAGAACCCGAGTTTCGAACTGTGGCAGGGAAACATGTCTGACAGTCTGTGGGGTATGCATCTCTCTGCAGAGTACTTGACAGATGGTGGTACTGTGCCGATGTGAGCTAAGTACCCACATGCACTTGAGGAAGAGGAAACAGTATGAAAAAGAAATGATTTGGAAGGACAAGGACTTGGAGGGTTCCTCCTTTGTCCAGGCAGGAACCCCACACACTTAACAGTGTCTTGTGGGGCTCAGAGACCCATAGTGGAAACCGAACTACAGAAGTAGAGATCAGAGCTTTCCTTTTTCCTACTTACATGCAAATCAGGAGGCAGGGGAGGATGCTGGTCAGAATCACTTCATGAGGAGACCAGGAAGGGCCCAGGACAGTTGCCTGGGACAAGTGGTTTCCTTAGGCTGAGCTGAGGAAAGCAGGAAAGGCTGATGAGTGTGACTCTGTATGCATATGTTGTGTGTGTGCACATGTATGTGTGCATGTGTGTGTATATATGAATACGTATATTGTATGTGCAAATGTGTGTCCACACCTGTGCCAGCCTATCGTCCTTGGTATGGACCCTTGAGTTTAATCTCACCCTGTCCTCAGGACCAGGCTCATGAGTCATGGCTCATGCCGATGTGGTCTTCCCTTCTCCCAGGAGCAACTGGCCGATCTCAAGGAGGACCTAGACAGGGATGACTGTAAGCAGGAGGCGGAGGTGGTCATCTACGAGACCAACTGCCACTGGGCAGACTGCACCAAGGAATATGACACACAGGAGCAGCTGGTGCATGTAAGCCTCCACCCCCAGCCCCTGCCTAGGGATGCAGAGGCCCAACCACAATGCATGTAGAGCCTTCCAAGGCCCTTGCTTCAAAGGGGCTGAAGGGAGAGCCCCATCCCTTGCAACTGGGAGGAATGGTGACCAGGTGGCCCCCCTCACCCCACCCCAGACGCATATGTAGTACGTGAAAGTCCAAGAAAATACAGAAGTGTGAGAATAAATAAAAGTAATAATGAAGAGGAGGCCCCTGCCCCCCCCAGCTAGGGGAGGTACATAGCAAAACTAGGTGTTCTGGCCTGTAGTCCACATGCATGTGAAGTTCCATCTGGAACTTGAAATCTGTATTTCCAACCTCTTTGGAGTAAAGGAGAGAGGTAGTGATCTGAGCTGTGTGTTGCAGGTTCGAGACTTAGGTTAAAGAAGAGTGGGCAGTGCCTGAGCTGGGACTGGGCTCATCAAAAGTTCAGAGGTGACAATGTAAAAAGATGTTGTCTGTGGCTGGGAGACAGCTAGGTTGGCAAAGGCTTGAAAGACCTGGTTTCAGTTCCCAAGAACCCTTTAAAAAAGAAAAACTGCTGGGCATGGTGTCAGATGCTTTTAACCCTAGCTGATCAGGAGGCCAAGAAAGATGCACACCTGGGGTTCTCAGGCCAACCAACCTAGCCTGCCTGATGAATTCCAGCCCAGGGAGAGTCTCTGCCTGAAAAACCAAGATGGAAATACCTAGCAGACAGAATCCCGTAGCTGGAAAAGACTGCTTTAGGGATATCTCTGTGGCCGTGGGGGATTGTCTACCTGACCCTGGAAAGAGCATACTGCTCTACGGAGAGGACCCGCCTTTGCCTAGCAGTGCCTCTCTGCTCTCTGGGAAGATGGATGGCAACCCAGAGCCCCTGACCATTAGGAACAATTTGTTGCTAAGTAAACCAATAAGGAAAAAAATGAAAGGCGTAGTCAAGGAACATTTTTCTCATTTGAGAGGCTTTATGAATGGAAAGGGAGGCTAGTAGAAGATTTTTCTGGGAGTTCAAAGGGCTGCTGTTCTACTTCCTCCCGAGGTGGTGTCATCTATGCATGACAGTCAGGCATGCTGCCCAGGGCATCAGGCCATGGGCTCTTCATCTTCTAGGACAAGGTGCTGCTGGAGCCTGCCACTCAGTTAGTTCCTGGACAGCTGTGTAGATTGTAAATGTCTTTGTCTGGGAGAGACAACAGCATTCGAGCTTGCATTTCTCAGGAGTACCCTGTAAAACTACAAAGAATCAGAAGTTAGGCAGTGGTGTTGCTGTACCCTTGGCTGACCCGTCTCACCCATCTAGGCTGTTCAGCCGCAAGGCAGCCTGGCACCATGCCTAGAGCCTGCAGCCGAGGCTCACGATCTAGCTGTAGCCGCCCTCAAAAATGGATCTGAGAAAGCTCCATTTTCCACTGATAGGACACCTCCCTTATACATCTCTGAAGCCAGAGTAGCAGTATGCCTGCCTCACTGCATACTCAGCCAGCACCTGGTGCTTGTACCTCAAAAACTTCAACGTAATCACCATGTCCCTCCTGTAGGCAAGGCTCTGAGCCAGGGGTGTGTGGGCTGCCTTTAATCACCCGTAAACTTAGAGGAGGAGCCAGAGAGATGGCTAAGTTGGACAAGTGCTTGTCATGCAAGCCTAAAGACCTGAGTTTTGATCCCCAGCAGTCACATAAAAAGCCAAGTGCACTGTCTATAACCCCAGCACTGGGAAGATGGAGACAAAGGGAATCACTGAAGCTCACTGGCAGGTTGGTCTTAGTGCGTTAGTTCACCCAGATTCAGTGAGAGACCCTGTCTGAAAAAAAAAATCCAGCTGGAGAGTGATAGGAAGATACCCTGGTCTCCCTGCACACACAAGTACACATGCATACAAGCGTGTACACATTCACATGGAAGCATTTGGACAGGGTTGGATCCAGGTTCTCACACATGCTAGACAAGCATTAGGCCACTGAGCCACATCCCCAGATCTTGACCTCCAACTAGCCCTTGCTCCCTAAGTGGAAGATGCAGACCGAACAAAGAGGTTCTCTAGCGCTTCATCTAACTGCAGCTAGGAACTGTTGGAAGGTGTCTCGTGCTCTTGTAGGTCATTTGGGTGGCCAGTGACCTCTGCACACTGGTCGAATGGGCAGTGAGAAGGGTCTCAAGTGATGAGTGAGGGTGGGGAGAGACAGCTCCATGCCCCTGACCGTAGCAACCCCAGGAGTTCATTTGAAAAATGTCCACTCATATTAAACAGGGATTCTTGACTTCACCACAGCGAAGAATTCCAGGATAAGTCGGTAAGAAGTAGAGATGTAGTTTATTTATTTTATTTTTTTTTTTAAAGATTTATTTATTATGTATACAGTGTTCTGTCTGCAGGTATATCTGCAGGCCAGAAGAGGGCACCAGGTTTCATTATGGATGGTTGTGAGCCACCATGTGGTTGCTGGGAATTGAACTCATGACCTCTGGAAGAGCAGCCAGTGCTCTTAACCGCTGAGCTATCTCTCCAGCCCTATTTATTTTATTTTAAATACATACATTTAGCCGGGCGGTGGTGGCGCACGCCTTTAATCCCAGCACTTGGGAGGCAGAGGCAGGCGGATCTTTGTGAGTTCGAGGCCAGCCTGGTCTACAAAGCGAGTCCAGGACAGCCAGAGATATTCAGAGAAACCCTGTCTCGAAAAACCAAAAAAAAAAAAAAATACATACATTTATTTAGTCTGTCTGTGTCTGTGCCACAGGATGCTCGTGGAGATCTTGTGATAGTCGCTTTCCTCCTCCCACCATGTCGGTCCTGAGGATCAAACTTTGGTTTGTTAGCCTTGGAAGCAGCACCTAGACCCACTGAAGCTTTCTCACCAGCCTCAAAGTTGCAGTTTGTTGGGATAGCTTAACATAAATTTAAGCAAGAAGGTTAATAGAAAGAGAGGTGCTCAAGGGAAGGATGGAGACACACCCCCATGTGGGTGTGGGCTTCTCTGGAGAGAGGTACACCTAAGTATCTTTACAGTAACCATGGTGTCTTAATTACTTTTCTGTTCCTCTGATAAAATCCCCCCACACAAGCAACTTAAGGGGAAAAGGGGTTGTTTTAGCTCACAGTTCAGGGTGCAATCCCTTCCTGCTTGGGAAGTCCTGGTGGCTGGTGGTCACACTACATTGACCATGAAGGAACAGAGGAAGGATGTGTGCTCCTGCTCCGTGCCCTTGCACCATTTATACAGCCCAGGATCCCAGTCAAAGAATGGCCTAACCAGTGGGCAGGTCGTCAGGCCTCAATACAGTCACAATAACGTCCTGCAGGCCTCCTGCTCAGGGGCCTGTCTCTCAGCTGATTCTAGATTCTGCCAAACTGACAATTGATACCATCATCGTTGCTGTGCGACCTGGGAGAGCCCATAGGTGCATCCTGCTCCTGAAGTTCACTGATGGACTTCCAGCTGGCAGAGCACCTCCCTAGTTCACAGGGCTGCATGGGAAGTAGATGTATTTCCATTACAGACTCACTGCGAAAATACCTAGGAGAGGAATAAGGCTATATTAAAGGCCATCTGTGCTCAAGACTAAACATAGTTTGTTTCTATTTTAACATTTTCACTTGAAAGTATTATCTCCATGTCAGCAGCCTTCACAGCAAGTGCTAATTGTGCTGGGATTCCCAATTATCAGACAATGAGAGGCTCTTCTCCCTGCCCCTTATTTCCTTGTATTTCTATCCTGCCTTGGGGAAGTCAGGGAAGTGAGTGGTGTATTAGTTATATTTGCGTAGTGTAGCAGTTTGTGGCTTTTATTATTATTATTTTTTAATAATTTATTTTTTATTTCTTCAACTTACATCTCAATCACAATCCCCTCCCTACTCCCCCCTCCAGTCCCACCCTTCCACCCTCCTCCCCCTCAACCCCCCCATCCTCTTCCCTTCTTTTTTTTTTTTGTTTAAGGTATTTCTCTTTTCCCCCCAACAGCTCTCCCTTTCAGTCCAAAAAATGGTTCTTTTTCTTATAACTATAAATACAATACAAAACAACAGAAATAAATAGGCCACAATTATAAGAGTTATATGGCTTAGCATACATTCCCAATGTCCAGTCCATATGTATTTGGCACCTGACTTTAACATTCTACTATCTAACCATCTCCATGAGTTTAAAGTTCTATATCTAACTCAGCTTTCATACTAACTTGCCTCATAATTTTTAAAATATCTTCTTAGATCCAGAACATCCTCTTGATTCCTAAACAACTCAAAATTTAACTATGAGACTCTAGCTATCTATTCTTCAACCACCTCAGAGACCTGAGAGGGATAAATATATCTGATTATATAGGAAGTGCAGGGACTGCAGCTTCCAAAACTAAGAAATAACATACCAGTGGCTGCCTGGACAGTTCCCATTTTCTCTCCATACATTGCAGCATCAATCTTCAGCTATTTGGACCCGCTTCTCTGACAGACATTGATTGTAGAGCAGGAATTATGAAGGACTTACCTACCCTGTCTTGGCAGAGCTAGGCTGTCGACTTATCTGCTTCCAAGTTTTGTCCTTTTTGGACAGAAGTCTGTCTACAGTTGAAGCAAGTGGTTTTTCTTGCCAAGAGAATGGCTTACCACCAATTCAATCATCTCCCACTGGAGATTCTTCGATGCTCATCTTCTACTTGGAGTAGAATAGGGGGTGCTGTCAGTAGCTGACATGTCTCGATATCAAAAATTCTTAAGTTAAGAAAACATCTTTGAATGCCATATTCTGCAGATCTCTTGAGGTTTTTGAAGATACCCTATCTATCTCTTATATTTAGATAAGCAAATATTGCTTGTCTCTTAGCAACTTGATTTCTGAGTAGCTTAGAAAATAACTGTGATAGACTGTCATAGTAACTAACAAAATGACATGTTTTCATGACTATTAGTTTCTGTTTCTTAATTATCCTAAACAGTTTATGTCAGTTGGTAGCGAGAGGTCAAAACTTGACATTTCACTTTTAAGTATTACTACGAACAATACCTTTAAGAAGCGTTACCCTTAATTTTGTATCAATATACAAAGATCAATATCAATGTGGCCAAATATAATCTTAATTTTGTATCAATATACAAAGATCAATACCGATGTAGCCCAATACAATCTTAATTTTACATTAATATACAAGGGTCAATACCATTGTGGCCAAATATAATCTTAATTTTGTTTTTAATTGCATTATATTTCTCTGTGTCGTTGGCATCCAGCCTTCAGCTTACAGGCCCAGAATATTAGCCCAATTACTTAATATTTGTTTAATGAAAGGGGAATGCATTCCATAGAAAATAATAGACTCTTTAAAATGCCTCAGATCTATCATATCTTTTGGACACCATGTTATTTCATCATATTCTTGACCTACACCATTAGCAGGCATGTGCTGCACAATTACTGGAAATCCCGATGGTGCCTGCATACTCTCAGGCAACTCCTCTGGAGGCACAGTTGGCTCCAATCTAATCCCCTACTTCCCTTCCAACCCTTGTTCCTTCCAACCCCCCAACACTAGGTAGGGTATAAAGAAGGTTAAAGGACAAAGGGACGTAGGTCATTTGAGCTACTTCCACTGATTAAGGTGGTTGGGTTCTTTTTAGGGTCAGTACCAAACTCAGTAGTCAGGATATCCAGTAGACCAGCAATAGCAAACACAGCCAACCAGCAAACTAGCAGTAGGATGAACCAGCAGCACGAAGGAGCTGCAGCAGGGAGAGCAGCGACCTCTTCCTTCAGAGCACACCTCTCCTTCTCAGGGCTCTGGCTTTTTCTCCCCTCTGTCTCCACTCCTCAGAAGTCACACCCCTGCTAGCACACTTACAGTTTACAGGTATAGACAGACTGAAGCAGCCCCACACCTGGGATTAAAACAAAAACAGTCTCATATCATAACTGGGTTTTTTAAGAAACAAAACTTACCACAGAGTAGCTTTAACCTGACAGAGGTAGTTTATGCAAGGGGGAGATCTGCTTTGGGTCACAGTTTCAGAAAATTTGGTACTTGGTCGTTTGACTCCATACCCTTGGTAGAGCAGAGTTGCTTACCTCCTGGCAGATAGGAAGTGTATCCTTACTGAGGTGAGTACTCTGTATGTGCTAGGTAGAGGCTTTGAGACGGGATGATGGTCCACTGAGGGCAGAAGGTGCTCTGTAGGCGGAGGGGCCCAGCTGAGTAGTGAGCAGCACTCTCGGACCCATGGAGGGGACACTCGAATTCATACACAACTGCCCTTGTCTTACCTGCCTGTAGCATATCAACAATGAGCACATCCACGGGGAGAAAAAGGAATTCGTGTGCCGTTGGCAGGCCTGCACCAGAGAGCAGAAGCCCTTCAAGGCTCAGTACATGCTGGTTGTCCACATGCGCAGGCACACGGGTGAGAAGCCACACAAGTGCACGGTGAGCCTCCTCGCACTGTAGGGCCATTTGGACACAGTCAAGAGCAAGCCCTGACCCCTCAGCTCCTCCTTAGCTTTCTAGTGACAGATGATACTGAACGGGCTATTTGTACATTTAAAAACATTTAACCTACATTTATTTGTGCAGCGGGGGAGGGGAAAGGGGTGAGACACACGTAGAAGTCGGAGGACAGCTTGCCAGAATCTTTCCTCCTTCAACATCTGGGCCCCAGAGATGGTGTTCCGGGCAACGGGGTTGGCAGCAAGCACCTTTATCCACTCAGCTATCTCTCCAGTCCCTATTGTGCATCATATTTGGAAAACAGAACTTGTCATTTTTGTTGCCTGGTTATAAAAGTTGTTTTTATAACTAGGTTCTAGATCATTATCAAACAGTTTACAAATATTTTTCCAATTCTGTGTGTTGTCTTCATTTTCTTGATCATTTTCTTTGAAGCACAAAAGCTTAGTTTAGTGAGATGCAATTTTTAGCTGTCGTATCTAAGAAATTATTACCTAACCCATGGTCACAGTGATTTAACCGTCCCTCCTGTTTTGTTTTGTTCTAAGAGTGTGGCAGGAGCCAGGGATAAAAATAGCTCAGCTGATATGCATGAGGCCCTGGCTTCAGTCCCCTCCCCGGGCCACATACACTGAGTGTGATGTGCATGCTTAGAACCCTAACACTTGGGACATGGAGGCAGGAGGATCAGAAGTTCAAGGCCATCCTTAGCTACCTAGTGAGTTTGAGGCCAGCCTGGGCTATATGAGAACCTGCCTCAAAAATGAAACAAGAGGAACTGGAAAGATGGTTCATCATGTCAATGCACTCATTGCTCTTCCAGAGGACCCAGGTTCAATTCCCAACATCAACATGGCTTCCAACCAGCTGTAACTCCAGGCCCAGAGCATCCATCACCCTCTTCTGGGTCTTTGGACACCAGGCTCACATGTGGTGTGCAGGCACACGTACAAACAAAACACCCATACATAGAATTTTTTTTATTTAAAATCTTTAAAAAAAAAAACCCAAAAGGTAAATAATAATAAGAGCTGGACTGTGGAGAAATCAGAACCTTCATTTCTGCCAACAGGAGTATAAAATACAAGAGTTGGGCAGCCTACAAATGTGCAGTTTTGTTTATGTAAATACCACATATCCATACGTACATGCATGCTCATGTATTTCACAGTAAAGCTCTTCCATCAAGGTCTTTGATATGTGTGGGTTCCAGTTTCATACTTTCAGTGTTTTCTAGAGGGAAGAGTAACTGTCGTTACTAAAACGCATGCTTTGGGGTGCACAAGTGGGAATGAGGGCATCAGGAGAGGGCAGGGAAGGAGGCACAGGAGACCCCTAGGGTCCAGCTGCCTGAGTCGCCTCCGCAGTGTCCTTTGTGACCAGTCCACCCCGTTCCAGTTCGAAGGCTGCTCCAAAGCCTACTCGCGCCTGGAGAACCTGAAGACACACCTGCGGTCCCACACGGGGGAGAAGCCATATGTGTGCGAACATGAGGGGTGCAACAAGGCCTTCTCCAACGCCTCGGACCGCGCCAAGCACCAGAACCGCACTCACTCCAACGAGGTACTCGGGCTGGGATGTGCAGAGATGCACGCAGAGGCCCTGACGTGTGTGTACATGCATTGCCCTTGACGGGTGCGTAGCTGTGTTTTAGGTTCGTTTCTGTTGCTGTGTTGAAGCACCCAATAAAGAAGCAACTTAGGGAGAAAGGGTCTCATCTCAACTTACAATTCCAGCTTCCAGACTATTGTGGGGAAGTCCACTCAGGAACTTCAGCTGGTCACATCACATGCACAGTCAGGAGCAAAACGAACGCATTGCATGCTTACTTGATTGATTGTGTTCAGCTCCATTTCTCCTGTCACACAGTTCGCAACCTCCTGCCTAGGGAATGGTCTGTCCACAGTGGGCTGGATCTTCCCGTGCCGATCAGCTTAATTAAGACAATACCCCACAGACATGCCCACAGGCCAATCCAGTCTCTCACTGAGACTCTCTTCCCAATTGATTCTGAGTAGATAAAGCTAACCAACACAGACCATATGCCAGGGCCCCTCCCCAACCAACCACTCTCCTAATACAAACCCTGTATACCGGAAGGTCTCCCTCTGTATATCATAGCCTCTTCCCCAAATAGGAGATGCTCCATAAAGTTCCATGGCACACTGACAGTCTCTGTACCTCAGTTTTCTTGTGTCTGTAATAATTACACATGCCACCATGAGGTCTCCAGGAACTGAAAGAAAAGCAGAATGACCTTTAAAGCTGGAAGTACTGGTGCATGCTTATAATCCCAGTACTGGAGAAGTGGGGTTTGCAGGCCAACCAATCTAACTTGGCATGGTAAAGGACAATGACAGATCCTTCTAAAAAATCAGTACAGTGTCTGAGAGAGCTTCTTGGTTTCAAAGTTCTAAGCATGTTCTGAGATACACTCTGTTCCCTGCTTCTCTGGCCACCAAATGGATTCTGTTGTCTGGGCTGCAGATAAGAAAACTGACAGAGAGTTGACACAACCTGACATCACAGGCCTAGTGGCAGACTTTACCCACAAGTAGGTGTCCCCCTGCAGAATAGCTGCCCTAATGCTATCAGTTCTCTGTACACGCTTCGGAGGCCTGTGCTGCCTAAAGCTCCACTAGGCCAGCAGCCATCTGCCCAGTGCAAGTGGAGCTCCTGGACAGACACAAGAGAGACAAGGAGGAAACTCAACAGAACTCCGTAGTCCCAGCCCAGCTATCCGATCTCTGTGGGCCAGGCAGACCAGAGATATTCACATATCATATAATATATATATGAATATTTTACCTGTGTGTATATGAATCATACATGTGCCCAGCAAGAAGAGAGGATCAGATCCCCTGTAACTGAAGTTACAGATAGTTATGAGACCCTATACAGATACTGGAAACTGAACCCAGGTCCTCTCCAAGAGCAGCAAGTGATCCATCTCCCCAGGCCTGGGAAAGAGAGTATTTCTAACAGCTTAGATGCAGTGTGGTCCCCAGAGAGACCTTGCTTCAGTGCATGTTAGACTCAAGAGGCGTTCCCAAAGGCCTCAGGGCCCCTTGGGGTCTCTTCCGACTGGAGCCAGCCTTGGAGAGGAGTATGAATACGTATGTGTGCACAAATGTATATAGATGATGAGGGACATGCATGTATTTATATGCACGTGTACAGAAGTGGGAGTAAAGTGTGTTACATATTTACATATGTATGGATTGGAAGATTGATACATATAGTGTATGTATATATGAGTAAGGTTGGTGCATATATGTCTGTGTGCAGATGTAAGGTGTTTGTGAATAAGTATTTTGTGCTCATATAGATATGGGAGCATGTATCTATATATGAGGTATTTATGTGTGTGATGTGCATTTGTATGTGCATGGTGGGGTGCATATATGGAGTGTATATGGAGCCAATTATAAGTTTGTAGGTATATCTATGTCTGTGTAGATATGATAAGAGAATGGTTTATATGCCTGCATACATGTGTATATGTAGGTTATATGTGTATGAAGATATGTGCATGGATGTGGTAGTTTATGTCTGTGGATTTGAGTGAGTACAAGCCTAGAACAAAGACAAAATGTTCAGACGCTCAGGTGTGCACACCATAGCTAGCTGACTAGACGTTTCCTTGGTCCTGTCTGTTTTCAGCAGAGATGTGAAGGTCTAATGAGATTGACAGTCCTGCCCTGGTTCCTGAGGGAGCACGTGGATCCTTCCCAAACTCTTTCTGGTCATCTGTGTCACCAGCTTCTTGTGGCAGGAGTTCTTTTGACAGCATACCTCCTCTGTATGCAAGGGTAGTACACAAGGAAGATCAGGAGGCCAGGCTCCTATGGGGTGCACTCAACCCACAGGCTGTGACCGTGTTAGAGCACTTACCCCTGTGCCAACCAGGGCTGCCAGGGAACATGGAATGGCTTCAGGACAGGTATTGCACCCATTCAGAGTTTGTCTTTTGGTCCCCATGCATAACCCAGGCCTGGCTCTCTTCCTAGAAACCCTACATCTGCAAGATCCCAGGCTGCACCAAGAGGTACACAGACCCCAGCTCACTCCGCAAGCATGTGAAGACTGTCCATGGGCCGGATGCCCATGTCACCAAGAAACAGCGCAACGACGTGCACCTCCGTGCTCCACTGCTCAAGGAGAATGGGGACAACGAGGCCAGCACCGAGCCAGGCGGCTGGGGACCCGAGGATAGTGTGGAGGCCAGTAGCACCAGCCACACTGTGGAGGACTGCCTGCATATCAAAGCCATCAAGACAGAGAGCTCCGGAGTAAGTCTGAGCTTGGTGCCCAACTCGCAGAGGGCAGTTCCCCGGCTCTGGACAAGGCCCAGAAGCGCAGCCTCTTATGAGGGTTCTGCTAGAGCACCCCCTTCTCAGAACAAGATGATCCCACATCTTGCTCCAACTCCGCTTTCCTCCTTTATCACCTTGTACCCCTCATGAACCCTGTCTTGTTTCATTTGCCTTCTCTGACCCAGCTCCTGTTGGGCAGCTGAGGCTGGGGCTGGGAAACGGCCATCCTCCATGCTGGTCGGCCTCTTCATCCGGTACCCGGGTGCTATTGTGGGCCCCTGTCTGTGTCCTCCCCTCTCTTGCCTCTGCTCCTTTTGTTCTAACCACCTGTTCTTTGTCTCCACCTCTTTTTCCCAACTGTACCTCCCCTAAGGATAGACACCACTGAGGTGAGCAGAGGAATGGGGTGGGGTGGGGGTGCCCAGGGTGAGAGGGTGGGCTGGGGTGCTGTCTCTCAGTGCCCCTGGCTGGGCAGAGATTGTACTAGCCTTTGGAGAGGCAGGAATCATGTGAATAGGTAGAGGTAGGCAGGAAGAATGAGTGATCAGGTGCGGGGATCAAGGGAGGGCAGGGGTGAAGTGTGGAGGTCAAGGGAAGGCAGCGGTGAGTCTAGACTAGATGGAGCAAAGAACTGTGGAGGGCACCATGGTGAAGACCTGGAGTGTCCTGTTTGTAAAGAGCGTCTCCCCTAAACTGGGCATGTAGTATTGCTGCATCTTCCCAAGGAAGAGGCAGGGACAGGGAAATCATTTGACCCAGAAATGAGCCTCACACTACTGCATCCAGGATGTGCCTCTGGGCCTAAATCCCAGGCAGCACTGGGTGCTGTCGAGTTCTGTGGTGTTCTTGACTTATCTGCCTGCCCCACCCCGAACCAGAGGGAGAGCCAAGTATTCTAGTTTCAGTCCTGCTGCCATGACAAAGACCCTGGCAAAAAGCAAGGACAAGTGTGAGGGGAAGGTTTGAGTTAATAATTCCACATCCCTACCCACCATTCTGGGGAAATCAAGGCAAGAGCTCAGAGGCTAGACACATTGCATGCACAGTCAAGAGCAAAGAGAATATACATGTTACCGTGTACTGCTTCACTCAGCTTCGCTCTTAGACAGTTCAGGACACACAGCCCGTGACCTGGTGCCACCACCCATTTTCAGCATCAGTGTTCCCACATTCACTCGACAATTAAGACAACCCCCTCACACACACACACACACACACAGAGAGAGACATGTACACTGACCAACCTGATCTACATAATTCCTTATTAAGAATCCCTTCCCAGCCGGGCAGTGGTGGCGCACGCCTTTAATCCCAGCACTTGGGAGGCAGAGGCAGGCGGATCTTTGCGAGTTCGAGGCCAGCCTGGTCTACAAAGTGAGTCCAGGACAGCCAGGGCTACACAGAGAAACCCTGTCTCGAAAAAAAAAAAAACACCCCCCCCCCCCCCAAAAAAAAAACAACAAAAAAAGAATCCCTTCCCAGGTGATTCTAGACCATGTCAAAGCTGATATGTAAAATTAGGCAGGGTAGCCAGTTTGGAGTGGCCATGCAAGGCAATGGCCACTCCCCATAGCTCCCTGCCCCTGGCGTTCTCCCCCTTCTTAAGCATCTAGCCTTGGCCTGTCGAGAGCACCCATTGCAGTAGAAGGTAGATGGCCCACAAGTCACCAAAGTTCTGTTGTCCCTCACCTCATTGGGGGCACTTCAGCAGCGCCATGTTGAATGCCTTCTTTCTGAATGAACCCAGTCACCTTCTACCTACAATAGGACAAAGCCTTGTGCGTGCCGCTACATGGAAGCCAGTTCATGTCAGTCTTGTAGTTGGGAAAGAGGGCCAAGGCTAGAGTTAACCATCTCATGCAGGGACACAAAGGATGGGTGGCAAGCACCTCTTCAAAGTAGTTCCCTGCCCCCTCATGTCCCTGCCCAAGCATGCACAGCATGTTGTGGATGTGGGATGGTCACAGGACCAGGTGACTTCTCACACCCTCTGAGCCTGTGCCTTCCACCCTGTCCCTACAGCTGTGTCAGTCCAGCCCCGGGGCCCAGTCATCCTGCAGCAGCGAGCCCTCTCCCCTGGGCAGTGGCCCCAACAATGACAGTGGCATAGAGATGCCGGGCACAGGGCCCGGGAGTCTGGGAGACCTGGCAGCACTGGATGACACATGTCCAGGAGCCGACACCTCAGCCCTGGCTGCCCCCTCCACTGGTGGCCTGCAGCTCCGCAAACACATGGCCACCATGCACCGCTTTGAGCAGCTGAAGAGAGAGAAGCTCAAGTCACTCAAGGATTCCTGCTCCTGGGCCGGCCCAGCTCCACACACCCGCACCACCAAGCTGCCTCCCCTCCCAGCGAATGGTGAGTGACGGCCAGGGCTTGACAGGCCAGAGAGTGCGGAGGGCTGTTCCCTCCAGGCACCACGCGCAGTCTGACTGACTGCCCACAGTGGGACAGATCAGATGGTTCTTGTCGTCTTGTTCAATCAAAGAACTGAAGAAGCCCACTAGAACAGCAAGAGAGAGAGAGTAGTTTTATTCAGAATCAAAGCATGGGTAGAGGCCTGTTTATGAGCTCAAGAATTCCTGGTTATTGCCCTGGGCTTCCTTTAGGAAGTCTGGGAAGAGGAGCTGGTTGCTAGGGGCAAGGTGTGGACGGTCACGTGACAAAGGGGGGACTTTCCCTTAAAGTTCACTCGAAGGATATAGTTTACCTTACTGGGCATGCACTCCAAACAAGGTTAGCCTGGATCAGCCTGACTCCTTGGTTGTAGGTTGTATTTCAGGTCGTGGGTTGTATGTTTGGCCACTAAAGGTTCCTGAGGGTTAGTAGAGACCTAGAGGCCAAAGCTACCAGGTTCTTTTGTTTGGAGAGGGGCATGCATGTAGCTCAGTGCAGGTGCAAGCTCCAAACATGGAGGTGCTCTGCTGGGAAAGCAGGGTGCGCTGTGTGAGCCGTGCACTTGCCTGCTTCAACCTTACCTTGTGCACATGGAAAGGAAAGAGGCTCCTAGAGAAAAAGGTGGCCCACCCACACCCCAGCAGTAAGTAAGACTTAGTCTCAGGGCGGTGCCACTCCAGCGTGCATTCTGTTCTCCACGCAGCGTGCCACGGTAAGCCTTTAAACACAGGCAGACCCTGCCGCGGCTCCTCCCTTGTCTAGTCATTCAGCATTTAGGGTGTCATGACGAGGGCTCAAGGAATGGAGGGCAGTGTGATCGCCATCCCAGAGAAGCCATGGTCAGAGCCCCCATGCAGAGCAAGCCACAGACCACCGATGACAGAGCTGAGCTAACTGATGTACTGAGGAGGTGCCTTCCATGGGGAACGAGCTGTGGGCTTCATGGAGAGTGTGGTCTTGTGCTCAGCAGGCTCTTTTATCTCCCAGAGCATCTCTGCTGTGCCGCTGGGCACATAAACCCCAGGCTGTCTGATATGTGGTGCACACTGGCACACCACCAATCCCACTGTTGGAAGGGCTGCTGCCACAGAGAAGGCCATGAACTCGGCAAGTCTGGGATCTCTTGGGTTGCAGACAGCTGCCTCCACTTGGGTCATGGCTGTTTGTCAGG
The DNA here is from genome assembly GCA_907164525.1 of Lophiomys imhausi. NCBI lineage: Eukaryota > Metazoa > Chordata > Mammalia > Rodentia > Muridae > Lophiomys > Lophiomys imhausi. The sequence goes on from CAJQZJ010032114.1 coordinate 8,013,908, forward strand.
AACATGATCACCTGTCCACCCGTCTCAGCCAAGAGGCCTTGACTGGCCTCTGTGATTTGGACCCACTTCTCGACTGCCTACTCTAAGATCAGCCTAGACAGCATAGGGAGACCCTGCCTCAAAATATAAATAAATGAAAAAGGAGGTGTAGCTCAGTTGATGGAGTATTTGCTGTATGCACATGGCCCGGAGTTCAATGCTCAGTGCCAAATCAACGGCATGTGGTGGTTCACACATGTAACCCAAGCATTCAGGAGGTACAGGAAGGAAGATCAGAAGTTCAAGGTCATCCTTGGTTACAGACCAGCCTAAGTTACCTGAGACCTTTGTCTTCAAGAAAAAAAAAAAAATCTCCATGTCAGGGGACATATGAACTATGGGTCTGGGCCTTCCTGAGCCTTGCTGTCTGTAATCCCATCATATGTACATTTTATGTACAGCTAGAGAAACTAGGTTTCTACAGAAACAGCTAGGTTTCTCTGTGTAGCCCTGGCCATCCTAGATCTCACTCTATAAACCAAGCTGGCTTCTGTCCACCCATCTCTGGTGGAGGTCTGCCTGCCTCTGCCTCCCAAGTACTGAAGTGAATGTGCCATCTCACCTGACTTCCTCCTCCCCTTCTAATGTCAAGAACTCTTCCACTGTTGAGTGTCTTCTATGTACCTGGCCTTCTGTTAGGGCTCCAGGTTCAGTCTGGTCAAGAGGGTGTAGGTTACTAGGGACAGGATGTAGGTAGTCTTTTGGTTTGGGGAAATACGCTCAGGGTCCTAACACCATCATCCAGTCTGTGTCCTGGGGAGCCCCCTGTGACCCCTCTCTTCTTCTCTAGGTTCTGTCCTGGAAAACTTCAACGGTGCTGGGGGTGGGGGGCCAGCGGGACTGCTCCCCAACCAGAGGCTGCCAGAGCTGACCGAAGTGACAATGCTGAGCCAGCTGCAGGAACGAAGGGACAGCTCCACCAGCACCGTGAGCTCTGCCTACACCGTGAGCCGCCGCTCCTCTGGCATCTCCCCGTACTTCTCCAGCCGTCGCTCCAGTGAGGCCTCGCCTCTTGGTGCCGGCCGCCCACACAATGCCAGCTCTGCGGACTCCTATGACCCGATCTCCACAGATGCCTCCCGGCGCTCCAGTGAGGCCAGCCAGTGCAGCGGTGGTGGCCCAGGGTTGCTCAACCTCACGCCTGCGCAGCAGTACAGCCTGCGTGCCAAGTATGCAGCCGCTACAGGTGGACCACCACCCACACCACTGCCGGGCCTCGATCGTGTGAGCCTTCGTACCCGCCTGGCATTACTAGATGCCCCTGAGCGTGCCCTGCCTGGCACCTGCCCACATCCACCAGGGCCGCGGCGTGGCAGCGACGGGCCAGCCTACAGCCACGGTCATGGCCATGCCTATGTGGGTGCGGCCCCTGCCTTCCCCCACGAGGGGCCGGGCAGCAGCATGAGGCGGGCCAGCGACCCTGTGCGGCGACCTGACCCCCTCATTCTGCCTCGAGTGCAGCGTTTCCACAGTACCCACAACATGAATCCAGGTTCGCTGCCGCCGCCGTGCACTGACCGGCGAGGCCTGCATCTACAGAGCCACCTCAGTGTGGATGGCACCCCGACCCGCAACGCCTATTCCCCCAGACCCCCCAGCATCAGCGAGAACGTGGTGATGGAGGCGATGGCCGCTGGGGTAGACGGTCCAGGGCTTGAGTCGGACCTGGGGCTTGCAGAGGATGAGCTGGTGCTGCCGGATGATGTTGTACAGTACATCAAGGCTCATGCCAGTGGTGCCTTGGATGACAGCCCAGGGCAGGTGTATCGCACAGAAAGCACTGGCTTCCCTGAGAACTCTAAACTGTCCAGCCCTGGGCTACAAGGCCACCGGAGGCTAGCAGCTGCTGATTCCAATGTGGGCCCTTCTGCTCCTGGAGTGGGAGGCTGCCAGCTGAGCTACAGCCCCTCCTCCAACCTCAGCAAGAGCAACATGCCTCTACAGTGGAACGAGGTGAGCTCTGGCACTGTGGATACCCTACCCACTCAGGTGAAGCCATCTCCTTATCCTCACAGCAACCTGGCTGTGGTTCAGCAGAAGCCAGCCTTTGGCCAGTATCCGGGATATAGTCCACAAGCCATGCAGGCCAGCTCCGGGGGTCTAGACAGCACCCAGCCACACCTACAGCTCCGAGGAGCCCCCTCTGCACCCAGAGGGAGCTACACACAACAGCCTCGACAGCCGGCCATGGGTGGTCAGTGCCTGAGTGTTAATGCTGCCATGAGCCCTCAAGCCAACTACAGACAAGCACACCCCCAGCTAAGCCCAAATACTGTCAGTGGACCCCTGAACCAGTTCTCCCCGTCCTGCAGCAATATGGCGGCCAAGCCTAGCCACCTGGGACTCCCTCAGCAAATGGAAGCTGTCCCCAGTGCCACCGTCATGAGTGGCCATCAACGGGAGCTTGGGATTCCCAGTTCATCCCTGGCTGGAGTATCACAGCCTCACCCAGTCCTGAGCTATCCGCAGCAGGAAGGCTACCAGCAGGGACCCGGCCTTCTGTCATCCCATCAGCCTAACTTCATGGAGTCCCAGCAGAACACGAGCTTTGGTCTCCTGCAGCCTCGGCCACCCCTCGAGCCCAACATCACCAGCCGTCACCGTGGAGTACGTGCCGGACAACAGCAGTTGTATGCCAGGACCGCTGGCCAAGTCATGGTCACATCAGCCAACCAAGAGTCAGCAGAAGCTATGCCCAAGGGAGCAGCCGGGACCATGGTATCCCTGGCTCCTCAGCCATCTCAGGACACAGGGCAGTCACAGAACCAGAACACACTGTACTACTATGGCCAGATCCACATGTATGAACAGAATGGAGGCTGCTCAGCCATGCAGCCCCAGCCGCCACACCCGCAAGCTTGCTCAGACAATATCCAGCCTCTGCCTTCACCAGGGGTCAACCAGGTGTCCAGCACTGTGGACTCCCAACTCCTGGAGCCCCCCCCAGATTGACTTTGATGCCATCATGGATGATGGTGATCACTCCAGTTTGTTCTCTGGTGCACTGAGCCCCACCCTTCTCCACAATCTCTCCCAGAATTCCTCACGCCTCACCACACCCCGGAACTCCTTGACACTGCCCTCCATCCCTGCAGGCATAAGCAACATGGCTGTTGGGGACATGAGCTCCATGCTCACCAGCCTGGCTGAAGAGAACAAGTTTTTGAATATGATGACCTAAAGGCCCTGGCTCCTGGCACAGCTGACCTGAGCAACATCAGCTGTTTGGAACATGAGGGTCTGATCTGTTTTTTCTCCAGAAAAAGTGTTAATTAGGCCTGAGAGGGGTTGGGCAATGGCTGGTTCAGACTTGCAAGTATTTTAAGATTTAGGGGCATCCTCTTGTTGTTTGACCTATTTTTCAGAACTCTCAAGAAGTCTTATTCAGAAAGAAACTCTTTTACACACTGCTTGCCAGCCTTCGGTGTTTATGAGATTACTAGGTTCTGGCTCCTTTGCCTCTGTCATTCCGCTAATGAGAGAGTACATTGGCCAAGGGCTAAAGTACATGCCCAAAGAGGGGAGGGGAACCACATTTGCGTTTGAATCTGAGACCATGCTGGATACTCTGCTCTGAGAAGATGGGTTTGCCATTCTGCCACCTGCAAGGAAAAGGAATTGCTGCTGCCTCTACTGGATTCTTCCTCAAAGCTTGCCAAGGTTGCTTGCCACAGAGGAGAAAGGTACATCACCTGGGATATTACAGAATCTCCTCAGTTACCACTGGCATCTCCATTTCCTTAAGCAGAATGGGACCAGAAGATTTCCTGAGCAGAGAAGAATTAATAAAACACGTATCAAAAGGAGATAAGCAGGGCAAGCCCAGAAGCTACCTGGGGGCCTCTCCTGGCCTGTTTACAGTGCTCTGAAGTATAAAGTGAAGCCCCTCCTGGGAAGAACACTTGTATCTAAATTCTTTGGGTTGCTGTGGGCCAGGATTGGATGGGGCCTCAAGGTGAAAGAGGCCTTCCCTGGGATGAAGTCACATGTTTACCCACTCCTTTTTCTCCAGTGTACTATCTGACTGCCCTCCCATGGAAGATTCTAGGGCTCGTCCACATCATGCTGGATGGCCAGCGGTCTACACGAGCCACCACGTGCATTCTCAATACTTTCTGACCCCCTGACCTCTGCCCTTCTCTCCAGGCTATTATATGGAATGGACCGATGACATGCATGGTGTTCGTGGTTGTGTGGGAGGGTGAAGGGATCAGTTCTTGGACTTTGAGGAACTATTAACTGAATTTTCTTGTTCAGTATAGCCTGGCCCCACATAAGAAATGGCATGTGGAAACTGACTCCAAAAAGAATTAGTCCAGAACACACTGCAGGGTGAACCCACCATACCTCTTCCCCACCACACACATGTGCACATCCCAAAACTGTTCCCTCTAAATTCATAGAAACTTCGCCAAACCAAACCTCACCACTCAGAGCTTCCTTCTGGCCGTGACCGTGGCCTTAGTGAGGAACTTCTTACCAGAGTCTGCACCCTCTGTGTCCCATGGCAGCAAACTTCTCTGTTTACAATCCAGAGACAAGACCAACTCCAAATGACCGCTCTGGGCCATGCTCATTGTTCTGTGGCTCACATTGAGTGTCGCGGGCTCATTGCCTGACAGACCCTAGCTTCCCATTCTCCATCTGTATGTATTTTGTGAAGACATTGTCATCCCTGAATATACTGTGGGTGAATCGTCCAGCCAAATTTATATTGCCAAACATTTTTAGCTTTTTCTACATGCTATAAATTGAGATGACATTCTCAACTTGTAAATAAGTCTTTTTGTACATTAAAAATAATTTTTTCATAATTTATCTTGTCTATCCACTTTTCCCTTGACAGTAGTTAATGAGAACCTAGGCAGTAAATTTGGTGCATTTGAACAAAAATTAGGCTGTATTTTTTCATAACAGTGTCAAAACTGACTACACCACCTTAACCCAGACAGACTTAATTCAGAATCATTTACTGGTTGTTTGCTTCTTGACACTTTGGGGCGGGGAAGACAGAGTTTGACAGTTTGCCAGGACTCAGATACTAGATAGCGTTTCAGTGCATCTGAATCAGTTGGCTGAGGTCCCAGTGTACCGGATTTCATTGTGGACCCAGGCACAGTCTATGGTTTCTGTGCTGATACCCTTTTTAAGTTAGGGGTGTTTTGGTTACTTCCTCATACTGTGATCAAGTGCCAGACAAAAACAACTTAAGAGAAGAAGAGTTAACTTTGGCTCAAAGTTCAAGGGTACAGTCCGTCTGTCCTGATGGGGAATGTATAGCAGCAGGAGCATAAAGTACTTGGTCACATGACATCCACAGTCAGGAAACAGAGGAAGGTGCATGCTAATGGTCAGCCTGCTTTCCTTTATTCATTCTAGGACCCCAGCTGATACAATGGTGTTGCCCCACGGTAAAGTAGGTCTTCGAACCTCAACTTACCCAATGTAGACACTCCTTCACTGCTCAGAGGCTTGTTTCTTTGTTTCCTGATGATTCTGAATGATTCAGGCTGACGCTGAGATTAACCATCCAAGAGAGTGAAGGGCAGGAAGGAGGGCAGACCCCCAAAGTTGACAAAAGAGAATGTCAGTCAGGCAAGTAAGCCCCAAATGCACAGCTACTAGCCTTGGGTGAAGGGCCAGGAGGGCCAGGAGAGATAAGCCATGACTAGAACTCTGAGCCTAGGAAGGCCTTCTGGCAGGTAGACAGGGAGAACCCTGGGTCAGCAAATGGATAGTCAGCCCTGGGCAGGGACTGGGTATCTTTAACCTCAGAAGGCTGCAAATATAGCCTGATTCATTCAAATCTCCAGAACCCACATAAAAGCCAGGCACAGTAGTAGCATATCTATGGGGAGATGGGATCCAAAAACAGGAGAATCCCCAGAAGTTAATGGTTCAGCTAGCCTGGCATATGAAGTGGAAAAGAAATTCAGAGACCCCATCTCAAGGCAGAAGGTAAGGCCCAACACTCAAGGTTTTCCTCTAACCTCCACATCCTCACTATGGTAGTGTGCATGCCTACAAATGCGTGTACACACACACACACACACACACACTCAGGTTTGTGGGGAGAATGCAAGTTCACACAGATTGAAAACAAGTTGAGAGCCTGTAGAGATAGCTCAGTGGTTAAGAGCATCTGTTGCCCTTGCAGGAGACCCTACTTCAGCCCCCAGCGCCCATGGCAGGAGGCTCACAACCACTGTGACTCTAGCTCTAGAGGGATCTGACTTCCTCCTCTGACCTCTGGATACCGCATGCGTGTGTGCATACTCATACACAGACACATGGATACATGTAAAATTAAAATAGAAGGCTGGAGAAACAGGTGGTTGAGGGCACTTGTTGCTCTTGCAGAGGACGCAGGTTTGATTCCCAGCACTCACATGGCAGCTCACATCCACAGCTCTAGTTCCAGAGAAATGATATATTTTTATGACTGTCTTGAGCACCAGGCATGCACACAGGATACGTTTATACCTGCAGGCACAATGCCCATACACCCAAAATAAATAATAAAAACAATCATTTTTAATTAAAAAATTTTTGAAAACTTGAGGAGTGTGTGTGTGTGTGTGTGTGTGTGTGTGTGCGCGCACACATATATAGACCAAAGGACAACCTAAGCCCTCATTTCTCAGGCACTGTCTTTTTCAGTCCAAGGTCATTCACTGGCTTAGAATTCACCATCCAGGCTAGGCTGGCCAGACAGAAAGCCCAGGATCCAGCTGTCTCATCCTGGACAGTGGGGCATTACGAGCACAGGCCACACCCAGCTTTTTATTTTTATTTTTTTTAACTTTTGTTTGTTTCATTTTGTTTTTTGAGACAAGGTTTCACTATGTAGCTTGGTTGTCCTAGAATTTACTCTGTAGACCAGGCTGGCCTCAAACTCAGAGATCTGCCTTGTCCCCCTCTGCCTTCTGAGCGCTGGGATAAAGGTGAGTGCCACCACGCCCAGCTCTTTTTTTTTTTTTTTTTTTTGGTTTTTCGAGACAGGGTTTCTCTGAATATCTCTGGCTGTCCTGGACTCGCTTTGTAGACCAGGCTGGCCTCGAACTCACAAAGATCCACCTGCCTCTGCCTCCCAAGTGCTGGGATTAAAGGCGACGCCCAGTTCTTTTTAATTTTTATTTTATGTGGGTTCTATGGCAGGAACTCGGGTCCTAGAATTCACAGGGCAAGCACTTTACTGACAGCCATCTCCCCAGCCCTGAGACTGAGGTTCGCCATCTTCCAATGGTCTTGGAGCCCTCTCAGTCTATACCGGCAGTCACTGACCATGACTCTCTCTCAGGCATCTCATTGGTTTCCTGTTGCTAGGGGTTCATGCTCAGGACTTTTGGGGGCAGGGATGAGCTGATGTGGAGACTCTGGGGGTCCATTATATGGCAAAAGCAGACCCATTTATTTCAAGAAGAGAGTGCCCCCTTTATAACCTCTGCCCAGAGTCCCATTGGCTCCTGGACTACAGGCTGCTGCGGCTCTTCCTCATTGGCTCATGGCTCGTGTGGTGTCATCAATCTCCAGTCAGGTCAGGCAGGTCTCAGGCCAGCTGCATAGGAAGCCCAGACATGCATGCGCTGTTTAGCGGTGGGGGGGGGGGCTTGTTCCTGCTCAATGACAGGCCTTGTTCCTCCTACAGTTTCCCATATACTGGATCACCCTGTTTCAAAAGATGTAATACGTTTCCTTTGTCTATCTCTCTCTGTTTGATGACTGGTTTCCCACATCAGCCTACTATAAGCTGAAGGTCTCTAGGCACCCAATTATACTAAAACATCTTGAAAAAACAAAACCTCGTGTCTCATGTAGCCCAGGCTGGCCTCAAATTCATTCTCTATGTGAGCCTTGAATTTCTGATCCTTCTACCTTCACCTGCTGAGTGCCGGGTTTACAGGCAGGTGCCACCAAGCCCAGTTTATGCGATGCTGGGGATCAAACCCATGGTTTCGTGAATGTTAGGCAAGAGCTCTACCCACTGAACTGCATCCCTAGCTTACAGGCAAATCGCCACCAAGCCTTTCTCCCCACAGAGCACAGAGCACTATTTTCCTTGTCCTTTCACAACCATCTGTGGATTTCCTTATTTTTCATTTCCCAGCCTAAGCTTCGTATAAAAGAATGGTCATCCCCCATTCATGCCGTTCTAAATATGTGAACTATAGCCAAGTGAGTGTTGACAAATAAAAGCAGTGACCAGCAGGAAACTCTGACGTGGTTCTGACGTGGCTCTGATGTGGCAGGGGATGGGTGGGCTTACCTGAGTGGCCATGGAAGACAGCTCATTTATGCTTCTGGACTTCCCTCCTGGCGACATTTAATGACAAGGACATTATAACAGGACAAGAGAGAACATGAGAAGCCTCTTCAGGACTGTACTAGGAACAGGGAAGCAAATCACAGAGCTGAGCTCCAAAGCAATTGCCTGGGAAACATACCTACTCAATGAGAGTAGCCGAGTATCAAAATAACCCACCCTTCCACATTCTCCCACCTGGCCTTCTCATGGCAAGACTCACGACACTAGTGATTTCTTTCATGGCTGTGACAAAATGCCTGATAAAAGCAGCTTACGGAAAAGGAAGGGTTTATTTAGGCTCTTAGTTGGAGGCAGAAGCATGAGACAGCTGGTCTATTATGTCCACTGTCAGGAAGCAGAGAAAGCTGAAGGCTCATCGTCTCCTTTTCATTCAGTGCAAGACCCCGGCCCATTGAATGATACCATTCATATTTCGGGTGCATCTTTCCACCTCAATTAACCTAACATGGAAATGTCCTCACAGACATGCCCAGAAGTGTGTCTCCTAACTGAGTGTGGATCATGTCAAGCTGACAATGTTAGTATCTATCATATTCACTGTCATGAACAGGGTATGATGGTACATGAATGTAATTCCATCACTCAGGAGGCAGAGGCAGGGGATCACCCAGTTTCAGGGGTGCCTGGTCTGCATAGTGTGTTCCAGGCTAGCAGGGCTACAAGACTGACTAATGTAGCAGCCTCCTTCTATCCCCTGGGTTTATCTCAGATTTTTCTAAACCTGGAAAGGGGAAACAGTCAAACACACACACACACACACACACACACACACACACACACACACACAAACACATACATACATACACACATAAATACACACATATACACATACACATATACAAATATACATACATACAAACACATACACTCATACATATACAAACACACACACAGTGCAGCATTGCCCAACCAGGTTCTCAATCTAGGCATAAGGCAAGAATCATATAAACATAGGCAGGCTAGTGACCCACATGAGGTTAGATGGTCACGTCATCCTTAAAATGGTAAAATATGGATTTTGAGACTGAGAAACCCAGTATGGGGATTGTAACGATGTCTTGTAAAGTTAGGGAGCAAAGTGACTATTCTAGGGGTTCTGGGCAAGAACACAACAGATACTTGAAATACTAAAAATCTTCAAATGAAATTAGTCTGGAGTTGCTCATCCCTAACCCCAGCATTCAGAATGCAAGAGCTTCAGGGTCATTTTCAGCTACGGAATGGATTTGAGACCAGCTAGGATAGATGAAACCCTACCTCAAAAATAAAATCTGCAAATACCCCAAAGAAGGGAGGAAATAGAAAACAAATAACAATCCAAAAAAGGAAAGGGGGAAATAAATTAAAGACAACCACGGCACTAAATGCAGCCCCATCGATAACTACATAAAATGAAACTGGCCTAAAAGCTTCAATTAAGACATGCACAGAGAGCAGAGCCGGAGTTTCAGACGTGCATCTTTAAGACTTCCTATAAAGCTGCCGTCGTCAAGGCAGCGGAATTGGAGATGGTGAAATTGCAGATCGGTGGTATGGGACAGAGGGCGGTCAGCAGACGTTGCCCAGAGATCAAACTGACTGTGTTCTGAAAGGCTTGCCCAACCTGTGACCCACAGGCTGCGCGCATCCCAGGATAGCTATGATGCAGCCCAACACAAAATCGTAAATGGGGTAATGATAGTGTCATCTAGCAATGTCAAAAAGCTAGACATGGGGTCAGGGATTTGACTCAGTGCTAGAATGCTTACCTCCTAGCAAGTGCAAAGCCCTGGGTTCATTCCTCAGCTCTGGGAGTTGGGTGGGGGTTTAGTTAGACATGTTTGGGGGTCTATTTCCATATTACCCATGAGCTAAGAATGAATTTTACACTTCAGCATCTTCTTAAAAGAAAAAAAAATTACAAACACAGCAGTGGTGTAGCTCAATACCAGAGCACTTGCCTAGAAGGCTTGAGGTCCTGGATGCCATCTCTGGAACCACAAACTACTTCTTCTGCAGGTTTTTTGGGGGCAGCACCCACACACTCCAGTAAGTAACCCTTCACCTGTGCTCTATAAGGAAACCCAGTAAGCTCACTAGTTACCCATAGTGAACTTTGATGGAATTGTGCCTCAGTTGGTTGTTGGAACATTAGGAAGAGAGGGAGACATTGTTTACATCTCCCCCAGGGAAGAAATTTTAGCAACATAGACCTACACAAGTATCATTCATCAACCTATCTGTCATCTCTCACCCATCTACCCACATCTCTCTCATCTGTCTGTTCATCTATCTCTCTTGTATCCATCCACCCACCTATCCCTCACTATCTGTGCACTTGCCTCACCTCTGCACTTCCATCCACCATCACTCACCTACCCATTCATCTATTCACCCATCTCTTATTTAAGCATGTTATCATCTCTTTGTCATCTGCCCATTCGTCTATTTGCCTCTCTTCTATCTCATTGGGCATCTCTGCCTGGGATGATGCTTGGGAAAGGAAACCCTGGCACCTCTATAGCTCCGTAGCATCTGTGGGAAAGGAACCATCACAAATGCTTCCAGGTCACAGACACTGAACCAAGAGTGACCCAATCCCAGACAGATCGCTTCCTCCCATAGAAAGCTGCAGTCGGCCCTTCTCAAATTCATAGAGTTTAAAACAACGGACATGTGTCCTCACTGAACCTCAGAGCTTCCAGGCTGGGCTCAGTGGCCCTGTTCTGTGTGTGTTGCAGCAGTGACCTGGGCAAGATTCTTCTTATGGTAATGTCAGAAAACTGAAGGCGACATACAGGGTTTGCAAGATCTTCTAAGGGCCCAGCCTCGGAACTCGGGTGAGGCATCTGGTGATGTCCTGGGCACACTTGACCACATCACAGTGTGAGGAATAAATCTTTGAGGACTCTGTGACTGAGCCTGGACCTGGAGAACAAGTGCAGAAAAGTGGTGGGGAAGGACATTCCAGATAAAAGGAAAAGGTCTTGAGGTGGGAGGGAAGGAGCACAGTAGAAGGGAGTCACTGAAGAGAGCTAACATGGTCTCGGGGAGCCAGGGTGAAGGGGTGAGGAGGGAGTAGCCCATTAATGTGAGGCCTTAGGGGCTGGGGGAAGCTCAGCCTTCCCCATTATGTCTGCTGACATTCGAGAAGATTTGTAAACAAGGCCCACATACTAGGACGCTCCAACCAGCTTCAGAGAGGAACCAGACATCACAGGCTATCCCAAGCCACCCTACATGCTGTCACAGATTTCCCCAAGCCAACCCAAAATTCTGTCACAGGTCACTGCAGGGCCTCAGAAATGGACAGTGGTGTTAGACTGAAGAGCTTGCTCGGGGTGAGCCCAGCAGGACTCGGTGATGGCGTCTGTAGGAAGAGTTGGGGTGGAGGTCAAGACATGTTCTGGTTCCTGATTCACTGCTGTGATAAATGCCTGACAAGAAGCAGCCTGAGGAAGGGCTTGTTTGTGCTGTTTGTTTGAGGCCACAGTCCATCATGGCAGGAAACCATGGCAGCTGGTCACACTGTCCACAGTACCATGTAGAGTGCCTAGAACTATGGATGATGCCACTTGGCTGTGTAGGTCCTCCAAGAAGGCAGAGTGTGCTCCACAGCCTCAAGAATACCCAACATCTGATAGTAGAATCTGGGTGAGGCCTGAGAGAAGAATGGTGAGAGGAGGATGTTGTTCTGCAGTTTGCAGCAGGGTTCAGGCCTTGTCTGGTACTCTCCCAGGAAGCTAGGACCTTGTCAGGCACCAAGCCTGAAGTGTATGCTTCTCCACTGGAATGTCTGGGCTACATCAGTTTCCAGGCAGGAAAGGATGAAACACAGGATGGGATCACCAACACCACAGGATACCCTGGAGAGGTAGGAGAAAGGATTTTCTCCACCTCCAAATGTTACGACTCTTTAACTAAGCAAGCAGGAGGGTTAGGATAGCCCTAACCCTCTCTGTCATGCAGTGAAAGGTTATAGGTCTTTTAGTTAAGCTGCCAGTGCTAGACTGAGCAGCTTTGAGGAGCTTGGAGCTCCTGAGCTGAGTCGAGCAATCAGGAAAATCTGGTGGCTGTTTTAGGAACAACTAGCAACCAGCCATCACCACAGTTCTTCAGTGGGTGGCATGAAAGGAACAGCAGAAGCTTGGTCATTGATCAAGGCTCGAGCTTGGCTACGCAGCAGTAGAGGCAGCAGCAGGGGTTTGAGCTGGCACTCCAGGTGCTCAGAGGCAAGTCCTGGATGCTGGTGATTAGAGACCTGGCTAAGCAGGCAGATGTAGTGAGGAGTTCTTCCTTCCCAAGCCCAAATAAACATCAGGTCTACAATGATCGTTGTGAAGAATTGGAGAGAGTTTGTTTCATGAAAAGGGACATTATGAACCTTGGGCAGTGGGGAGGGGTTTTGGAGGTGAATGTGTTTGATTGGCTGGGGCTAGGAGTGACAGGGATATACTTCATTTACATGCAGTAGCATGGTCCTATCATAAGAAAGGGAACACAGTATCTAAACCCCCCATGGGTGGGGGAAGAACTCCAGGTACAGTTAGAAGCTTGGACAAGGGTCATTGGCTGAAAGCTAAGGTACAAAGATATCTCATTAGCATGGGGAGGTGTTTTCAGGTGATCACTGGGCTGGTTTCTTATTGTGAGAAAAGGTTGGGCCTGTAATCTCCCTGAGGGCTATGTGACATTCCTCAGATAGAGGATGTGGTCCAGCAATCTGGGAACCCCCAGATCAGGCAGAAGAGGAGGGAACTCCATGGAAAAAAAGGAGTCCGTCATTTAGCACCATGCTCTGGGGCTTTCTGGTAATGCCAGTCTTTGACCTTAACAGTAGGGTCCAACAGGAGGAGACCAGGAACAGATGGCCCAGGCCAGAGCCCAAGGTAGGAACTTCCCCTGGAGGACTGGAGACAATAGCCAGAGAGGCTCATCGTATGGAACACAGAAACCTTGATCTCCTCTCTCTCTCTCCCTCTTCTTCCTCTCCCCTTCCTCCTCTTCCACCACCTCATCCTACTCTTTTCCTCCTCCTCTTCTACCACTTCCTCCATTTCTAGCACTTCCTCCTCCTCCTCCTCTTCCTCCTCCCCTTCCTTTTCCTCCATCTCTTCCTGTCCCCCTTCTCCCCCGCCCACAAATGCGCATTCATATGCTTGTCCTCCTCTCCCATCCTGAATCCCAGCCACAGGAAATCCTCCTCACTCCAGCTCCAGAAATCATCCCTGGCCTCCATACTGTACTCAAGCCCCTCATATGGATTCACAAGCCCGCATCCCAGTTTCATGTACTCTCACGAACATGAAAGGAAAGGATGAGATGGGGCTTCCACACCTACATGTGGAAGCTGGTTTATAGAACTCTGCTCCACTTCCTTCCCTATCTCAACCCACATGTCCCTACTGTTCCACTTAACCCCGCCCTCATCCCACACCATCCTTCTTTCGGGGAAATCCTCTCAAACACTGTTTCTCTGCTTAGTGTTCCTGCCCCAGCCAAGGCTTGTGATTCATTGGGATCTTTTAGAGGCCATCACTTTCCCTCACCTCCCTTCTTCATTTCATCTGTTTATTCTCATTACCATGCCACGGAGATGTCCAGCACATGGTGCCTCAGGGCCTTTGTGCTAACATTCCCATCGTATGGAATGCTTTCCCCTTGGGAGAGCCAAATAACTCATACCTTTCTTTTCTTCAGGCCTTCGCTCTCATAGCCACCCTATTTTGAAAGGATGGGGGCTGAATGTGGGGATCAGTGGCAGAGCACTGGCCTAGCAAGTGGAAGTCTCCAGGTTTGGTCTTCAGCACTGGAGAGAAACAAACCACCATGCCTCCCCCATTACCTGCTGTGCTTTTCCCTAAAGCACAGATAGCCTTCAAAGCTGAAATTCGCACCTTCTGAGTGAGCTCACTGGTGACAAGAGCCGGTGCTGGACAAGCGTGTGCACAGGGAGACTGGGAGGTGGGAAGTAAAAGCAACTAGTCACAGCGTTTTCCGGAAGTTTGCCAAGATGGAGAAAGAGAACAACAGGAGAGGTTTTGATTGTGAGGTTTTGTGTAGGTTTTGAAAGAGGGTCTCACACAGCCCAGGATGGCCTAGAACTCCCTGTGTAGCCAAGGACAGCCTAGAACTCCTGATCCTCCTGCTGGGAGTGCAGGTGGGCAGCACCACACCTGAGTGCTGAGAATTGAACCTAGGACCTTGTGTGTGCAAGGCAAGCACCATACCAACTAAGCTACGTTCCCAGCCCTTAGATGCGGCCTTCAATGGGAAAGAGAAGCACGTGAAGATTTCTTAGACACTCAGTGAGAGGAGATGGATCCCAACAGAGAAGCATGAAAGACAACTAAAGTGTATGGTGGGAGTTAGCCGTAGGGGCAGGTTGGGGGTAGAGCTGGCCTTGGCAGGGTAGGTGTGCCCTGTTGGAACAAGAGATCAGGACAGAGCAGAAGAGGTCAGGAGCTTGGAATTGAAGAGAAGAAAAAAAGCTATTGGCCTGTCTCTTGACACGGGAGTCAAGACTATCCCCCAGGAAAGAGGAAGCAGACACCCAAAAGGGCTGAGAAGGCTAGCCAGGCGTGGTGGCGCACGCCTTTAATCCCAGCACTTGGGAGGCAGAGGCAGGCGGATTTTTGTAAGTTCGAGGCCAGCCTGGTCTACAAAGTGAGTCCAGGACAGCCAGAGATATTCAGAGAAACCCTGTCTCGAAAAACCAAAAAAAAAAAAAAAAAGGGCTGAGAAGGCTTGAAACAGTCTAGAAATGTATGGTGGATCTGGTAAGATACACTCATGTGGACGGAAGACCAGGCCCAGTGGGAGCCTTGTTCCAACTGTCATGCAGGTCAGACAGTGGAGGAAGTCTGAAGCCTGTGTTACCACCTGACACAGAGCCAGCCTGCAGCCTGAGTGTGGGCTATGGAAGGGAATTTGAGCACATGCCAGTCTTGGGAAAAGTCCAACTGCCCAGGTGGAAGATGCCCAGGCACAAGAGATGCTCTGACTCTTATTCGGGCCTTTTTGGGGCAAGGCTTCTTCGGGGGAGCTGCTGAATGCAACTTCTCAATGCAACTCTTTACTAGGTGTGGGGAGGGCCCGTTAGGCCGCAGGCATCCCATGGTACAGCCAGCTGCTGCGGCTAGAGGTAATTCCCCAGTGTCTTTTATTGCCTCTGCTCGGTGGGAGCCACACCAGACTCAGCTTTACGAGCTGGCAACATAGCCTCAACCAGCACAGTGGCTGTCAATAATGGCTGTGTTTTATAAAACAGGCCGGACAATTTACAGGGGGCCCCAGCACCCTGCAGGCAGCCATTTGGCCAGGGAAGAAAATGACCTAATGCTTAAGAAATTTGGAAGCTAGAAAACAAACGTGTGTGTATGTTGTGCAATGTGAGCGCGACGATGTCTGCATGTGCCAGCTTTGTCTGCTTACTTGCCAGGCATTGGAAAACAGAAGTTGCTGTTAAATACTCTGGCTATAAAAATTAAATGAAACCAAATGAGTCATTTCCTGCTGCATAGGGCCTTTGCATCACACCTGATGACCAGGGTTCTGGGGAGAGTTGTGTCATTTCCTACCAAAGCAACCTCCATTCCTTTCTCCCAAGGTAAGTCAAGCCCTCTGCAAAACATTGGGTAATGTCTCCACTCAGATATGTCCATCTCTTACTGAAGTTCCTGTTTTCGGCCTGTCTTCAAGCATGTATGGAGCGTGTGTGTGTGTGAGCACCTGTACACACATGTGGTGGGCAGAGGAGGATGTTGAGCGTCCTGCCCCGTCTCTTTCAATCTCATCCCTGTGAGGCAGGGTCTTTCACTGAACCTGGAGCTGGCAGCCAGCAAACCCCAGCAATCCACCTGCCCCTCCCCTTCCCCATGCGGTGCTGAGGTCACAGGCTCTGCGGCTACTTTGTAGCCTGTGTCCGATCTTTTGACATTGTGACATGAGGTGGTTGCCTACAAAGTTCAACTGAGTCCTTTTTTTAAAATCGCTTTTAGAACGTTTCGTAATGTTTGAAGTTCATAGCTGTCCCCAGCCATATGTGGCCTGCAAGCTATGGGTTGGACGTACCTGTGTCGCCTCTCAGCTCCTGGAGAGTGGGTGTCTGTCGTTCGGCTTGGCATCCAAGGCCTCTGTAGACTGCACTGGGCACCAGAGCTAGGCCTCCATCCCTGGCTGTTGAATTAAAGCTTTGGCATGGTAGTTCGGATCAAGGCATGATGATGCATGCCTGTAATCCCAGCACATAGGAAGTGGAGGCAGGAGGATCAAGAGTTCAAGGTTATCCTTGGCTTTATATCAAGTTCGAGAGCAGCCCGGGCTGCATGAGACTTCTTATGTGGTTTCTGGGGATCAAAAGCAGGTCCTCGTACTTACAAAGCAAGCGCTTTCCTGACAGCCATCTCCCCAGCTCCTGTTGCCTGGCAGTCATTCTCCTCAAAAATCAGATTCTCCTCCAACATGTTACCCCCCTCAAGTCCCCAAAGATTCTTGTCACTCTTGTCATCTCTCAAGAGGCTGCTTCAGCCCCAAGCATTTGGCT
The DNA here is from genome assembly GCA_907164525.1 of Lophiomys imhausi. Lineage (NCBI taxonomy): Eukaryota > Metazoa > Chordata > Mammalia > Rodentia > Muridae > Lophiomys > Lophiomys imhausi. The sequence goes on from CAJQZJ010032114.1 coordinate 8,030,797, forward strand.
ACACATCTACCAGGCCCTGAGGTTGAGCCAGCTCCTGCATTCATGCTATTCCGTTTAACCCTAGCCATACCCTCAAGAGGGAGCTGTGGCAATGTTTCTGCCACTGAGAAAACAGGCTTCGGAAGGATAAAGATTTTCAGCATCGCCTAGGTGGAGACCCCAGACCTGCCCTGTGCCAGATCCCTGACCTCAGCCCTCAGCTCCCCTGTCAAGGCCTGAGCCAGCTTGTACTGAGACTGACCATGCATGGGGCTCCCAATAGCCCTATAAGGATGGCAATCTCCACTCTCAGACAGAAACTTGGGCATGGCAAATCTCTGGGCTGGTCCAAGACCTTATAGTGAGTACAACCTAATTAACATGCGCCTGTGGAACAGAGGCAGAGCTCAACCCCAGGTGTTCTTCCTCAGAAGCCATCCACATAGCTTTTTGATATCTGACATTAAATATGTACTTAAGTATTACATAATGGAACAAATATACGATATATATATATATAATCACTCAGGTAAAGAAAATAAACATTAACATTATAGTACTTACGTAAAATGAAAACTATTTGTACAATATTCTTTACACATACCAACTTTAATTCTTCAGTAACTGTCTAAGGCAATGTTATTTTACGTAACTAATTGTCCCATACTCAATACAGGAATTTTAATAAAACCAAAACATCTGCAAAGTGTCCAGTCTGAGTACTGCCTCTGTCCTACGGTGAGGTAATGTGTTATTTTATTATTGAGTTTTAAAATAGTCAAGTAACACAGAGAATATACTCCCAGCTTTGAAAGGTGTTTCACTGAAGCCTTGCACTTACCAAAGACATTATGCCCGACACTTGGCACCAGGCCAGTTTTCCATTTTCATGATGTCGACTTCCAAGTTTGGAGTCTTGATCTTTGTGGACAGTTCATTGCTGCCACACTTGGAAGCATGATTGTTCCAAACTGTCCAAATTTCATGAATCTACCAGTAGTGGGGAGAGGAGCATGTGTGTGTGTGTGTTGTACATGCATGTGTGTGTACACATGTGTGTGTGTACATGTGCACATTCATAGATTACCTTCCAAACAATATCCACTCATTATTAAACAATAATGTGAATGGACGTTTCCAGGAAAAGAAGTCTCATCAATGTCAAGCTGATTGACTCCACAAACTATTAGAGGCTTAGTTTCTTTTCATTTCTTTTCTTTTTCCTTTTCTGACTTTTTGTTTTGTTTTGTTTTTGGTTTCTGGTTTTTCAAGATAGGGTTTCTCTGTGTAGCCCTGACTGTCCTGGACTTGCTTTGTAGACCAGGCTGGATTTGAAATCCCAGAGATCTACCTGCCTCTGCCTCCCAAGTGCTGGGATTAAAGGCGTGCGCCACCACGCCTGGCTGAGGCTTAGTTTCTTAAATAGCTATTTACTGACGGCTTCTGTGTGTGATCAGACCTCTTTGTGACTATTTGGTAAGTGCTTTTGGAATGTGTTACCTTCCACTAACCCAAAGCCCAAGAATGTCGTAAGACAGCATCTGAGGACAACAGTGGAGGGTCTGTCCCTTAGCTTTAAGCCACCAACTTGATGCTATCACTAATTATTTTAAAAATGACTTGGTTTATGACTTTCTGTGTTTTACTGTGTGATAAAAACTTCATGCAACTGTTACTACATTGAAACACAGAAGTTTTGGTAACCTAAATCCCTGCTTCCAGGTCATGGCCACTCATATTTGGTTCCTGAATAAGCTGTTTCTTATTCCTCTTGAGGGGAGAGCTGTGTTTTTCTGTATTAACAATAATTAATAAAACAGCTCATTTGCAGCTTCCAGGTGTTAAAATATTATTTGTTTCAAGATAGGTTCTTTCTGTGTTGCCCTGGCCAGCCTGAAACTTTCTCAATAAGCCAGACTGGCCTGGAAATCACAGAGATCCTTACCTCCCAGCTGCTGGAATTAAAGGGATGCACCACCATGCCTAGATTTATTGCTATTTTTTAAATCACATATATGTATATGTGAGTGGGATTATGTGCACAGGAGTGCAACACCCACAGAGACCAGAAGAGGGAGTCAGATCTCCTGGGACAGGAGTTACAGGTGGTCGTAAGCTTCTCAACCTAGGTGCTGGGAATTGAACCCTGGTCCTCTGAAAGAGCAGCACAGATTACTTTTTAAAGAAAACTTAATCTAATTTAATGTGTATGGGTGTTTGGCCTGCATGTATATCTCCCACCACGTGAGTTCTCAATGCTTGTGGGAGCCAGAAGAAGGCATCAGATCCTCTGGAACTGGAGTTACAAACAGTTGTGAGCCACCCTGTGGATGCTGTGAATGGAACCTGGGCTACCTGGAAGAGCAGACTTAACCACTGAGCCATCCTTCTGTGTTAAAAAAAAAAAAGAAAACAACTAAATTACAGCAATTGTCTATTGGGTTTTTTTGGTTTGGGTTCGGTTGGGTTGAGGTTTTTTGTTTTTTGTTTTTTGTTTTTTTTTTTCCAGAGTACAATTTTACTGCCAATGCTATGTGGAATTGCTGGCCCTGGATGCCAGTAAAAAAAAAAAAAAAGGCAACTCAACCGTCAGTCTGCTTTATTGTGGCTTTGGGGTAGATTTCTGTTCCTGGTGTTGGTTTTTCTGTCATTTTTGCAGTTCTGTTGATCACACGCAGAGCCTCACACAGTCCCATGGAGCTAAATTTGAGCCTACTGCTTTATTATTCATTTAAGCTTTTCCCTTGATCAGTCATTCCCAGGCTCTGTTATCCAGAATAGATGGTCCCACCAGCTGCCCTTGGCTTGAGTCAACCCCTCAGCATCAAATGTTAATGGCGAAACACAAAAGCAGGGATCCCCTCTCAGTCCTCCACAAATAGCAACTTGTCAGGGAAGGGTCTTGGTCCCCACACGAATCCTCTCCTGCCACCCCTTGCTTTTCCTTTTACCTAAGGTTTATCTCACTTCCTGGTTCTCTCTAAGATGGTGACATCTTCATCCCTCTCTCTAACACGAATGACAAGGCTCCAAGGACCCTGTTCATCCATACTCCGCCCACAAAGCCTCCGCCTGGCTAAAACTGAACCATCCCAAAGTGTATCTTGAGAGATGCTCAGCCTCTGGCTCTGTTTGCACTGACACAGCCCCACAGTGTGGTATTTCCTGGCAGCCGCATGAGGGGGAAGGCAGCAGAAGGGACAGTCAACCCTCAGGAGGGCCCGTGGTGGGTCCACCAACCAGTGGAAATCCCAGTGGCCTAAAGCCTGCCCTTCCATTCCAGATTTTCCTTCTGGTGTGTGAACTTTTTTTCCTGAAGGGTGGGAAGGAATTAGCGCACTGGGTGGCCCTGGGACCAGCCTAGCCTCACCTGACACCCTTTATTTCTAACAGCAATATCCAGAAGAGGTGCCAGGGGCCACAGCATCTACAACCAGGATACCTTCCATGGGAGCTCCATGAGTTCTGGTCACAGTGAAACCCCTCATGGGCCTAGAATGACACACCGTCTGTGGGACTCGGGGCCTCTTCTGCTGGTGACCACCTCTGCTTCTCACCAGGCCACCTGTCCTTTTGTGGCTCCAAGTGTGGCTTAGCTCCATTGTGGCTATCACTACTTTCAAGACACTGCTAACTGACCACTTGTCACATTTCACTTGGGAGCCAGAGAAAGGGATGGTGTCAACTTTTCCTGGGGAGATGTGAGCAAATTCAGTCCAGATAAGGCCCCTCACAGACAAAATTATCCACCTGAGTCTAGATTAGTGAAGCAATACATTCTGGGATTTACTTACAGGAGCACAGGTAGTTCAAAGGCAAGTACATCACAAAACATGACTCATGAAAGCTGTATCTCTGAAGCTCCTCACAGACTTACAGGCAACTCCACCTAAGAGATTCTCCTCTCCACAGCAATTTAAAAATATATTTCAGCAAATTTATCTATTGTATGTGTGTGCATGTGCATGTATATTTGTGTGTGCATGTATATATATATATATGTATGTATGTATGTATGTGCATATATATGTATGTGTGTGCATGTATGTGTATGTATGTGTATGCATGCATATATGTGTGTATGTGCATGTATATATCTGTGTGTGCATGTATATATGTGTGTGCATGTATATATATGTATGTGTGTGCATATATATATGTGTGTGCATGTATATATCTGTGTGTATGTGCATGTATATATGTGTGTGCATGTATATGTATGTATGTGTGTGTATGTACATATATGTGTGTATATGTATGTGTATGCATATATATATATGTGTGTGGGTGTGAGTATCATAGTGTACATGCAGAAGTCGGGGACAACTTGTGGGAGTCAGTTCTCTGCTTCAACCATGTAGGGCCCAGGGACTGACCTCTGGTCATACTCTCTGCAGCATCTACCTTTAATCACTCTGCTGACTAGTTTTATGCCAACTTGAGGTACAAGCTGGAGCTGTCTGAGATGGGGGAGCCTCAGTTGAGAGAATGCCTCCATAAGATCTGGCTATAGGCAAGCATGTAGGGTATTTCCTTAATTAGTGATTGATGTGGGAGGGTCCAACCACTGTGGGCCATGCCACCCCTAGGCTGGTGGTCCTGGGATCTATAAGAAAGCAGGCTGAGCAAGCCACAAGGAGCAAGCCAGCAAGCAGCGATTCTGATTCTCCAAGGCCTCTCCATCAGCTCCTGCCTCCAGGTTCCTGTCTTGACTCCTCTGGATGATGGACAACAAACTGTAAGATGAAATAAACCCTTTCCTCCCCAAGTTTCTTTTGATCATGGTGCACCATAAACACAGGATAGAAATTTTGGTATGAGGAGTGGGGTACTGTGACAGACCTGACCATGTATTTCAGGAGGATTGGGGTGGAATTTGAATTTTGGCCAGAAAAAGCCAGAGTGCTTGGAATTCAGTGGGCTGTTCTGTGGGAACCTGGAAGGTAAGAATGTTGAGAACAATACAGACAATGGAAGACTAACTTAAGTTTCAGAGGGAAGTTTGAGAGTCCCGTAAAGACTCTATTGACACCATTCAGTACTTTGAGATTAAGAATCTGTGGTTCTGATCAGCTTGGGCAGAAGAATCAGCTGTGACTAACAAGGGACCAGAATGACTAAAGGGAAATCTTTGATTTGCTGGGACAACCAATACTGATCAGCTCGAGCTGAAGAATCAGCATCATCGAAGCCAGATCCTATCTGAAGTGTTTCTTCAGAGCCAGAACACAGAAGCTGTGTTCCAGAGGGGCCAAAGCTGTAACTTGTGTTGGCAGCCAAACCTGGTAGTATGTAAGAGTTTCCCGGGTGGTGCTGGTTTTGAAGACATGAAGAGATCATGGAGAATAGTTGAGGCTTGGCACTGAGAGAGTCTAGGAGAGGCCACTGGTAGATTTGCAGGCTCAGAGTTCCTGAAAGAGGCCCCGTAGAGGCTATTGGTGGTAGTGTAGCCCACATGCAGCAGAGACCCCTACGTTTTGGAAATGCCAGTATCATGGAATGACCATCAAAGACAGAAGCAGCTGTGGAATGGAACTGTCTGAACCCCAGAGACACACTTTGGGTGCTGTGGTAAGCCCTTTGGAACCCAGATGATTATGAGTCCCAGATGTCTGACACTGAGCTTTACACAGCTGGGCTTTGGTTTTGCTTTAAACTTGAATATAACTGTGCTCTGGCCCTCCCTTCCCTCTCAGAATAAGAAAGTATGTAATGTGCTTTTCTGTTTTATAGGAACCCACGATTATAAAACTTTATTTTCTAGAAACGTTACAATTTTTGAGAAACTTTGAATATTTTAGAGAACTCTTACAGAGATTTTGATATTTATAAGAGGCTAAGTTTTTAAGGACTGTGGAACTTTTACAAAATGGACTGTTTTATATTGTGATGCTATTATTAATATGAGATACTGGGAATGAACAAGAAAGAAAAGGCTATGGTTTAACAGTAACATGGTTGTCTGTCAAGTTGACTGGGGGTCAGTCGAGCTGACTAGTTTTATGTCAACTTGGCAGAAACTAGAGTCATTTGAGAAGAGGAAACCTCAACTGAGAAAATGGCCCCTCCAGATTAGCCTGTGGGCAAGCCTATTGTGAATTTTCTTAATTAATGATTGATGTGGGAGGGCTCAGCCTATTGTTGGTGGCCCCACTCCTGGGCAGGCTCTCCTGGGCAGGCACTCCTGAGCTGTGTAAGAATGCAGTTAGAGCAAGTCTTGGGCAGCAAGCCAGTAAGCAGCACTCCTCCATGGCCTCTGCCTCAGTTCCTGCCTCAGGTTCCTGCCCTGATGTCCCTCAGTGATGGAATGTGACTTTAGAGTTAGAAGGTGATGTAAACCCTTTCCCCCATGGGTTGCTTTGGTTAAGGTGTTTTATCATAGCAATAGAAACCCTAAGACACCCACTGAGCCACCCCACCCCCCATTGTATACTACTTATGTAATCTTGGGGAGGCATCTTGCATTTTTCCTTTACTCCCTGAGTCTTATGAGCCAACAATGCCACTCAGTTGTCTCACCCAGACCATCCTTGGAGTGGCCAGGGTTGGGCACTGGGACCAGGCTGGTACATAAATGTGCAATATAACACAGGAAAGTCCTATCACTATTATTACAAATGGCAACCTTATAGACAGGTTGATAGCTGGCACAAGGGCCAATTCAAACCCATGCATGCTACATTTAAAGTCCCATACCCTCATGGGCTGCTCCTGCCTTCCCCTGGGCTGGGAACCTGGCCTTGGCAGGCAGCACTAGGTGGCTTCCTGGACCTGTGCTGGCTGCCTAGGGTTACAGACTGCTCTGCCTGAAGACTTATTAAACTATTTGATGCTGTCAAGGGAGACTTGGCCTGCGTACATATCAGCTCTGGTGGCCAGAAATACCTGGGGTGGGATTTTCTGTCTGCTGTGCATTATTACAGATATTGATTTGAGATCTGAAAATTCACTAAGACAGATTAGATTTCCCAAGGCTTGAGCACTGGGACCACCAACCCGCCTCACTGCAGGCAGGAAGGCTCAGTGGATGGGAACAATACATAAGCCAGAGTCAGGCCAAGCAGCCATGAGCACCCACAGTCCCCAGAACAGCATGAGGCAGACAGAGACTCACTCAGGTGAGCAGCATCTACACCGCCTCCCATAAGCCTGCCTCAGTGCTCCCAGCATGTTTGAGAACCTAGAACAAGATCCTAGCACTTGGGAGGCTGAAGCAAGAAGATACGGGGTTCAAGGCCCACCTCAGCTACATAGCAAGTTCAAAGCTGACCTGAGATACAAGAGACCTTGTCTCTAAACAATCAAAAACAGACCTAGGATTCAGAAGGTTCAGTCAGTAAATCACTTGCCTTGTCAGCATAAGAACCAAAGTTTGATCCCCAGAACCCACATGGTAATTAATGCGCACTTGTATTCCCACACCTGGGGAGGCAGAGACAGATGAATCCCTGGGGCTTGCCAGGCAGCCAGCCTAGTCTACGAGGTGAACTTCAAGCTAACGAGACCCGTCTCAAACAAAAGCAAGGTGGAGGCTGGCGACATCTCAGTAGTAAATGCACTGTGGTGCAAGACTGTGGACTGGAGTTTCAGCCCTGAATCCCACGATGACTTGAGTCCTGAAAGCTGTCCTTGGACCTCCACAAATAACATGTGGCTGGTGCACACACACACACACACACACACACACACACACACACACACACACCCTCCATTTTTTCATTCCACACAGCTTTGTTAATACGACAAGGCTCAGTCTCCCTGACAAGTAGCCAAGGCCAAGGACAAGCTGGTCAGGAAACCCCAGGGACCCTGCTGTCCCTGCGTCCCCAGCATTGGGATTGTAGCTCTGTGCCACCGCGCTCAGTTTTTAACATGGGTCCTGGGCTTGAACACGGGTCCTCATGCTTATGCTGTGGCAAGCACTTTACCAACTAAGCTGCCTCCTCAGCCCTCTCCCATTCCTTTAAAGCCACCAGGATTCAGTCAGTATCTGTACCCCGAGAGCCATGTCTAATAGTAATCACCTCCCAAAGCGCTCTCTCCCCTGCAAAACACTGTCACTGGATTGCTCTCCCACTGTCTTAATACCCATATGGAAGTTAAATTTCAACATGGGAAGCCTTAGAGGACACCTTTAAGCCTTCTCCAAACCATACCAGTTATGTAAGAAAAAGCTCCATTCTTAGGAAACACTGAAACACTTAAGACAGTGGTTCTCAACCTCCCTAATGCTGCCACCTTTTAATGCAGTTCCTCATGTTGTGGTGACCCACAACCATAAAATTATTTTTGTTGCTACTTCACAACTTAATTTTGCTACTGTTATGAATCGTGATGCAAATATCTGATATGCAGGACCACTGACTTAAGGGAAAAGAGGGGAACTTAGAAACTTTCAATAACAGAAAAAAAAAAATCTGTGTGTTGGTATAGCTGTACACACAGACACCTCCCACCACCATACAGGTAAAATTAGTAGTTATTCTCTCCCAATCACCCACATCCTACTCTTGAACACTAGTGGACATTACCATATGTAGAAAAGGACTTTGAATCCAGGTATGAGATGTAGTCTTGTAACTCCTGCAGAGAGAGGCAGATTCCTGAGACACATGGACCAGCTAGCTTAGCCTACTTGATGAGTTCCAGGATGATGAGAGACCCTGTCTCAAAAAAAACAGTGTGGGTGGGATTTAAGAAACAACACTTAAAATTGACCTCTGGCCTGCACAATCATGCTCACACATATGCATAGACATAAACACACATGCATACTTACAAAAAGTAAAAATGAAAAGAAAAAGTGACTTTGAAAATTCAATTAAAATAAGGATGCTGTGTGTTTGGGGATGACACCCTGGATTAACTAGATAGGTTGTAGCTGTCATAACAAGGGTTCTTCTGAGAGGAAGACAGGAGGGCAGAATAAGATGTGCTGTCTAGAGATGAGACAGCAGAACAAGTCATTGATGTGATGGGAGCCTGTGTTAGTCAGCTTTCTGTGACTGTAACAGACACTTGATAGAAATCAACTTATAAAGAAAAAAGATTTGTTTGGGCTCACATGAGCTGTTCAGGCCCATTGTCTCTTGGCTCCACTGCTTTCAGAGCTGTGGAGAAGCAACACATCATAGTGACAGCATGAGGCAACAAGAAAGAAACAGCCTGAGGTCCCACAATCCCTTTTAGGAGTTTGCTCCAGTGCCCTAAAACCTTCCCTTAGACTCTAACTTCTTAACTTCTCACCACCTCCCAATAGCATGATTCAAGGAACTAGACCTTTAGCACGGCCTTTGGGGGGTGGGCATTGTAGGTCTATATTATAGCAGGATCACAGGCCAAAGAAGGCAGGTGGCCTCCAGACACTGGAAAAGATGAGGACTCTGTTGTTTTGTGGAACCTTCTAATTCCTCCAGAAAGAACCGCATTTAGCCCAGTGAGACCGAGTTAGGACTTCTGGCCTCCGGCACTAAGAAAATGCAGATGTGAGGTTTGGGGTTGTTTTAGTTGCCTGGGTTTTGTTGGTTGGTTGAGACAAGGTCTCACATAGCCCCGTCTGGCCTTGAACTCCTGATCCTCCTGCCTGGGCATCTCAAGTGCTAGGATGACAGGCATGTCCCATCATGCCCAGTTTGTGTTTGTGTACAATCATGTGTGTGAGGGTACACTTGTGTGCCTGAGTGTCTGTGGAGGGCAGAAGACCACCTTGGCTATTTTTCCCCAGCATTCTCCACCTTGGGATTGTTTGTTTATTTATTTATTTTGTTCTTTTTTACAAGAAAATGTCTCTCAGTGGTCCTACTCACTGACATTCCTGTGTCACCACCAGTACCCATGATCCTTTGGTGGTCCTTTGCCAATATACACTACAGTGGCAAAAGAAAACTTGAATCACAAGAAGAGCATGTTCCCTCTTGAAGCTAACAAGGCCTTCTTGTTAGCATAAAAACAAGTGTCCTTCTCACAGTTCATTTCTACATTTTTCTGCTCACTGTGGTACTTTAGGCCTTTAAAACGACCCCAAACAGTGTTGTTTAATGTTCTTAGCACAAAAAGTTTATGCCTGCCTTGTGGATAACATACACACATTTGACAGGTTTGTGGAACTTTTGCCCCTGAGTTCAGTGAGAACGGGTTGATAACCTAGAATGATCACATCTTTAAACAGAAGCAAGGTTATGGGTAGACCAGTTGGCAAAAATCTTATGGCCAGAGGCTTCTAGAGACCTTATTAGTTATCTTTTGTTGTTGCTGCTGTTATAAAATACCCTGACAGAGGTAAGTTAAAGAAAGAAGAAAGGCTTATTTTGGCTCATAGTCTAAAGGTACAGTCCACCAAAGTGGGGAAGGCGTGGCAGCAGGAGCATGAGGCAGCTGGTTACATTGCATCTACAGTCAGCAAGCAGAAAGAAATGAATGTTGGTGCTCAGTAAACTTTCTCCTTTCAGTCTAGGACCCCAGCCCATGGGATCCTGTCACTGACAGCTAAAGTAAGTCATCCCACCTCATCAACCTAATCTAGATTATCCCTTACAGACATGCTCAGAGAGTTGTCACTTAGGTGATTCAGGATCTGGTCAAGTGATCATGCTAACTATCACAGAACTGAGATAAAACCCCATGACCAAGGCAATATATACAAAAAAGTATCTCATTTGAGCTTATGATTTCAGCAAATTAGTGTATATAATGGTAGAACAAAGACATGGCAGCAGGAACAGCTGTGAGTTTGTATCTTGATTGGCAAGCAGGAAGCAGAGAGAGAGAGAGAGAGAGAAACTGGGAATGGCATGAGTCTTTTGAAACCTCAAATGTCTCCCCCAGTGACACATCTCCTCCAACAAGGCCACACCTCCTAATCCTTCCCAAACATTTTCACCAACTGGGTGAAACATATGAGTCTTTGGGGCCATTTTCATTTAAACTGCCCCACAAAGATGAACGTTGGTGCTTAGTTTATGTTCTCCTTTTTATTCTGAGATCCCAATCCACAGAATATGCTGTCCACATTTTTATTTAATTTTTTTCATACAATACACTTTGATAATATTCCTTCTCTTCCCTCAACTCATCCCAGATCCTCCTCACCTTCTGCCCACCCAACTTCATCCTCTCTCCCTCCCCCCCAAAAAAACAAAACAACAAAACATGAAGCTGGCAGGTTTCTTAGTTGTCACATCTCAAATAGAGCATGCATACAAGGGGTTCATGATTTTCTCTAAACTTGGCTGTCCCTGAGTTTTCCTCACTGACGGAAATAGCTCAGTTGTTCACCTAGAGGCCTGTGCTCAAAAGCCTGGGAACATTCTCTGGCTTCCATTTGCCAGTGTTTTTGTTTGCTTTGGTCTTTTGCATGGCTTTACTTGTGGCAAATTCACTAAAGGGCAATTGTACAGATGTGAAGTGTTAAATTTGATGTTTTGGAGGTGCACACCTGTATAACCAATCCCTCAACTAAGATACAGAATATTCCATCACTGAAAGTCCTCTCATCTTCCTTTCTGGTATGTCATTTAGTTTTTCAAGGGTCAAACAAGTCCTGTATTTGTGGAACCAATTGCCCTCCATCATGAGTGTCACTGTATTGCCTGATATTGCTGTGGATGTGCTGATAGTGTGTCAAACAGGGAGGAAGCCCCTGCTGTCCACACACAAGGCCCATTCTCTTCCAGCCTTTCACTCATTCTTCTTTCTGTTATTTTCCCCCTCTTCCAACTTTATTTATAAAACCAGGTTCTAGTGCCTCCCCACTTTCTCCCCCACCCCAGTCACAATTTAAATAACTTAGAGACAGAGTGGGAGGAGACAGAAGAGAAGGAGGAAGGGTAAAGACTCACCACAGTTGCCTCTTATCTAACCTTTTCTTGGCTGCCAGCTTCTCGCTTACCTTCCTGCATGTTTCTTGACCATGGGACCTTCAACTTCTATTAGACCACCTGGGATCCTGGGGCCAGTGGTGCCACTGTGGTGCCACTAGCCAGGTCCCTGGTAGCCTTAGTGCTCCTGCTGCCGGTGCCATCTGCCGTTCGTGTGTCTCTGAGGGCCTGGCAGCATACTCTTCATAGTTCTACAAAAGCAGACAGCCTGCTTCCCGGTTGACTGCAGACTCTGGGTTAGGTGCATTGGCAGGCACTTGGTCAGCAACACATGTTGGATGCCCAACTCAGCTGTCCAGTTGGGTATCCAACTGGGCATGTTGGCACACCCACTGACACCCACATTTGGGTGGAAGATCTTAATCAGGAAGTAGCCCTTGAATGGTGAGGCAGGAAGCCTTTGTCCAATAGGAGCTTCATACAGAACAGAATTCTTTCATAGGGGGTCCTTTCAGGGTCTTCGATGGTGGTCTGCAGGTTGGTGACATCCTTCTCACTGGGGAAGACTTTGATGCCATCAGGTGGGTCTGTAGTACGTATGGTCATCTCCTTGTACATCAGAGTGGATGATGGGAGGAGGCAGATTCTTTATGTTCATGACTTTGAAGGACGTGGGAGTGAGGGCACCAAATTCTAGCTGCTGTGACCCTGGAGAGACCCCCTGCACCCCTTCCATCCTCCACTAACTCCTACCCCCCTCCACAAAAAAATGCTCACAACTTACACCTTCCTTGTCACCCTTTCATTATTACTGTTTTTATGACTCTATTGATGACTGTGACTGTTGTAATCACCCTCAGGTGAACTTTTAAGGCTGCTATGGAGCCCTGTTCCTACAACTGTGTCCACAGTATTCCCTGATGGTCACCTGCAGAGTTGTTCTCACCCTGGTAAACTACATAGCCTGCTTCACATTTCACCCAGAGACTGTGTAATGGCACGGTCGGCCATGATCTATCTGGAAGTCGGTGCTGGTGCCATTGCCTTTGTTGAAATGACAGTCTCTTTGGGACACCTTTGATTTGGTGAACAACCTTTCCCAGGCTATTTGTCTTGCCACTCAGGGATGCAATTGTGTGTCTTCTGTTCACTCGAAAGATATATTCATGCCACTTTTTGGAGCTCTTGGTTAGTGCATATGTTTGCATATATGTGGGTACTTGTGTGTGCACAGGTATGCATGTAATTATATGCTCAGAGACCTTCTGTGGTGTCTGTCATTCTTCAAGTAATGTCCACCTTATTTTGAGGGGGCAGGATATCTCACTGATATATGAAACTCAGGTTTGGCAATGCTGGCTAGCCAGAGAGCCCTAGGGATCTTCCTGTCTCCACCTCCTCAGTGTTGAAAGTATAAGTATTCATGCCACCATACATGAATTTTTGTTCCGTGGGTACTTGTGGACTGAACTCAGGTCCTCAGGCTTGCTTGGCAGGCACTTTACCTACTGAGCCACCTCCCCAGTTACTCTACAATATTTTTCTTACAGGTCGCATTGAGAAATTTGCTTCTATTAGTCTGCCCTTGAATTTGAGTCATAAAGGAAGGGCCAGTGGAATGGGTGCGTGCCCTCCATGACTGGCTGATGCAGATTGAAGGGTGCAGTTGTTGATCCTATTCATGGACACACAGGTGACTGTGAAGGAGGCTATTGTCTCCTCCCCACTGCCTGAAGCCCAGTCATACCCCACAGACAGAGACGTTAGAAACACCTGGTCCCCAACATGTAAGCCACATGTACCAACCTCCACCCTTGCATCCAGCACTAGCCTTGTGCAAAGGCAGAGAGCTCACAGCTGGAGGGCTATTTATGTTAACCTCCTAGTTAGAAATTAAGCTCTGATCTGGAAATTAAGGATTGTAATTTAGCATTAACCCAGACATCAAGATGAAATGAGACACCCTACGGGGGGGGGGGGATATTGAATTCCATATTGCCAAAGACCCATTTTATTTAGAATAACCAGCCACTCACATCATGCCAATGTTGATGGATCATATATTTAAATTTTTGATAGCCCATTCATTTCTATAATTACATTTATATCAAATTAAATAAGTCTTTCACACCCTTGATATACAGAGAGACAAAATTAATTTGTGGATCAGAATTAATGTGCCATTCAACCCCTGGAACTGTCCTTCCTAGAAGCCCTTGGAGAGTGGCATGGTGCCATTTCAGGGATGACTCCATTTGCACATGGACAAATGTAACCTGAAGGACTGTTATATCCACATGCTTGGAAGGAAGTATCATGGTAGAGGTGACTGAAAACAGTCTTGCTCCTTGATAGGCTCAGCTGCAGTGTAGAGCTGAGACACTTAGCAACATAGAGGATCTGCCCAGAAACCAGCAACCTCTTTTTGCAGTCGATGGACATTAACCCAGAGAGCCACAAATGATCAAAGTATATAACATAAGTGACTATGGAGAACTCATCATGAAACATCTGCATCCTCACCCACAAAGGCTCAAAGAATATGACAGAAGAGAGCCCGAGGTTGACAAGGACAGCCCTGAGATCAGGTCCTTGAAGAGAGTTCTGCAGGTCACCAAGGGGAGTTACAGGACAGCAGGTTTTGAAGCCTGCCGTCTCAGGTCTCTGGTGGCTAACTCAGGAATGAGTCATTCTGCCTGCATCTGCCCATCAAGTCTGGGAAGCCAAGTGATTCTCAGCCTGGGCCAAAGCCTCAAGCCTGAGGAAGGAGCTAGCCAGTACTTCTCTGGAGAACCCTCAGCAAGGAGAGAAAGCTCTGGAAAGGAAGAGCCCTCTCCATCTCCAGCAAATCCTCATGTTTAGAAAGCCCATCTGGGGGACCTGATTCAGGCTCTGATATCTTGTGTCTTCCTCTGTTGAGTTCCACAGTGAACTCAACACTATGGGAAGCTTGCATCAGGACCACCAGATTTATTGAGGACCAGCTGGTCCCTGATTGGACTGGAACCTTAACTACATCTAGCCAATCAGGAGTGAGCTCCCAGAAAGCTTCCCATCAGATCCTTGTCACTGTGGTCTTATTTGTCTGCTCTCTGCAGTTTTCTGACCTGGGCACTCTGTACTCTGGCTACGAAAAGCTATGTCCCTCATGCCCCTGGGGATGTTGTTTCCATAGAGCCTTGACCTCTGGGCTTGAGTTTCTCATCCATCATTTGGGTGCTGGGAACCAAACCTAGGTCCTCTGCAAGAGCAGTACATTGCTGTTACCCATGGAGCCATCTCTCCAGCCCTCCAAGGGTCTTTCTAGGAAGGTATCATTTGGTTTTGCCATCTCTGTTCCTGGGGAACCAAATTTGAGAATTTTTTTTTACTTTGATTATGATAAATGTACTCCATATTCTGTATTTGAAAGACACATGCATAATTCCCAGCTCAGTACCACACTTACTGTCATGGTTGGTTTGCTCTAGGTTAGCTCCTGGAGGAGTACCAACTGTCAGACACCAACTAGACTCAGCATTTCAAGGAGAACCTCAGAAGGAGCGAAGAGTGCAGGGGAGAGACGCACAAACAGCGCACACCTCAGATGTGTGGCTGACTGCCTGATCAGAGGGGCAAGACTGAGCTATGGAGTGATTGACAGCCTTCGTTCCCACCCTCATCCCCACTCCCACCTCCCTTTATAATCTGCCTGCTGGAGACGAGGTTAAAGCAGGTGTTTAGGCTGTTGGTCCACTGTCTTCTCAGACTACTCTGAATAAGACTCAGCTCTTTGGCATCTGCTCCAAGCTTCAGGGTTCTGGTTAGAAGTGGACCAACTCACAGCAATGCTGTCATGTCCCTGAGCATGATCTCAGGACAGCAAGGATATGATTTCATAAACGAATCTGGTCTGTCTTCATTTCTTTTCTTGTCAGTGTAATAAAAAAAATACCCTGACAAATGCAACTTAAAGAAGAAAAGGTTTATTTGGCTCAAAATCCCAGTTTCTGAGTCTGTCACTGCCAGGAAGTCACAACAGAATGAGTTAGAGGGAGCCAGCTCCATCATATCCACAGTCAGAGGTAGAGTCGGATATGAGGACCAGAGGTCAGGTTCCCAGAACCCATTCAAAGGCCAGATGAACATGGCAGCCCACCTGTAATTCCAGAGCATAGGAGGTAGAAACAGGGGGTGTCTTGAGTAAGCTGGCTAGCCAAACTAACCAAAACAGCAAGATGTGGGTTCACTGAGAGACCCTGCCTCAATACACGTATGGTGGGAAACAACCCAGGAAGATGCCTGAAGTTAACCTTGGACCTCTGCGTGTACACTCAGATATGTATGTGCATGTATACCTGCTCAGGCGTGCATCCACACACATTCAAACAAATGTTCACCACACACACACACACACACACACACACACACACACACACACACGCACGCACGCACGCGCGGAAAAGGGTCCCCAGATATGAGAAAGTTAGTGCCCCACAGACTTTGAAAAGGACAACTGCTCACAGTCGGACAGCTGGAACCAGGACGTAAATGGCTGCCTTGGTCTGTGTCCCTGCTGGACCCCCACCCACAGGAGGCCTCAGATTTCACCCCTCTAGTCTTGTCTGAAAATGAACCAATCCCCACACCTGCACCCACACCTCAAAGTGATCTGAGGTTCACAAAGAAATTTTAGCAAGTACTTGAATTCATAAGAACTAGTCAACAAATAATAATGACCTGTGAAAAACCAACTAAGGACGTATTTGCCAAGCTTCTAGGATTGCTTCCAGACCACTCCAGTGCCTTGTACACTGCAAACAATAGCCCACTATGAAAACACAGCAGCATGCTAGAAAACAGAACTTGGGCTTGCAGGAAAGTCTGCTGGCATGACTGTCAGTGTGCACTCTCCCCTGCTGGGTCACGGAGTAGCCATATGCAGCTGTAGTTTTAACAGGAATGACTAAGTACAAACCACTTCATTTGCCTGGCTGTTTAGAAATGCCTTACATGAAATTCCTGGACTCCAGAGAGAGAAAGAGAGAGGCAGGAGGCAGAGGCAGGCGGATCTCTGTGAGTTCAAGGCCAGCCTGGTCTACAAAGTGAGTCCAGAACAGTCAAGGATACACAAAGAAACTCTCTAGAAAAACCTAAAAAGAAGAAGAAGGAGGAGGAGGAGGAGGAGGAGGAGGAGGAGGAGGAGGAGAAGAAGGAGAAGGAGAAGGAGAAGGAGAAGAAGAAGAAGAAGAAAGAGAGAGAGAGAGAGAGAGAAATTCCTGGACTTGGCCCCCTGTCTCCATTGTTCACAGAGGGGACAGTTGCTTTCTTAAGACGTAAGCAGAGGAAGACCAGCCCACTACACCACCAGCAGGTGACTGGTGCCATTTACTTAAGCCACCCTCCTCTCCTATGCCCTGATCCTGTGCAGGACTCTGAGCAAAGACCCTGAAGTGTTAAAAAGGGATCATCTACCGAAGTTTCTGTTTATCTGTAAGGAAGATACTTATCTCTTGAACAGACTGACTGCCCCAACAATCAAACATCAAACGTCCTCCTTATCTCCTCCCAAGAGAGCTCTGGTCAGTTATCTGTCTGTTTTCCCAGGCACCGAAAGGCTAGTTTGGCAGAATCCCGGGGATGGTGGTGGGGGGGGGGGGGTAGTAAGGGCTGGTGGCATGATCTGGTATTGTCATGGCAAGCCATAGTTATATCAGTTTTCATTTCTTTGCATCCTCATCCATCTGATGCCTTTTCTGACCACTCCAGGCTTGTGTAGGCAGCATCACAGGAAACCACACATGAGCCAGTTGGAGAGACGAGTCAGCTATTAAGAGTTCTGACTGTTCTTCCAAAGGACCCGGGTTCAAATCCCAGCACCCACATGGCAGTTCACAGCTGTCTGTAATTGTCAGGCATGGTTGCGCACGCCTTTAATCCCAGAACTCGGGAGGGAGAAGCAGGTGGATCTCTGTGAGTTCAAGGCCAGCCTGGTCTACAAAAGTGAATCCAGGACAGCCAGGGCTACACAGAGAAACCCTGTTTCAAAAAACAAAACAAAATCATACATGTAAGGGGGTGGAGCGGGTGTTTTCTCAGTCCATTCCTGGAAAATCCTCTGAAGCTTTTTGCCCAGGTACCTAGGAGGAGACACGCTGAGTCATGCTGACTGGACAGTAGAGACACACTCTCCTCTCTATCCTCCGGTTTGCCACAGATCCCTCTCAGAGTTGGGATGCAAATCATTGGCTCAGGCCCAGCCCTTTCCTGCCTAGGCAGGGCCACCTGACCTGGCATCTACCAGGTTAAAGTCCTGTGTGACCTGGCCCTGCAGTCACCTCTCCAGTACCTTGGGGCTCCCTGGAACACCTTGAGCATCTTCATCTAGGACCCAGGGATATACCAGAGCCTTCCTCCTTACTTCACCTGGGTGTCCCCTCCTCCTTCACTCTCAGAACAAATATCACACACACACAGACTCACACACACGCAAAACATACACATAATAAAATAAATCTTTTAAATGGACATGAGATTACAATAGGCATAGTAGGCCCACAGATCCATGGTGTATTCTCTGTAGGGCTGCTGTGAGAGTTCATGGTCTGGGTGTGTGTGTGTGTGTGTGTACTTGTTGCCTGAAGAGGCCAAAAGAAGCTGTCAGATCCCCTGGAACTGGAGCTGCAGATGGCTGTGAGCCCCCGCATGGCTGCTGAGAATTGAACCTCTGTCCTCTGAAAGGGCAGCAGATGCATCTAACCTCTGAAGCCATCTCTCCAGCCCCATGTGCGTCCATTGTTACTTTATTTTATCTTTTTGTTTTCCAAAAGATCCAAGTTTCTCGTGTAGCCCAGGCTGGTCTCAAACTCACTGTACAGCCAAGGGTGACAGTGCTGATCGCCTGCCTCCACCTCCAAGTGCTGGGATCACAGGTGTGTGTGACCACACCTGGTTTATGCAGTGCTGCAAACATAGCCAAGGTTTCCTGCATGCTAAGCTAGCACTCTACCGGCTGCGCTACATTTCCAGCCCTCCGTATTTATTATGCATATGCAACTGACTGACTGTATCTTCAGATTCTGCTCCCTTAGATTCAACCAACCAGGGTCAAATTAATTAATCAGTTAACAAAAACAAAAGTGAGTGCCCAGACTGAGCATGCAGAGACTTGGACGTACGCCTGTCACTATGCCTGACTATCACAGCGTGAGAATCATTCTCCTGGCACTCGCGTGTCCAGTACTAAGGCCTAAGGATGTACCTAAGCTTTTAAGCAGGCATTGCACTGTTTTCTCTAAGGGACTCGAGACTTGAGCATCTGTGGGTACAGCCATCCACAGGAGGTCCTGGGTCGGCCCATTAAGTTACCTAAGGTTTGTCTGGATTTTCACGTCTGTCTTCCTCATCATGTCTGGCCGTGAGGACAGAGATCTTACTCACTGGCTGACCCACAATCCCTAAGTGCACAGTTGAGCCCCCACTGCCCTAGAGGACCCTTGCTAAAAACTGATTGGATTGAAGATCAGGGAGACAGCTCAGTGAGTAAAGAAAATGCCATGTGGGCATGAGGACATGAGGTCAGATCCCCAGAATCCAGTATAAGCAAGGTGAGGGGCACAGGGTGGGCAAAGCCAGGCAGATTTTGGAACTCATTGACTACCAGCCTAGCTGAGCCAGCTTCAATGAGAGACCTGCCTCAAAAAAACAGAGTGGAGAGTGATCTAAGAAGACATCTATCTGCCATAGATCTCTGCTCTCTGAATGCATGTGTGCATGTATGCCCATATACACATGTGCATGCATCCATTCAACATCACACACAAACATACATGTGATGGAAATTTGGATTTCTTTGGAAGCACAGTTGTGTTAAATAATTTTTTTTGTTTTGGTCTCAAGTACAAGATGTGGGGGTGCTTTATACACCACTGATAAACAGACTCATGAAAGAGGCATATAAAACATCCTGATGAAAGCGCGTGTGATGTTTTGCTAGCTGGAAAACTGTCACATGGGGGGAACATATTTGCATCCTTTGATGGGCAAACTCCTTGGAGACCTTGCAATCTTGGTCAACAGGAAGTACCTTGTGCAGAGAGTGTGAAGTTGGCCAATTGGAAGGGATCCTTGTGCAGGTATAAATGGAGGCCCCGGAAACACGGAGGGGCTTTTTGCTTGGCATCACTTCTCATTGCTGCTCATCGCTGCTTCGCTTCGAAAGACTCCAGACAAGGCTTTGCTGAAGTTCACTGCTGCTGAGACTTGCTGAAGATTGCAGCCCAGGTCTGTCTGAGCCCAGGTCTGGCGGAGCCCAGGTCTGGCGGAACCCAGGTCAGACTCCGTTTGGAGCCACAAAAGCCACTGCTTCTTCAACTCTCTTTGTTGCTGCTGCTTGCTGTGTTCCTGTTGCTGACTGCATCTGTTCCTGTGTATGTTAGTTTGGCTGGACTGCTGACTAGTTGCCCCAAGGACCTGCGCCTGAGAACTTCTTCATCTTCTGCATATAATGGCATCCTTTCTCCCATGCCTCATGTTGATGGGTTGGAAGGTATTTAGAGTTATTAATAAATAGTTTAAAAGTATGTACACCTTCACGTACACATACCAAAAATTTGGTTAAATCAATATATGTGCTGAATGACTCATTCAACCTTTCTGAGATCCTATTTCCTTTGGACGAAAATGCTGGAAGGGCTGTGCTGAGAAGGGATAGTTCCCAGCCATAGTGGAGTATGTTGTAGAGAGTACCCAGAGATTCAACTAGCAACTGCCCGTTAGCTCTTCTTCCTTCCCTCAATGCCTATCCCTCAGCTCCTAAAACTGTCTGCCTGTCTACTCATGGATTTCTCAAGCAAACAGCATCTGTCCCCCAAATGCTGGGTATAGAGACAATCCAGAAGGTCTCTCCATATGTCTCAGGATCATCCAACCTGCAGCCTATGGACTTCTTGTACCCCAGAATAGCTATGGATGAAGCCCAATACAAAATTATAAACTTATTTAAAACATTATGAAATTACTTTGCCATTTTTGTATGTATATGAATTATCAGCCTGGTCCATTATTGGTTGATTGATTGATTTTGTAACTTGATGGTCCATTTCTCTTACTGTGACTTTTTGTAAATGACAACATTCATGTTGTACTCTCACAAGGTTACACATACCTACTAAAGCTACCCCAGAAGCCAACAAGTCCCAAGCAAGAGACTGACTGAGAAAATGACCTCAGAAGAAAGAAAGAGAGGTGAGTAAGAGGGTAAAGCAGCCAGCCTGCTCCCTTGAGTGAGTTTTAGAGAATGAGCTGTCTCAGGCTCTTCCCACCTGGAGCCAGGGAGCCAGAGACAGGAGTGTGAGGGTCAGCACCATCTGACCTGTGGGTCACTATACCTGGCAGACAGGCCCACTAAGAATATCAGATGAAGACAAATGCAAATACTGAGGCAGGGAAGAGCAGTAGGGCAGTTTCCTAGGAATACTGGAGGAAGGTCCCTTAAGACTCAGGAAATGGTATACTTTGCTTTTTGTTGCTATGATAAGCACCATGACCAAAAACAATGGAGGGCAAAAAAGGGCTTGGGACTCAAGAGATGTTTTCCAGAGGAACTGGGTTCAGTTCCCAGCACCCACATCAAGCAGCTCACAACTGTCTGTAACTCCAGTTGTGGAAGGGGAGCACCCTCTGGCTTCCAAGGGCACCTGCATGCCTGTGGTAGACATAAACTCATGAAGGCACACTAACACACACATAAATAAAAATAAATAAACCTTCAAAAAAAGAAAGGGCTCACATGTCCAGATCACAATTGGTCACAGAGGGAAGCCAGGGCAGTAACTCAAAGTGGGAACCTGGGGCAGGAACTGAATGAAGACTGTGGAAGAGGGCTACCTACTGACTTGAACCCCATAACTCACTCAGCTTGCTTTTTTTTTTTTTTTTTTTTACAACTCAGGACCACCGGTCCAGGAGTGGTACCGCTCACAGTGGGCTGGGCTCCCTACGTCAATTGTTAATCAGGAAAATGACCACAGACGTATTTACAGGCCAATTTGATGAATGCACTTTCTTTCCCACTTGAGCTTCCTTCTTCCCAGATGAGTCCTGCTTGTGTCTAGTTGGCAAAAAACCTAAGCAACACAGGAAGTAAACTAATGCTACATGACTCAGGAAGTCCTTGAGTCTTACAAGATCCACAGTCCCTCTTCACAGTTATATAAGCTCTAACAGTTACTCGGGAGGGGAGATCTCTGACCCCAAGATGCCTGCAAGTCATGTAGGGAAGGCTACGGTACAGCTTTGGGAAACGTCACCCGTGCTGGTTAGACTTTCTTACGGAACAGCTGCTTAGGTGACCCCCTAATCCATGCTCCTGTGACTAACACCAAAAACCCCACTGGTTCACTAATGTGCACTTGGAATTTTCTTCTGTCTGTGCTCAGTGTCCCATCTGAAGTCAGTAGGTGTTCGTTCATAGGACAAGTCACATGACAGGAACCAAAATGATAGGAGGACTCAGAGGACCTAGGTCAAGCATTACTTTGTCCATTCTACTCAGCAGAGAGTCCTCTCCACTGGTCCTAAATCATAGGATCTCCTATGACAGCGAAGGGACAGCTCCATAGCTGGCATTCTGCCAGTGTGGGTGGCAGGAGAAGACAGCCCTTCTTGGGAGCTCAGGGTCTAACTCAGCCAGCAGAATATTTGCTTGCCTAGCATGCAAAAGCTCTGGGTTCTATCCCTAGCATCGCAGAAACCTTGTCTGATGGTGCACTCCAGAAATTCCAGCATTTGAGAAGTGGAGGTAGGAGGATCTGGAATTCATATTCATCCTTGGTTATATAGTGAGTCTGAAGCCAACCTGGGCTACATGTGACTGTTTCAAAACAAAAAGGGAGGGAGGGAGGAAGAAAGAGGTTGGGGGAAGAGGAGGAAGGAATAGAAGAGAGAGAGACAGAGAGAGAGAGAGAGAGAGAGAGAGAGAGAGAAAACACTTTTTTAAGCAGTAAGACAGCCTGATTTCTTCTGGTGTCTCCCCAGCCCCTGCCAGGTAGGCACCGAGAAACCCGGCCATCTCCCTGTATCCTGGCAGCATCCATAGCTGCTTAGGTCAGAGGAAGGCTTGGCAGGCCCTTCTGCAAGGAGGGCATGGAAAAAGCCAGCTGGAAACTCTGGACCCAGCCAG
The DNA here is from genome assembly GCA_907164525.1 of Lophiomys imhausi. NCBI lineage: Eukaryota > Metazoa > Chordata > Mammalia > Rodentia > Muridae > Lophiomys > Lophiomys imhausi. Next base: position 8,053,753 of record CAJQZJ010032114.1, read on the forward strand.
TGGCTGCTGCAAAGCAATCCATAAATGTATTTTTTAACAAGCAACCTCTGTTCCTTGGAAGGCAAAAGAAAAAAAAATAGATCCCTCATGAAGGAAAATTGAAGTGTGCCCAAGAATTCCTCAATACTCGTCTGTCTTCCCTTCCCAGGTGCTGGCCAAAGTTGTCAGAACATGCCTGCCTCCCTGTTTAAGCAAGGTAATTTGATTCAGCCAATAACCATCATAAATATTCATGGTCTTGCCTTAACATTAGGATAACATCTGTTTCCAAACATCTGCAATCTGTTTTCAATGCTTCAGTAAAATGTAAATTAGCTATAACTAATACAATAAAGCACTAATGGGGGTAATGAGAATGAAAGATGCCCATTAGAGCTGGAGTCCAGCTCCAGCTCCCATAGCTGGTTTTCTAGAGTCCTCCAGAACTTTCTTTCCATCACCTCAAACTTCCCCCAAATTAAAGGGGCTTCAAAAGGCCTCTGCTGGTCCCTAGATTCACAAGCACACAAATCCTTCCAAAAGAAAGTCTTTAGTTTAATTCTTAATACTTATAACTTAAATTTTTATCATTTAAAAGTTTTAAATTCTCTTACTTTTGTTTTATTTTTGAGACAGGGTTACATGTAACCTTGGTTGGCCTTGTTTCTACTGCATAGTCACAGATAACTTTGAGCTTCTGATCTCCTGTGCCCACCTCCCCTCCCTGGTGATGGGATTACAGGTGTGTACTGCCAAGACCAGATTATATGTCGCTGGGAATAGAATGCAGTTGTGTTTTTAAGGCAAGTGCTGTATTAAATATGTATTAAATATATTCCACCTGCTGTTTTCTTTTGTTGAGATAGAGTCTCATGTAGCCCAGGCTGGTCTTGAACTAGCTGTATAGCATAGGCTAGCCCTAAATTCTTGACTGTCCCTCCTTGCATATGCCTCTCTGGTACTGGGATCCCAGGCATGAGCCACTCCATCCAGTTTTTACCCTTTATTCTCTGTGTGGTGCCAGTAACTGAGCTGTAAGGGACAGAGAACACCACAGTACATGGAAAATAAGAAACAGGCCAACATTTGCTTTATATTATGGATGTGGGGTGGGGGAGGGGAGTATGTGCATGTGCGTGTGTAGGTGTGCAAGTGGAAAACATTGAGTGTCACTCTATATCATTCTCCACCTGACTTCCTTGAGACAAGATCTTTTCCTGACTCTAGGACCAGGCTGGTACCTAGCAAGTCCTAGCAATCCTCCTGTCTCCACCTCCATAGTGTTGGGATTACAGGCATGACACCACACCCAGCTTTGTAAATGGGTTCTGAGGATAGTAATGTTCATTTGTTAAAAAATATGTACACATATGGGGAGAATATATATAAGAAATACATATATATAAGAAACCATCTTTGACATACAAGATTGAAAGTTTGCCCTTATGTTATCACTTACATTCATTCTAAGGAGTACTGTTTTGGCTAGGGTATAACATAGTTGGCAGTGTGGGGTGATGTGCTCTGTTGACATTTCCTGAAGCCCTGAGCCCTCCCTGGTAAAACCAACCAATGAGAATCATGTGGGGCTGGTCACGTGACTCAGCTGATAGAGAGTTTGCCCACTGTGCTTGAGTCCCTTGGTTCCATCCTTATCACCCCTAAACCTGGGAGTGAAGGTGCATGCTTGTAAACCCATCTCTCAAGCCTTTCTCATCACACTCTCCAACCATGTCCATGCTCTCTCAAGGATACCCCACCAAACATTCTAGAAAGGTGGGAATGCTCAAGTCTTTGATGCCAAATATGGGAGCTATTGAGTCCTTGACATGGTTTGAATGGGATGCAGAATTGAAATTTTGTCTTCATTAAATTTTAAATAATTTAATTAAAAATTGCCACTTGCAGATGGTGACTCATTCCTGGGAAGACCGCTATTGGAAGTACAGGTCTGTCATTTTAGGATAGGTGCACAGATACTGGTATGAATAAAGGGTACTAACACAACTATGAGTAACAAAACATAGATGCACAGGTACTATGTGTGTGTGTGTGTGCATGTGTGTATGCTCATATATGTGTGGGTACACATGTATGCATGAGTGTGTAAAGGCCAGAGGTCAACCTCAAGTGTCATTCCTCAAATATCACTCACTTTGTGTTTTGTGACAGGGTCTCTTGTTGGCCTAAAACTCACCAAGTTGCCTAGGCTGGCTGGCCAGTGAGCCCCAGGGATATATACCTACCTCCATCCTCCCTGCATTAGAATTATAAGCATGTGAAACTACACCAAGATTTTTTTTAACAGAGGTTCTGGGGAGGTCAAATTCAAGTCTTTATTACCAACTGTGACCCCTCCCTACTCCAAGAGACATTTCAAAAATCCTCAAAACCTCTGCCCCTGCTCAGGTAGAGACCTAATCCTGCTTCTTAAGTCCTACTTCTGGCCCACCTTTGTCTGATTCTGACCATGATCATCATTCTGTCTAAGTTAGCACAATCTGGCTTGGTTTGGTTTCTAGTCAGACTGGTCGGTCACTCCTAGAAGATCCCAGCATCCTCTGCTTCCCTCTCTTTACTCTTGGAACTCTATTGCACAGAGCAGACTTTATACCATTTTTTTCTTACTTTGGTTTGTGAAGGACATTGCCAACCCAGCTCAAGGATAGGCTGAGTAAGCTGAAGTTAAGGGGGGACGTATTATATAGTTACTTTTCTAGCTTCTGTAACAAAAATACCTGACTATAGGCAACTTAAATATGAAGGATTTATTGTGACTCACATTTCAAAGGGAACAGTCCAGCACGATGGGGAGGCATGGTGGCTGGAGTAGAATACAGCCAGTCGTATTGCATGCGCAGTCAGGAAGCAGAGAATGGACAGGAAATGCTCTGGGCTATAAAACCTCAAACCCCACTCTCAGTGATCCACTTGTTCAGTGAGGCTCCGCCTCTTAAAGGTTCCACAACCTTCCCAAACAGTGCCACCAACTGGAACCAAGTTTTCAAAAGTATGAACCCCTGGGGTTCATTTCACATTCAAACCACAACAGTCAGCAAGGTTGAGCATCTGAAGAGTCTAGCAACAGAAGGAGGAGGAGGAGATCCAGATGGTCCCTGAAGCACCAGAAAGCCCAATCGCGTTCAGCTCCCAACAAACACTGACCCTGACTTCCAGGTAAGGGAAGTCCCCCAGAGAGTAGAGGACCATACTGTAATGTGGAGGACATACAGGAGGACGAACAAGGAGGACTGGAGAGATGGCTCAGTCAAGAAAGTGCTTTCCATGAAAACATGAGGCCTTGAGTTTAGTCCCCCAGAATCTCTGTGAAAAAAGCGAAGCACAGTGGTGCACATCTGTGATCCCAGCACTGGGGAGGTGGAGACAGGCAGACCCTCAGGAACTGCTGATCAGCCAGTCTGATTGCATTGGGAAGCTCCAGACTTAATGAGAGACTCTATCTCAAAGATACTAGGTGGAGGGGCTGAGGGCTCAGTGTTTAAAGGTGTGTATTGCTCTTGTAGAGGACCAGTGTTTGGTTCCCAGGCAGCTCACAAACACCTGTAACTCAGGCTCTGGTGGGGTCTAACAGTCTCTTCTGGCCTCCTTAGCAACAGCACTAACATGCACATACCTACACACATATACCCAACGAAAAATAATAAAAAGAAATACATCTTTAAAATATATAGATAGTGGGTAAACCAATCGAGAAAACCACATGATGTCATCCTCTGGTCTTCACATTCAATACACATGCACATGCCACACACACACAAACATGTACATGCAAACAAAGAGGATGGACAAGGTGGGAATCAGCGGAGGAAGTTGAGGAAGAGCTACGAAACCTAGGCTGGAGCTCACTGGGCAACAGCATAGTGGGTCCCACATGGGGGACTCTTGAGAGATAAATGCTGAGTAGATAGCTCCTACAGAGCAGAAAGCAGGGAAACAGAAGCTTGGTGGAGTCCTAGAGGAGGCCATGCATGGGCTGGCAAGACTCCCTTGGGAGTTCAGCAGTGGCCATTGGGAGAACAGGCCTGACACTTGCATGGAAATCTTTGCAGGTTGGACCAGGGCTTTGAGATAAAGGGAAGCCCCAGTGTGGGCATAGCTCAGCACACAGGAAACAGATGCCACCGTCCCTGGCTTGTTTTTCATTCTGGTGCCACCATAAATCTCTCAGAGCAGCCCCTCCTTCCCTAGCCTCAGCTCTCCAGTCTGGGAGTATCAGTCATGATAAGACATTACTTAAAGCAGCGGTGACAGGTCCTAATCAGTCTTGTGAATTATAGACTTCTCCCCACACTGCGGGCAGGGCCAGCATTAATACACATTTATGCAAAGCAAGAGCAGGAGCTGTCGGGGGCTAATCTTTACAAGTATGATAAATGATGTTTATTTTCAATGATGGAACGAAACACCCCAGCCGACAGTAATTGTAATAAAAAGGACAGATCAACTTCTATAAAGTGATTGAATTATCCAACGATTGCATTAACGTCCACACTCTAGTATGTCATCGGTTTCCTCGGGGTTCCGAGGACAATGTGCAGGACACGTTCCCCTTCAAGTCAATGCCTGCCCTTCATGAGGGCTACTGGGGCAGAGGTACTGTCAGCTAGGAGGGATATTGTCTGTCTCCACCATCCTGGACCTCGCTTTACTCACAGACAAAATTGAGGCTGAGGAATCTTGGTGACAATGAGCTTCGGCTGATTGATGTGTCCAGGTATCATGCACGTGGAGGGGAGGAGGCTGGGAGGGTGAGCCTACATCACCAGCCTTTGGGAACAGCACACTATGCTATCTAATTCTCTCCATGACTCTCGGGGTATGTGCTGTGCTTCTCTTCTGTTTCTCCCCCCCGACCTCCCTGAAGCAAAGAAGTAGAGGCTCAGAAAGCTTAAATAGCTTGTCCAAGGTCACACAGCTAGCAAGGGTCCCAAATGAGTCTCACTCCAAGAAGCATTTAGCAGGTCCTTGATGGGATTCCTGGATCCAAGCTTTTTTGTTGATGGTGGCCTTGTGCCTGACCAGCCCTGCAGTGGCCCTGATGACCTGAAGCTAAGGCTGCTTTGTTGTGGTGGCCTACAGAAGTCTAGCTACCAGATAGCCCAGGTCAGAGATGTTCAGTGAAAATTTTAAGACGCTTTATTGTATCTTATTGTATTTTCTGTGTGTGCACACACATTTTTACTCAAATGCACATGCGTGCACGTGCGCACACACACACACACACACACACACACACACACACACACACACACAC
>CAJQZJ010032114.1:8059016-8074178 GCA_907164525.1 Lophiomys imhausi
CACACACACACACACACACACACACACACACACACACACACACACACCATGAACCATTCGTGTGTGGTCAGAGGACAATGTCGTAGAAGTCGGTTCTCCCTTTCCATCATTAGGGTCCTAGGGATCAGACTCAAGTTGTCATGCTCAGTGATAAGTGACTTTACCACTGAGCCATCTCGTTGGCCCTCAGTGACATATTTGAACAGCTCTATCGAGGCAACATTCCTGGGAGGAGTTCATGTGTTTAGCTGGCAGGTCTCCTTAGTTTGTACCTTTCTCTTGGAACTTATTCTGCAATATGGAAGTAAGACTATCCATCACACCAGAGAACTGATGGCCAGGCAGAGAGGAGCCCATGGTCATTTAGTAGGTCCTCTGTCAGGCCTGAGCACATCTTGGGAGATGACAGTGACACTAAGCAAAAGAGGAGTGACAACCTAACCTGTTATTCCTGCAGAAGCCGAGGGATTTCAACCAAGTAAACTGCTTGTTACTCACTTGCCTAAGGTGTATACCCCCACTGGTCCTTAGCCAATTCAGAATCAAATCCTGTCTCTAACTACAAGTTTCTCCTAGTGTTCACACATCGAACTCAGGACAGTCCAGCTGAAGAGCTTTGACTTTGGGGCCTAGGGAAATGCATCCATCTGGTGACGTTCTTGCATAAAGACACAAGTCCAGATCCTCAGCACTGCCATACACCTATAATCTGAGCCAGAGACAGGCAGATCCCCAGGGCTTCCTGGCCAGCTGGTGTAGCCAAATTGGTAAGCTCCAGGTTTTGGGAAATACCCTGTCTCACAAAATAAGGTGGAAGACTGAGAAGACGGGTCAGATAGTGGAGGGCCTGGAACACAGGCATGAGGACCTAAGTTCAGAACCTAGCATCCACATAAAGCCATGTGCCACAAGCCAAGTGTGGTAAGACAGGCACCACTGGCCAGTCATGGCAGTGCATGTGTAAGCCACAGCACCGTGATGAGCTCCAGAGTCCATGACAGATCCCTTAGAAAAAACACCGGGCATGGTGGTACTTGCCGTTTATCCCAACACTTAAGGGGCAGAGGCAGATAGACCTCTATAAGGCCTGCCTGGTCCTCACAGCAAGATCCAGGTCAGCCAAGGATACACTGTGAGAGAGCCTGCCTCCAAAAAAGCTAAACAAAACAAACAAAACCCCACCATAAGCACATATACAAACAAACACACACACACACACACAAATAAGGAAGGTGGATAATGATTGAGAAAGATGCCAAATGTTGACCTCTGACCTCCATATACATGAGCAATAATATGCATACATACATACATACACTCACACACACACAAATAAGGTGGAAAATTATGTCTACACCTTATGGAGACATCTGACTCTACTCCACACACAAATGTATTTGCACGTGAACACACACACTTTTTGACTTTATAATAGTATAAAAGATTTACGCCCCATGGTGATTGGGAGTCTAGATCTCCCTTGTCCTCCTTCACAATCCTGGAGTGATACTGACCCAAGCTCCCAGGTAGCCCCTCATTCAAAGGGAAATAACCCATGCTGTAACACGCTGTACTAGCTGGGACGTTCAGCCTGTTGACCTGGGGTGTGTGGTCGTTCAGGTTTGTGCAGCTTGCTTTCAGCTTGCTTGTCCCAAGGTAGCTCCATTATAAGCATGTGTGGGCACATCTGCATAAGCCACAAGAGTAACTGATTCTACCAAAGGACGAGTCTTCCTTATCAAGCCTGGTTCTATCTGAACATTTTTCTGAGATGTAAGAAGACTTAAAAAGGCTTGAGAGGGGCTACAGTGGCCAGTTTGCCCCTTGACCTGAACATCCCAACAAACGTGCAGAATTCATAGCCAGGCTGGTTTGTGAAAGTTTGCATCTACTGGGTTCCCCTCAGTCTTCCTGTCAAAGAACAGGCCTTTTTGCTATGCAAGCCATGGCCACCTTGAGCCTGGGTGGAACATTCACTTTGGAAACTAAGTCCATGGTCCTGTTTTGCACATCTATTCTTCATCCAAATAGAAATCTTTTCTTTGTCATTAGGTTCAATTATAGTTTCTCAGTCTGTCTGGTCTCTTCCACCCACAACAATATCTGGCCACCCCAAGGAATCTAAAATCGATGCATGCTGTATACTGGAGTCTCCAAAGCATCACATTCTGTGGGAGAAGCCAGTCACACATGGCAGGATGCTTCAGTGTACAATGTCCAGAAAAGACACCCCACAGAGACAGGAAGTGGTGAGATGAGGAGGACAGGGACTGCGGAGAAGAAGTTGAGTAGGTCTGTGTTTCCTTTGGGGACGTCACTTGCGACTAGAGAAGGTACTTGTTCCCACAGCCTTGTGAAAAGTGAGCCTTGTACACTTCAAATGATCAATTTGGGGGTAGGCAAAGCACTTTCATGAGGACCTGAATCCAGACCCCTAAGTACCCATGTAAAGGCTGGGCATGGTGGCACCTATCTGGAACCCCAGCGATTGGGACAGTGGAAACAAGGAGATCCTTGGAGTTCACTTACTGACAACCGCTGGTGAGCTCCAGGATCACTGAGAGAACCTGTCTCAAAAAAACAAGATGAGCATAATACGGGAAGACATGTGATGTCAACCTCTGGCCTCCACATGTGTGCATGCACACACATACAAATACATATGAACACACAAAAACAAAGAAAAAAACTAAAGAGGAAGGAAAAAACCCTTCAGTGTGTGTGTGTCCCACCAGCCTTACCACTTTGAAGGAGTTCCAGGTGCTCCTGAGCCAGGTCCGGTCCAATTTGAGAGCTCTGGGAGGCCGCCAGGCGCTCTGGGAGCTGAGCTACACCACAGATGGGGGTCATCTGCCAGTAGGGGGCTCCTGAGGCCTAGGCAACGATGTTGAATCCATGGAGCGGGCCCCTTATTTTCAGTAATCATTTTTTGGCTTCTGTAGTCTCCCTTTGAGTTCACATCTCATGCTTGTGTCCATAGTTTGTTACTTACTCAGGTATCCCTCATATTTACCTTTAAAAGGGCTGACTCTTGAATGTGCATTTTAAAAACAGGACAAAATATTTCTGGGATCATTTAGACCGAATTGTTCTCTCCTCATGGCTCAGGAATTGTGCCCTGACCTGGGAGGTCAGAGGCTGACGGGATGGAGCTCAATGTGTGGGGCTGAGGGTGGCCCGCCCCAGCAGACCCCTGAACCCTAACCTATTCCTGGAGGTGTCCCCAGACCCCAGCTTTACACCAGGTGCTCTGTATAGCACTGAAGACCCACCCTGCAGCCTGGATCCCTTGACTACCCTGCCATCCACCCAGGTCCTGCTGAACTCCATCCACCCCATCTGCAAGCCATTTCTCCTGGTGAGGCAGCAGGTACCGAATGTTTGAAAGTTTTCTCTGTATCTACCCTTGTCTCTGCCATGTGTCCAGCAAATTCAGTCATGCCTCCACTTCCACCCAGGACGGCAGCTGATAGTCACCTGGAAACCCACGGCCCTGGCCACTGCAAGGCTCTCCAGCTCTCTTCCCAGCACACCACGTGTCTCAGTCATTTTTTCAGACTCCAGCTGGCCCTTCGCCCAGCCAGTTGCCTCTCCCTGGATCTTTAGTTCCATTTCTCCCCACCCCTACAACACTGCATGTCTTTCAGCTTTTACCTCAAAAGCCCCTTTGTAGGGCACCTTCCCAGATAGGACCAACTTCTAATATAATTCCCAGCACTTCCCCCATTCCACTGCATTGGGCTGTGACTATACTTCATTTCTGTAAGGCCTGTGTGGTGGTGAGTGAGAATGGCCCCCACAGGCTCATATATTAGAATGCTTGCTCCCCAGTTGGCGGAACTGTGGGGGAAGGATTAGGAGGTGTGCCCTTGTTGGATGAGATGTGTCACTCGGGAAGTCTCTGAGGTTCCAAAAAGTCTACAGCATTCCCAGTCAGTTTTCTCTCTCTCTCTCTCTCTCTCTCTCTCTCTCTCTCTCTCTCTCCTCCAGTGTGTGTGTGTGTGTGTGTGTGTGTGTGTGTGTGTGTGTGTGTGAGAGAGAGAGAGAGAGACTTGGCAAACCTGTGGAGGTCAGAGAACAACTTTCAAAAGTGAGTTCTCCCTTTTTCCCATGGGTGCTAGAATCAAACTCTGATGCCAGGCTGTGTGACAAGTCCTTTTACCCACTGAGCCACCATCTTACTTACCTTCTACTTCACCTTTTGGAGGCAGGACCTATTACTGTACCTGGAGATCATTAATCCACTTAGGGTGGCAGAACAGAAACCCCTAGGGACCATCCTGCCTCCTCCTCCCCAAGATTTGGATTTACAAACTCACACCTCCTTTGCCAGGCTCTCCCCTGAGCGCTAGAGATCTGAACCCAGGACTTTACCAACTGAGCCGTCCCCCTAGCCCTAGACCACATGTGTTCTGTGAGCAATGGCTGGAAGCAACTGGCTTTGGAGGAAGAGATTGGTGACTACTCTCAAACCAGCAGTCGTAGCTCAGCCTAGAGCTAGGGTTCTGTATCCAAAGAGGAGCTCGGACGATGTGAAACCCCATGGTTTCCGGCACTCCTCTTGGTGGCTCACAGTGTTCATGTCCATTTGGCACAGCGCAGCTGTGGGGAAGCCAAGACGGTTCACCCTGTGACCTGAGAGAGGCAGAAGACTGAACATTTGGTACCAGTTGGAGTTAGAGAGGAATGTGGGCGCCCAGGGAAGCCAAACGCTGCCCGGATGTGAGGAGAAGCATCCGCACGAAGTAGCCAGAGCGTGGGACCTGGGCCGGAGACTACAATAGGGCAGGAAGGGCATTGGGAAGAACTCACGCCTGGTTGCTGCACCACTTCTCAGCCTCCTTTCCTAAGGTCCTTGAACTCACAAGCTCCCAGCCGATGCTCATTAACGGGTGGGAAAGGGAGGACTGCTCTCAGTTGCCAGGGTAGCGTGTTTGGAGTACAAGCTGGGGCGTCACTGCAGGACCTAGAGTCCTGGTTCCGAGCCAGGTTGGATGGCAGGGCTGCGAAAGGAGCCTCGTAGGTTGTTCATAGTTATTATGGCTTCTTATTAAGGATCCCCGGATGCCTGGACCCTAAGTGCTGTGCTCCCCCCCCAACTTGGCTGGAGCATAATTAGGGATAATTAGGGGTGAGCACTGGGCTGGGAAGCTAGTGAGGTTGGCTTAGCTGCGGACTGGAAATCAGCAGGAGGTGGTGTAGAGGGGCCAGGCCACACTTCGTTCAGAAGCAGCCAAGTATCACCAACTTCTTATTAGTCCACCCAGCCACCCCTGGGCCTTGGGGGCTGAGAGTCTACAATTTGTCATGATTCCTGGGATTGTGACTAGGGGAGTAGGTTGGAGACTCCATGCTAAAAACAGGAATGGGGGAGGGACTGTTCCCCAATTTCCCAGGTGTTATATGAGAAAGCCAATACCATGGCTGTCCTTAGACATCCCATCTGAAAAATGCCTGTGACACTCTATTTTCGCCATGTGGCTCACCTCTGCATAGCTGCCCACATGAAGGATCACCTTGCCTTCTGTAATCACCCTTGTCCTGGATAGAGACTGGCAGCAAGGGACATGTCTACTATGGCCACAGGGAAACTCTACTTTCCCATCACTTCCTCCTCCAGGGAGCTTTCCCTGATAGCACACACATAAATGCACCTCTATGCCATGCTTGCCCCATGGCAGTCTCTCCAGGTAGAGATGAGAGTCTGTGGGAAAGGGTTGTTGCAAGGTCCAGGGTGGACGAAGGCACCTACCAGGTTCTCAGGAAGTGTTTGTAGGGAGAGTTGGCTTGAGTGTAGGAGAGCATTGCCATAGAGCTTGGGGTGACCATTTAACAAACACAGATCACTGAGCAGAAGGTGGAGCCGGTGCAGAGGGAGAAACTGAGGCAGACTTGCAGGGTAAACATGAGGGAGAAAGTTCCAAAGTGTAATCAGAGGTCCAAAGCTGCCTCCCATGGGCTCTAATGTGACCTTAGGCATGTCTATGATTTATCACCAAGCAGGTGAGACAGAGTCTCAAAGAGACAGAACACATATGCCAATTCATATACCACAGGCACATGAGAGCACTCTCCTAAGCCAGACTCTGGCGACTTTGGAGGGGAAGGCTCACATGGAGTCAAGTTTTCTAGGCAGGCACAGGAAAAGCAACTCACAGAAGCAAGGCACAGCTTCCTAAGAATGAGTTCTTTCAGGATTCTGTATTAGTACATTCTCAAAGGCTTGAAGACAGATTAGTAGAGAGTACAGGGAACGTCTGAGCAGGGGCCTTTGTTTTCTAGACACACCCAAGAGGTTCCATGTTCCTGTGTCTGTCACTCAGACAACAGAGCTGGCTTTTCCTCTTTGCCTCCTGGGACAGAAATGAGTGGCAGGCCACCCAAGGGACAGGGGAGACATTAGTGATGGTGGCTGAAGATGGAACCCAGGGGTCTGTACTTGACAGGAGGGATGTTCAGCTGCTGGGTGCTGTCCACACGCGAGCCTGGCCCCCGATTCCCATGCATGGTGCCCACTGTCCACCACCTGGTGGTGAACTACTTTTGGAGTCCAGATGAGAAAAGTGATCTCCACCTGGAAGGTGTTGGGGACCAGCAAGAAGGGGAAATCAATCGAGGGGTTTCCAAGAGGAAGTGGCTTGCTGTTGGGACAGAAGCAGGAAGCAGGTTTGGGCAGGTAAAGCTGGAAGCTCAGTCAGACGGGCAGCTGGAATTATGCAGGCAGAAGCAGAATGGGGCAAAAAAGAGCCAAGGACTGAGGGCCCAACCCTTGCCAGACCTCTCTAGTCTCAGAGGGTGAGGCAAACAAGCACCTAGGTGTCAGGGTTTTCTCACGCCTCCCCCAGACCTATAAGCCCAAGTGTGCCCTGTGGCACCTACCAGAAGACTAGGACTCAGGGGAGCCCAGGCATGTGTATGAGGGGGACATGGGAGAAGACTAAGGGCTTCTTGCCCTCGATCCCTCCATTTCAGTGGCTTTGGGGTCTACCCGAAACCCCTGGACCAGGGCTGCCAACCCGAGCTCTTTCCTGTGGGATTCTCTACTTCCCGTCTTTAATGACGGGCCTCTTGTGAGGATCCTGTAGTGTGGTATCACCCCGAGCTGCCAACTCTGCTTGGTTACTCCAATTATCCCATGCTCCCCGATCGGTTTGGTGGTGTGGCTGGATGTCAGGAAAATCGGGGAGGAAAAGGAGAGATGTGGACAGTTCAGGGTTAGGACATGATCCCAAGCCATGCCTTTTCTATTGTGCTGAAGGGAAACCATCCTGACTACTAAGGGCTGCAATTAGTTATTAATGTTTGCTGTGGAGCGAGGGCTGGAGGTGGTATCACTTAAGCTATGCATCCTAGCACCCAAGAACCTAACACAGAGGGCTTCTAGACTTATCTGGTCTGTGGTACTGAAGGAAACTTGCATGTTACATCTTTGGCTGGCAGTGGGGAAGTGGTGCAATCATTTAGTAATGTCATCAAGCAGCAAGATCTGGAAATGGTACCATGTTGGCACTGAAGGCTTATGAATTTATCTGGTCTGTTGTGCTGAAGAAAACTGAAGCCATACCCTGGATTAGTGGGGGAAGAATGCTGCAATCAATTAGTAATGTCTGCCATGCAACAGGGGCTGGATGGAATCCCTTGTAAACCATGCATTCCAGCATCCTAGACCCTAGAACTGAGTGCTTAGGATGTACCAGGTCTGTTTTACTGAAAGAAACTCAAAAGTTACATCCTGGACTAACAGGACAAAGAGGGGTGTAATTGATTAGTAATGCCTTCAGTGGAACAAAGGATGGTAGTTATAACACAGAAACCATGTATTCCAGCTTCACATTTTAAGCGGTGGAGATAGAGACAGCCCTTTCTGCTCCAATGGACTGTGGGTGGAGCCAGACAGAAGGGATGTCAAAGAGGCCACTGTAATGAAAACAAGGTAGATCCAAGATAGTAAGACACAGGAGGAGAGGGGAATATTCTGAGGGTAGGTGTGCTTGAGGTTAGCTTCTTTGTGGGGCTCATGAGCCGTGCTTCCAGGGAATTTGGCATAAAGCTAGCAAGATGTAGAATGTTTAAACCCCAGAAATCTTGAACTTGGAGGTGTCACACCTCATCCTGAGAGTGAAAGGTGTGAAACAAAGCTATCTCCCTGTTCCTGCCTGCCTCAGGATCATGTGACACAACCCCAAGGTGGCTACAGGTGGGCAGTCACATGAGCTGTCACCCATTATATCTCCCCATGTGAATAGAGCATCCCCTGCATCCTAATCCCAGTCAATCACATGCATTCTCTCCCCCAAACTCCCCCACTTCCCAAAGTTTATAATGTCCCTGTTCACAAAATAAATCTTCCACCATCTACTTCATCAAAGATCGTCTGAGACTTGCCATTTATTTTGGGCTGTAACATTTAGGAAGGAAGGGCCTTTTCTTCCCCCAAAGAATTCATTGCTGGATCCGCCTGCCTAGCCAGGCTTCTGCTGTGGGTACCCAAGGCTCATCTCTAGGCACCCAGAGTGCCAGCTCACACCCCTATCAACACTGCTATCTGTTGGATCGTCTCCAGAATCTGTGCTTTGGTGCACAGCGGACAGTGTGGCTCCCGCAGCCACTGTCAAGGCCTCAATGCCGCCATTACTGTTGGTCAGGCTCATGTCTCCATCACTGGTGCCAATCGCTGTGGCTACCCTGGTAGCTACCTTGGTGAGTTTCCACTATTTGCAGGCGATAACCACTGCCTTCTCCCACGCTGCCCACCCCAGTGCTCATCTGTGACAGTGGATTGTTGGCTATTCCCGAAGCATCCACCAGATTCACCCAAGTCAAGTAAAGCTCCCACCCTCGCTTGGCTCAGTTCAGGAGCCCCGATATCCCTGCTGTCACCTGGTCTGGTGCTGGCAGCTTAGCTAAAAGAGCTGTGACCTTATGCTGTATGGCAGAGAGGATCTCTCTCCCTAGCATGTTTATCAGAGAGCTATAACACTTGGAAGTGGAGAAAATCCATTCTACTGCCTTTCTGGGCAGAACAGATATTCTGTTACACAGACCTTGTTCTGTTTCATGCTTTTATGCTTGGAAACTGATGGCACTCAGATCTTCCAGCAGAGACACACACACTTCCAGTTTGGTACCTGACAGCAGTCTGAGTTTCCCAGAAGATGCAGAACAACACTTCTTGGTGCTGGATGGCTCATTGGCTATTGGGGATGAATCCTGTAACTGAGATGCTAAGAGGGTGCAGGGGGACACTTGAGGTTCAAAAGGACAAAGATGGCTTTTTGGCATCTTTTTTAGGCAACAGGCTATAGACCACCAAGAGTAAGATTCTCTATGTCACCCAAAGAAACTTTGGGCTGTAGATATAATTAGATGAGTGGTACATGGTCAGTTAGGAGTCAGGGGACCTAATAGGAAGCATGATGTAGCACTGTCTGGCCTCTGGGATGAATGACAGGAGGGGAAGGCACGAGAAGCCCTTCTCTCTATCTCTGCCTCAGGGCCAGTGGAAGCCACCCCTGGAAGCTGGCCCTTCAGATAGCTGCTCTCTCCTTGTCCCCTGAAGCCTGACCTTTTTCCATAGGGCTAGTTTTCCTGGTTGGTTCTGGCTCCTTCCCTCCCTTCTTCCTCTGTCCCTTCCCATTCCTTTCTTCTGCCCTCCTTCCATATCTTTCTTCTAGTTCTTCTTTTCTTCTCCTTCTTCTGTTCTTTCCTCCTTGCCTTCCTAACCTCTTTTTTCTTTCCTTCTCCCTCCCCTACTCATCCTTCCTTCCATCTCTCCCTTTTGATCTTTTTAACTCTAGAATTCCCATCTATTCATTGTGTAGTTCATGATTATAAAGAAAACCCTCATTCACCCACCTGCAGAAAGAAAGGCTGACAGGGCTTAGAAATTGCCTACAAACCCAAAAAAAGATAGAAAGAAAAAAAGAAAAACAGAAATCCATTTTGTGTTGTCCATATACTTATTGAAGCATAATCAAATTCCTAGTGACCAGCTTCCCAAGGGAGGATGAGTCTTCCCTGCCTGCTTCCACGCCAGAAGCCATCAACTGAGAAGAGTCTTAAGTGGCCAGAGAAGGGTGGGGCCAGCTCTCCTGCTTGAGGCAAGGCCAGCTCTCCTAGGCCCATAGACATCAACATGGCTTCAGGCGGCAGCACAGACCACAGACATTAGAATGGGCTTCTGTGGTAAAATGGGCCATGGTTATCAACACAGCCCCTGGCTGTATTGGGACCACCAACCAACACATGGCCCTCAGTAGCTGCACACACCACGGGCCTCAACATGGTCTCAGCTAGCTAGCCATGCTGCCCACATTAGCACGGCCCCCGAGGCAGCAAAGCTGGAAGGCATCACTAAGGAATGAGGCAGCAGTACAGGCTGCATACATCCACATGGATCCCAGGCTTCATTGTGAACTGGGGCTTCAGCATGGACCACAGACACCAACATGGCCTCCAGTGGCATTAGGGACCATCTGGTCCTTCAAGGAGATCCAATCCAGAAAGTGAACCTTTCCTCAGGTTTGGGGGCTGAGCCTGCGTCTGCATAAGCTCCAGGCGGTTGCACACCATCTTGCCTACCCCACTGGGCACTGATAGGATGTCAACCTCAGTCCTCTCTCTCACCTATCACCAACATCACATCTCCAGTTCCACCTCTTTCCATAGCACTCACACCGCTCCTTTTTTTCTGTCCTTCCCACTTCTCCATCACATATATGTTCATGGTAGTGTCTTCCACCACCCCGTGCCATGAGGCAGGGCAGCGGTCTCTGATTCTTTAAAGTTCAGCCTAGGAGTTGGGGTGATAGCTCAGCTGGCAAAGTGCTTGCTGCCAAGCATGAAGACCTGAACCCACATGAGGAAGAAAGAAAAAAAACTAAGGCTGAGAGTGGTGGTACATGTTTATAAGCCCAGGACCAGGGAGATAGAGACCAGTGGATCCCTGGGACTCAGTGCCCAGCCAGCCTGGCCTACTCAGTGAGTTCCACACCAGTAAGAGACATAGTCCCAAAAAACAAGATGGATGGTGCCTGACAACACCCAGGTTGTCCTTTGGTCTTCACATACACACACACACTATGGTGGTCGATCTTGGTTGTCAGTTTGATTGAACTGCAATCATCTGGGGATACCTGTGAGGGAGTCTCTTGATCAATTTGTTTGAAGTCGGAAGACCCACCCTAAATGCAGGCAGCACCTTTTGGTGGTCAGATAAATGCGGTCTGAGGGAAAACCTTCCTTTTCACTTAACATTGCCTTCAAGTTTCAGTGATTAACTACCTGGTTTGTGGGTTCACTTACCTGTCACTGTGGCTGCTACTGCTGCTGCTGGTGATGATGATGGTCATGATGATGGTGACAGTGGTGATGATCATGGTGATGGTGGTGATGATGGTGATGGTGGTGATGATGGTTATGGTGATGATGGTGGTGATGGTGATGATGGTGGTGATGGTGATGGTGGTGATGATGATGGTTATGGTGATGATGGTGGTGATGGTGATAGTGATGATGATGATGATGATTGTGGTGCTGATGATGGTGATGGTGGTGATGATGGTGATGGTAGTAATAGTGATGATGGTAGTAATAGTGATGATGGTGGGGATGAGGATGATGATGATGATTTCTTCCCTGGCATCAGAACCCAGCTTCTTCAGTTTTCCAATGTGGGCTAGTAGCTAGCTCTCCAGGCATCCTCTAGGCCTTCAGCACTAGATTGTGACTACTGAGATGTCCGGGCCTGAGAGGCTACAGAGTGCTCAGCCTCTAGTGAACAGGAAACCATTGTTAGACTAACCCGTACACACATCTTGTAAGCCAATCTAATAAATATCCCTTTTGAATGTATTTATTTTGATGATTCTGTTCCTCTAGAGAACCCTGACTAACATACATACTATTATTATAGGGATGTGACATCATTCCACGGTGGAGGCTGTGGGACCACAGAGGCCATTGCTATCTCTGATGCTCAGACTGGGCAGGACAGATGAACGGAAGAGAAGGTGGACACTGAGGGCATAACGTGGGCACAGGGACCATGACAGAACCACTGCACTCCAAATCAACCTGCCCCACCCTTGAGCCTCTACCACAGTGGGGTTCTGGAAGGGCTATTTGCTGGTTTCCTTGACACCAGCCCCTATCTTGCAGATTGGTAGTACCTAAGAGGGCCTCAATGTGTCTGTCCCCTTCTGCCTGTGCCACAGAGGGCCTAGCTGCCACACCCCTTCTACCTGTACACAGCAAGTAAATTGTCTTGGGTCCTCGGTTGCCTGAGTTAGGCCAGGACAAGTTCTAGCAACAGCAACTGTAGCCCTGGGTGGACTTTAGACCACCTCCAGGGCTATGTCCAGGAATCCACCTCTCTTGAAAAGGAGTACATGCCAAGAGACAAAGAAAACACCACTCATCCCGCACTGAGGGGAGTGTGGACAACAGCCCTGGGCTGGATGGGAAGAGCTTGTCCCCAGGGGTGGATGCTGAGCTGAGTGTGGAAGCTGAGAGAAAGACTAGCATTCCAGGATGAAGGCCTGGGCAGGGGATGGCTGTGTGAGGACCCTGAACTTTCTCATATTTGTATGTGTGTTATGCATGTGAAGGTGGGGTAGGGGGGAATGAGTGAGTGCATGCCTGTCTATGTATGTCTATGTGTCTGTATAGACACACACACACACACACACACACACACACACACACACACACACGGATGGACGGACAGACCTGCCATGACACATGTCAGAAGACAATTTTGGGTGTGAGTTCTTGCCTATCATCTTGTTTGAGACAGGGTCTCTCATATGGAGAGAAAATGGGAACTGTCCAGGCAGTCATTGGTATGTCCTTTCTTAGTTTTGGAAGCTGCAGGTCCTGCACTTCCTATATAAGCAGATATATTTATCCCTCTCAGGTCTCTGAGGTGGTTAAAGAATAGACAGCTAGAGTCTCATAGTTAAATTTTGAGTTGTTTAGGAATCAAGAGGGTGTTATAGATCTAAGAAGATACTCTTAAAAGTGTGTTGCAAGTTAGTATGAATGTTGAGTCACATATAGACCTTTAAACTCATGGAGATGGTTAGATAGTAGAATGTTAAAGTCAGGGGCCAAATATGTATAAACTGGACATTGGGAAGGTATACTGGGCCATTTAACTCTCATAAATGTAGCATATTTATATCTATTGTTTTATATAATACTTACTGTTATAAGAGAAGGAACCATCTGTTGGACTGAAAGGGGAAACTTCTGGGGGGAAGAGGGTGGAAGGGCGGGATAGGAAGGGGGAATAGGGAGGGGTTTGTGACTGAGATGTAACTTGAAGAAAAAAAAATAAAGTATTTAAAAAAAAAGTGACAGGGTCTCTCTTTTGTTTACTGCTGTGTAAGCCAGGCTGGGGGGCTTGCAAGCATCTGTTATTCTCCCATCTTCACCTCCCATCTTGCCCTAGGAATGTGCGCTTACAGACACTGTGTACTGTTCTGGAGATCAACCTCAGGTCCTCACACAGCACGTGCTTTACCCCTACTGACCCATCACCCCCAGCTCTGGGACCTCCATTTCTGAGCCTCTGTGGAGGACTGGTGCTCCCCTTGAGGGGTCAGGCAAAGAGCAGGCACTGGGTGGGACCTGCCCTTAGGGACACACCTGGCTCTGCCTGCACCTACCCTGCCAAGCCTCACACTCTCACCTAGAAAAAGGGGGGGAGAGAAGGAAATTCAACACAAAATCTATGCAAATATCACAACATGCCAGATGGCACACCCTGAAGTTGGTTTTTTCTAAAATTGATCTTGTTATTGAGTTCTGATAATTCCCAGAGAAAGAGATCTCTCAGTGTGTGCAACTGTTTGACATTATGACAGATGTCGTCATCTCTAAAGTTCTCAAGAAATGTGTAATTGAGTTTAAAAGGGGGGGGGGGGCTGGAGAGTTGGCTCAGCAGATTAGAGCATGTATTGCTCTTTCAGAGGACCCATGTGTAGGGACCCACATGCCGGAACAGATTTCTGCAAAACATCCTCAGTCCTATGCATACGTGCTGTAGCATGCACACAAACTAAATTAATAAGCATGTCACTTAGAGATCCTTTTAAAAATCTCTTGTTGTGGCCAGCATGGTTTTCTGAGCTTGAGTCCCCAGAATCCATGTTTAAACAAACAAGTAAACAAATAAATAACAGTATCACACACATCTAAATCCCAGCACTCTTACAATAAGATGGTAGGTGGACACAGGAGGTCTCTAGCAACATGCTGTGTGGGAACAAGAAAGAGACACTCAGCCCCAAACAAGGGGGTGGATAAGGTGGTCCTCCACAGCAAATATATACATGCTCTCACACACACACACTCACATACACACACACACACACACACACACACACACACACACACACACACACACCAAACACCACGACAATTTAAGTAACTTTACCATTCTGTATTGGGCTTCATTCACAGCTGTCTTGGTGCACATGCAGCACATGGAGTTTGGTGGGACTCTCCACTATCTCCCCAACAACCAGTCTCTCTTGAACTTGGGGACTTTGAGGACAGGGTGGGAGGGGCCCAAGGCCTGTGGCACTGATGAAGGCCAGAGAACTGTAACCCAGGTGTTCAGATCTCTTCCGACCCTGATCCAGCCCTGGCCAGCCAGCAGCCCCTCAGGGTGGGCAGCCAGCTCCCGCCATCTGCCGTGATTTATTGGAGGGAGTCAGTGATTAATCAGCCAGTCAGCCCGAGAGCAGCCATTTTCCCTTCTTTTCTTGCCCCCTGACCCCCAGCACAGTCCATGCAGTGCCTGGGCAAGTGTATTAATCACACACTTTAAAAATATTTAAAGGAGGATCCCAGGCCTAGAGCAGAGTTCCCTCTAATGGACTCTTTGCAGCTGAGGGTGAGTATGCTAATTAGGAGATAAAACAAACGGGGCTGTTTGAAATGCAAATGAGCTGGTGGAAGCGCTTCTGGTGCCTTCCTTCCCTGCTGCCTAGGCCGAGGCTAAATCTTCCCTCTTCACACTAACAGGAAAAGATAGCGGCTGATCGCGAAGTTGAGAGGTGCTAGCTCTTGCTTTCACCACTCTCCTTTTTTAAAAATTACTTTTAATTGTGTGTGTGTGTGTGTGTGTGTGTGTGTGTGTGTGTGTGTGTGTGT